>CM077150.1:67633828-68046328 GCA_039583875.1 Platanthera guangdongensis | reverse complement strand
TTTTGGTACTCGAGAACAAAAGGTTGTCTCGAGAAATGTACTTAGAAAAATATGTGCAGGTGGAAATCTGCAGTCTCGAGAATGGAAAGAAGTACTCGAGAAAAATGAGGTTTTATTCTCGAGAAGAAAATATGTTGTACTCAAGAACAAAAGATCATCTCGAGAACAAATAGCTAGTTCGCGAGAAAAGTACTTTGGGTCTCGACAAGTGACTTCTGCATCTCGAGAAAAGAAGATAGTCTTCTCAGAATAATGTTGGTCTTCTAGAGAAAAAGACTTCGAAAAATTTATAACTGGAAAAAAAACATCCCGAGAAGAAATGCCATATATTACTCGAGAACAAAGGCTCTTCTCAAGAACAACAAGAAGCTTTCTCGAGAACAACTTTTGTTACTCGACATGACGGCAAGTCTTACTCGAGAATAGCCATAAGTCTTTCTCGAGTACAAATGGAGTACTCGAGAGAAAGAATTGACTTTTTCTGAAAAACTTAAAATCTTCATTCTTCACAAAAATCAGCATCCATCTTTTGCTCTTGCCCTTAGTGCTTGAAAACAAAGTGTGTCACAATAGAGAGGCTACACATGAGTAAACACCATAGATCACATAATGGTGGATTATATTGTATGGTCCTGTGTTTGGAGACTCATTGTAGACTAACATTGGTCTACACTTAGCAATTAAGTCTTGTACACACTTGACAAACAGAGCATCAAATACAAACTTAATTCATCTTAGTTTAAGGGTGACTTCATACAAATCTGGGCTATTGTGGGTGCAATACCCAACAATCTCCCACTATTTATAGAAGTCAGAACCATCTACACTAAGGTGAATTACATTAAGAGAAAAACACATAATGAAACTAATAGCATGAAAATTTAGAGTAATGCAGTAATATGTAAAATCAGATCAGAAATAGAAGTTCATATCAATAGAAAATTGTCCAAGAGAATTAAATTCTACAATTTCAAACATAAACTTCTATCATCTTCAGTTTATTGATCCTGTGAAAGTTGCTTTCCTTGTCTATCAAGCTTGTCCTGTTGTCTTTTCTGATAACTGAATGGCTTGGGGAAGTATTTGGGTGGTCTTGGTGGAGCCTTAGGATTATTTCTTCCATGAATCCTTTCATAAATTCTTCTCTCTGTGAGTGACTTCTCGAATAATTACCACTCATCAGAACTATAATGCAGGCTTCTGTTTTCATTAAAGTCAACCACTAGCTTTAAAGTTTCCAATATAAGAGATTTGGAGGTTGGGCTCCAAACTTCAGTATATTCTTGATGTGGAGTAGATCTACTGGTAGAGGCTCCCTCCCCATATCTTCTTCTTTTTGCTTTTTGTACTTCTGGAGGATGAGGAGGCAGTCATGTTTGTTCAGTTTCCCAAACTTGATCATAGACATCAGGAGGTTCTGCAAAGTAATCTGGAGGAGGTCATTCAAAGTGTGCTGGAGGAGGTCCTTCAAAAAACTCTGGAGGTGGAGAAAAAGTAGGTCTGTTGACATATAGATTTGCAGGAGGTGGAGCGTTTGGATCCGTAACAAGTTCAGGGACAACTGATTGTGCATCCAAATAGCAGTATCATATGTATATAATTTAGTACTTTTGACTTCTTTGAGGACAGAAGACTGAATCTCTTTTAACAGTTCATCCCATTGATTTTTCATTATTTCATCTTGTTTCTCTAGCAATTCCTTTTCTTTATCCTCCCCCTTTCTGACTTCTACAGTGAGGGTGCTTATCACTTCTTCTTTAAATTTTCCAATTTCTTCACAAGTCTTAAAGTTCCTTTCATCACCTCTTTTATCCAGGAGAATTTGATTGTTGGCAAGAGTGATTGAAAGATATGGTACCTAAACACCTAGAGGGGGGGGGGGTGAATAGGTGACCTAAACCTTTTTAACTTTTGTTTGGCAGCACAACAGTTATTTCATAGATTACTACAGCTAACAGCAATTACAGAAATCAAACAGTCAATTCTCAGCACAGCACAGCACAGAAGACACACTAATTTATAGTGGTTCCCCAATCTTTGGGTACATCCACTTTCCCCCTTCGCCTATCTAGCAGTGTACTAGATTCGGCCAAACTTCTCCACTAACTCAGAACCCAACTAGGTTCCTACCTCAGGCCCAAAGCCTTACACTCAGCCAAAAGGCCTACACTCAGCCACCCAGGCCTACACTCAGCCAATTAAGGCCTACACTCAGAGTTCTTCAACTCCTACACTCAGGCAAGCAAGCCCTACCCTCAGCCTTTATAATATAGGCTTACAATACTCTCAGATCCAATGGATCCTACAAGTTAAAATAGAAAGTACAATATCTAACTCTACAACTCAGAACATAAGAGAGGAGTTGAGAGATTCTTGAAGAGTTCTTGGAAGAACTCAGTTAGATCCAAACTGACTTAGCTTCCTTCAAAGCTTCTTGATTAGAACTGAATTAGTCTGAATCTTCTGCAGTTGTTCCTTGACCTCTGCTTCTTGAAATCCAGATGACTCTGAATTCTTCTTCTCAGCCTTAGTTCCAAAGACTGAATACTTGGTTGGAGCTCTCTCTCTCCAACTTCTTAGATCTGCCGATGCACAGCAAGATCTTCTTGTGTTGATACCACTTTTTCAAAGATCTGAAACCTCTCTATCAAAAACTTTTTCAACCACTTCTATATTACTTCATCAATCGATCACTCTATCAAATCTTGGTCTGTAAACTATGGGTGCCTATTTATAGGCTTCCTTCATGGTAACCGGCTGGTCCGGTTCATAACAGACTTCTGATATCTCTGACAGTTGATGTAGACCGGCTGGATCGGCAGCTGTCATGTCAACCAGTCACTTCTTGAAATTTCTCTAACTGTCAGATAGTGTCGAGACTTTCTGTTCTTAAGTGTCGACACTTATAGGCCAAGTGTCGACACATGTTGTGTAAGTGTCGACACATGTCTACAAGGTGTCGACACAATTCATTGTATGTCTCGACACAGATTCTTCTGCATGTGTCGACACTGAAATTGAGTGTCGACACAAGTACTTGTACTTCATTCTTTAACTGTATTCTTCTAAGTGTCGACACATGTTCTTTGTGTCGACACATCTTCATGTGTTGAAACTGTCAAGTGTCGACACTGCTTCTTGGTGTCGACACAAGTCTTCACTTTTGTTTCTTCAGCTGAGTGTCGACACATTCCTTTAGTGTCGACACTTGTACTTTGAATATTTTGTAACTTTTCTGTTCTTTGCTAAGTGTCGACACAGCTCCTTGTGTCGACACTTTCTTCAAGTGTAGAGTCTTCAACTAAGTGTCGACACATTGTGCTGAGTGTCGACACTTTCTTCATGTGTTGACTTCTCTGGTTGTGTGTCGACACATTGTGCTGAGTGTCGACACTTTCTTCAACTACTGACTCTTCAGCATAGTGTCGACACATTGTGTTGAGTGTCGACACTTACTTCAAATACTGAGTCTTTAGCTAAGTGTCGACACATTGTGCTGGGTGTCGACACTTTCTTTAAGTGTTGACTCTTCTGCATAGTGTCGACACATTGTGTTGAGTGTCGACACTTGTACTTAGATTCTGCAGACTTTTGCTGAGTGTCGACACAACTCCAAGTGTCGACACTTTCTGGTGTTGACTCAGCTCTTCTAGGTGTCGACACTTCTGCTAAGTGTCGACACAGCTTTTCTGCATTCTTCTACACTGAGTGTCGACACAGCTCCAAGTGTCGACACTTTCTGACTGGTGTCGACTCTTCTTCCCAGGTGTCGACACAATGACTCCAAGTGTCGACACTGCTTGTCTGGGTGTCGACACAAGCTTTCTCAAGTGTCGACACTTTCCCTCTGGGTGTCGACACATGGACTTAGAAACTTTTAGCTTCAGTCTAGTGAATACTTAACCTGCACAAGTAACTCAAACACACATCAAATACATTATGATGTATATCATTGAGTTAGGTGAGGCTTCTTCAAATCAGGTACATTTGACCAATGTACCCAACAATCTCCCCCTATTTGGAGAAGTCATAACCCTTAGTCAATGATATACATCACTCATAATTAAAAATTATAAAATGATGTAAAATAGGTATATGTCAACAGAGTTAAACTTAAACATGTAATAAAGCACACATGTATACTCATTCAGCATTACAAAACAAACAAGAATTAGACACATTCATCTGAACAATCATGAAATTTATATTTATCAAAAATTGTTCATACATTGTTGTTAATACATTTTCAATGATTTACACAAAATGTTTGATGTAACAGATTACAACATTCTTCAGTTTAATCTTAGTCTAATTCTGCTCTGGTTCTTTTATGACTATGCCTTTTCCAGCTTGCACTTTGGCCTTTACACCAGCAGCAGCAGCAGCAGGCTCAGCTTCAGCAGTCTTCTTCCCTTTGGAGTCCTTCTTTTTCTGTTCTTCAGCCTTGATTTTTTGCCTCTCAAAGTAATGATAGGGCTTAGGAAAGTACTTGCTAGGCTCCACAGCTGTTGGAGGTAGCTTTCCTAACTTAGCCTTCCTTCTATGTTGGACAATGGCTTCCTGCCTACTCTCATGGTTCCTCCATTCTGCCTCTGAGAACCACTTGTTCCTCTCATGGGCATTGTCCTTGGCTGCTTTCCAGGCTGTAAGAATGATGTTCCTAGAAGTAGGGCTCCACTGTTCAAAATCAGGTTTTTGCTCAGCAAGTTCCCTGAACTTCTTCTTTGATAGCCTAGTCTCTTCTTCTTTGTCCAAAGCCTCTTGCATAGCAGCTGTAATAGGTTGAACAACCTTTTCCAGAATAACATTGGGCTTGCCAGCAGTTGGACTATACATTGTGCTTACATCAGCATGAATCATGTCAAAATCTGGAGGTGGATAGATCACCTGAGCTACTTCCTGTTGCTCACCTCCAAGATATGCACTTCGAATACCAGATTCAGCTACTTCATTGTCATCACACAGGGGAGGATATCCAAGTGTAGCCCTGATTGAATTTGAAATCCATTTTGCATGCTCAGAACTGGCCTTGACTAACACTCTCTCCCCCTTTATGACTTCTTGTGCTACATGATCTCTCACATCATCTTTCTGGAACCTGATTTGACTATCCAAATACCTTATTCCATCCTTAAAGAAAGGTCTAAGCTTTGTAAGCTGTTCAGAAATGACCTTCTGTGAATCTTTGATTGCATTCTTGACAGCAGCAATTTCTTCCTGAAATAATTTATCAAATTCAGCCTTGGCAGCAGCAGAGGAGGTTGAAGGGACATCAGATTTATTCTTTAGTTCAGTGACTATTGCATTGTGAGATGCAGTCAGATTATCATTCATCCTCAACTGATTCTCCAGCACATAGCCTTGCTTTAGTGCTATATCATCCACTTGAGTCTTTATTGTTTCTTGATGTTTAGCCAGATAGACCACTGCATTGGCACCCTTTGTAAAACAATCAGTCATCTCCTTTTTATTAAGGTTCATTTCAAACCTTATTGACTTGAGTTCCTGTCCCAGATCAGATTGTAGTGCCTTGTGCCCTTCATCAACATAAGTTTCTATAGCTTTCCTTTGTTCATCCATCTTGATTTGCATTGCAAGCAGTAGAGCACTATAATCAGTGGATGGAGCTTGTTGAACTAATGAGTGTTGAGCAACAGTTTGGAGAGCCTTCTTGTAGCTCTGGCTCATTCTTTTGAAAACAAAGAACTGCTTCTTCTTAGCTTGCTCAGCTTCATCATCTTCAGACTCTGATGTACTTGCTATATCCACCCTATCCTTAGGGCTGGATGGTTTTTCAGTTTGCACATCTTGTGCCTTCTCAGTATCTAGCCTTATAGGCTCTTCCTGAACATCCAGATTCTCCCCCTCAGCAGCAGCATCCTTCTCTTCATCAGCAGCATTCTTATCCATATCAAAATCATCTTGATCTAAATTCAGAAATAGATCTTCCATTGTATATTCAGCTGGAGATTGTGCAGGAGAAGTACTGTGTTCATCAGCTACAACAGATGTGTCTTGGAGAACAACATCTGGTACTTGAGTTGCTTGCTGATTTTGCTGATGGTCATCAGACAAATCAGAATTGATTATAGAAAAATTGAAAGTATTAAGGTCAACAAGTACCTCTTGGATGAGGATGGTGGCTTGCTCACTTTCCATTGTAGATGGTTCTGCTACACCTGGAAGCTCCCCCTGGATGTCAGCTGGCTCCTGAGGAGCAGGTGACTTCTCTGCAGCCTCATCCTCAAGATTATCAGGAGTGAAAACAACATGTTCTTCACTGTCTGAGCTGCTGGAAGACTCCTGAGTCACGGCAGCTATCTTCCTCTTCTTCTGTGGGGGTGAATCTTTCTTAGAAGCTTGTTTCTCAGGGGTGGTCAATTCCTTGGACAGCACCCTTTCCCATCTAGAGAATATCCTTGAGTCCATTCTCCTCATGTGATTGATTTTTGTGCCAGCAGCAGTGCTCATTACCTCTGGAATTGATCCAGCCAGGTAGAGACTTAGTATCCTGCCCAGATTGGGCTTCTTCAGACTTTCCTTCACTTTTCAAAGACAATCATAGACCAATCTGTTCTTAGATTGAAGATAATTCTGGTCATGACATTGAACATGGAGGCTGACACCCTGTCATGCCCTCCAGTTTTACTGAGAATGACCTTGCCTACAACTTCAGACAGAAATTTTCCTTGAATGTTCATGCCTTTTCTGTTAAAGACAGAACCTATTTTCATCTTAGAATCAAGACCACACCAGACCAAAGCTTCCCTGGTCTTGGATGTAGAAATTTCTTCTTCTTCTTGAGTCTTAGGTAGCTGAAGTACCTTTCTCAGACTTTTGGGTGATACCTTGACCTTGGTGCCATGCACCCTTGACTTAATTCTGTAGCCTGAGTCATCTACAGACGCTCCAGTAAGAAATTCTATAACTTCCTTCTTCCATATCTTGGTTGGTTCTGAAACCAAGAACTCCAAGTCCTGAATCGCTGACTAGGGTTAACCACTGATTTGATTTCATGATCACCGTCGTCGAATGCGCCTCGCACGAGCTCATAGCCTTCGTTAACATTCTCTTCCAGCTTGGGAGCCATTAGGGTTTGGAGAATTAGTCTTTAGAGAAGAGAAATGTCGACACAAGAGTTTTGGTCTCGAAACTTTGAAAGCGTGTCGACAAACAAAGACAGAACCCTATTTATACCTTTCTTGTTTGAAGACGAACAGGCGCGATGAATTTCGAAAGATGTGTCGACACTGTCAATAAGTGTCGACACTGACTTATAATGTCTCGACACACATGTGTCGACACAAGTTTAGTCAACAGATTTTATGTGTCGACACTTGGTTAAGTGTCGACACCACACTACTCGACATGTAGTCGAGACTTTACTTAGAAAATTCTGAGTAAAACTTAAGTGTCGACACCTTATTGGATGTGTCGACACCTACTCGACATGTGTCGACACTAACATTCTGAAGTGTCGACACCAACTTCCTAGATGTGTCGACACCATTTTCCTGAAGTGTCGACACTTACTATTCTGTGTCGACATAGACTTGTCTATGTGTCGACACCTTTTTACTTAGCCAATTTTTAGTTCTGTAAACTTAGTCTAAGTTTATCATACCTAGTTCAATTTTGAACCTATTAAACTTAGCTTCTTCTAAGGGCTTAGTGAACATATCAGCTATCTGATTATCAGTTTTAACATATTCAAGTGCAATATCATTTCTTTCTACATGCTCCTCTAAGAAAGTGATATTTAATCTCAATATGTTTAGTTCTACTATGTGATACAGGATTATTAGCTATGGAAATAGCACTTGTAGAATCACAATAAAGTGGAGTTCTACTTACCTGACATCCATAGTCTTCTAGCTGATGTTGAATCCACAGAAGTTGAGCACAGCAACTTCCTGCAGCTACATATTCTGACTCAGCTGTGGAGATGGCCACACTGGTTTGCTTCTTACTACTCCATGAAATGAGTCTTCCACCTAGGAATTGACAGGATCCAGTTGTGCTCTTTCTATCTTCTTTGCATCCTGCAAAGTCTGCATCTGAATAGCCTGTTAGATCAAAATCTCCATTCCTAGGGTACCAGAGGCCTAGATAAGGTGTGCCCTTTAGATATCTCAAGATTCTCTTGACTGCAGTCAAGTGAGACTCTTTAGGGCAGGCTTGATACCTGGCACAAACACATGTAGCATACATAATGTCAGGCCTACTTGCAGTCAAGTATAGTAGGGAGCCAACTATCCCTCTATACAAGGTTTCATCTACAGGTTTCCCTGCATCATCCTTGCTTAGAGACATACTTGACCCCATAGGAGTCTTCATGGTACTGGAGGATTCCATACCATATTTCCTTATGAGTTCTAGGGTGAACTTTGACTGACAATGGACAAGCCACTTTCAGTCTGTTTAACTTGGAGACCCAAGAAAAACTTCAGCTCTCCCATACTACTCATCTCAAATTGACTTTGCATAAGCTTTGCAAACTTTTTGCAAAGGCTACTTTCAGTAGACCCAAATATAATGTCATCTACATATATTTGGACAAGTATTACTTTGCCTCTTGATTCCCTAAGGAATAGAGTCTTATCTATTTTCCCCCTTGAGAACTTGTTCTCAATGAGGAAACTAGATAGGGTTTCATACCAAGCTCTAGGTGCTTGTTTTAACCCATATAATGCTTTCCTAAGTCTATATACATAATGAGGTAAAGTTGAATCAACAAAACCTGCAGGCTGCTCCACATAGACTTCTTCTTTCAAATTACCATTAAGGAATGCTGACTTCACATCCATTTGGTATACTTTGAATCCTTGGTAGGTTGCATAGGCCAAGAACATCCTTATGGCTTCCAGTCTGGCTACTAGAGCAAAGGTTTGATCAAAATCAATACCTTCTTCTTGCCTATATCCTTTTACAACCAGTCTTGCCTTATTCTTAATGATGACACCTTGTTCATCTAACTTGTTCCTGTAGATCCACTTTGTTCCTATCACATTGTGATCTTTAGGCTTAGGAACCAGATCCCAAACCTTGCACCTTTTGAACTGATTAAGCTCCTCCTGCATTGCTTCAGTCCACTGTGGATCTTGTATGCTTCTTCAAATTTCTTTGGTTCTATTTGAGACAGAAAACTTGAATATACTCAGCATTCTGATTTCTGCTCCTTGTCTGAACACCTTGTCTTGGATCTCCAATTATCAGCTCTACTGGATGATCTCTTAGATGCCTGTTGGCTGGAGGCATCCTTACTTCTGGTTGAACTTCTTCAGCATCTTCATCAAGCTGAGTTCCTTGTACTTCTACAGCTCCTTGTACATGTAGTTCTCCCCCTGGACATAAGCCATCTTCTTCTACTTGCTGTCTTGCAGCAGGTACATCTTCTATGGTTAGCTTGTCCATCTTCTTAGTAAGACCTGTGGGGCTGCACACACTACTAGACAACTCATTGTTAATTAGTTGTGTCTCATCAAAAACTACATGCACAGACTCCTCTACAACTTGTGTAGTCAAGTTGTAGACTCTATAAGCCTTACTATTATTGCTGTACCCAACAAACACTCCCTCTTGGGACTTGGCAGCAAACTTAGTTAAGTAAGACTTTCCATTGTTAAGTATGAAGCATTTACAACCAAAGATCCTAAAATAGGACAGATTTGGTTTCCTGCCTTTCACTACTTCATAGGGGGTCTTGTTTAACCTTTTAGTGATGGTAGCCCTATTTATCACATGGCATGCAGTGTTAACTGCTTCAGCCCAGAAATATTCTGGCAGTGATGAATCACTTAATAGGGTTCTACCAGCCTCTATCAAGGTCCTATTTTTCCTTTCAGCAATGCCATTTTGCTGAGGTGTTCTAGGTGAAGAGAATTCTTGAAATATCCCATAGTCTTCACACAGCTTTGTCATGCTTTCAGACTGAAACTCTGTACCATGGTCACTTCTAATTTTGACCACTGTACAGTTCAATTCATTCTGAATTTGCTTAACAAAACTATAGAAGACACTAGGTGTCTCAGATTTCTGCTTTAAGAAGAACACCCAGGAAAACCTTGAGTAGTCATCAACAACTACAAAGGTGTAGACCTTCCTACCTAAGCTGTGAACTGGCATTGGACCAAATAGATCCATATGCAAGAGGTATAAACACCTCACAGCATCTTTGTTGTCTAAGCTTCTAAAGGTGGATTTAGTCTGCTTGCCCTTTTGACAAGCTGAGCAAATGCCATCTTTGACACACTTAACTTGAGGACCATTCCTCACTAACTCTTTACTAAAGAGTTTGCCAATAGTCTTGTAATTAAGATGAGCAAGCCTCTTGTGCCATTTGACACATTGAGAGACTGTCTCATCAGCTACAAGATAGACTGGAGAACTATTATTCTCAACCATAATGTCTAAACAATAGACATTTCTCTTTCTATATCCAGTCAAAATGATCTCTTGATCACTTGACCTCTTGATATGACAACCATTTTTAACAAATGAGATGTCATACCCTACATCACTTAACTGACTTATACTAATGAGGTTGTGTTTCAACCCTTTAACATAAGCCACTTGAGTAATGGTAACAAGGTTTGAAGAGATGTTACCAAACCCTTTGATGATTCCTTTTTCAGAACCACCAAAGGTCACTTTAGGACCATTTTTGATTGGAATGTAGTCCTTCAGTAGTCCCCTAGTTCCAGTCATGTGTCTGGAACATCCACTATCCAAGTACCATGTTGGGGTATGGCCACTTGGATTCACCTGCAAAACAAATTAATGAACCTTAGAACCCAAAGTAAACTTGGGTCCTTGGTGATTGTTAGTTTGCAACTTGACAAAGCTACCTGCTGGCTTTCCACCAGGTAACTTGACTCAACTTGGCACTGGCATTGTGCCAACAATCCAAGGCAAAGTGGCCAACCTTGCCACAACACCAGCATTCAAACTTGTTGTACCTTTGCTTAGGTACAACCTTTGCTGTCTTGACTACAGCAGGCTTGTTGAATGTTGGGGCTTTGCCCTTGGACTTGGACTGATCCTGAACAGTCCTAGCTGGTTTAATAAAACCCAATCCAGCCTTTCCTTTATGATGAACAAATTCATCAATCAAGGGTAGCACTGATTTAGGTTTTGAAAACCTAGCAACTAGCTCTCTTTCTTCTGGAGATTAATCTCCAGTTTCTTAATTTGATCATTCTTAAATGTAATAGTACCCATCTGAATCACAGTAATGTGTTTCAGCCTGGCTACTTCATTTAGTTTTTGATCATACTGCTTCTCAAAATCTGTTGCAGCTGCCTTGAGATCAGCAATCTCCTTTGCCTGACTTTTGGCTAGGATCTTGCTTTTCTTATAGGCTTGCAACAGTACTTGGTATTCATCTAAGAGCTGATGAATATCTCCCTCAGATTCAGAAACACTTCCATCACTTGATGAAGATGATTCTGACTCTGAACTAGAACTGGAATCTGAACTTGAGGTTAGACTTTGTACCTGACTAGGTCCTGGCTGCTCCAGGATTTTGGTACTTTCAGTCAATGCCATCAGTCCTTGGCACTGAACCTCTTCTTGTTCATAGATTGATTCCATGATCTGCATAAACTCTTCTTCTTCTTCAGCAAATAGCCCTATATAGGCTTCAGCATCTGTCTCAGTGTCTGAAGAAGAAATGTCTGAAAGAGTCTTCTCATTCTTTGCAACAAAGGACTTCTCCTTCTTTCCTTTGAAGTGAGTCTTCTTTTTGTCACTGGATTCTTTCCTTCTTTCAGGACAATCTGCAATAACATGACCCTGTCTATTGCAGCAGTAACACACAATCTTAGACCCAGTTGCCTTACTAGTCTTTGTCTTTTTCTTGTCCTTCTTTGAAGGCTTCTTCTCCTGATACTGGACTTCTTTCCCTTTGGAATATGAAGGTCTGGACCTCCACTGTTTCTTCTTAAGGAATTTCTGAAAATGTCTGGTGAATGCAGCAAAATCTTCATCACTTTCACTGCTTGTAGATTTAGTGCTAACAGACTCATCAGATTCTGATTCAACTACCTCTGGAGGAGGAGTTGATGACTTAGTCCTGTTCTTTCTAGGTACTTCTGACTTAAAGGCAACAGTCCTTTCCCTGTGTTCAGTCCTTGTTGACTTTTCCTCCTCTTTTCTTACTGACAATTGCATCTCATAAGATAACAACTTGCCAAACAGTGTGGGAGGAGGAATTTCTCCCAACTTTGCCATTTCTCTGATGGCACAGATCTTGGTGTCCCAAGTCTTTGGTTAGGGACCTTAAGAATTTATCATTCAATTCATAGTTAGTGAACTCTCTTCCATAGGACATGAGTTCATTAACAATTCTATAAAACTTCTTGTAGCATTCAGTGATGCTATCTCCTCTTCCTTGCCTAAAGCTCTCATATTCTTGATTAAGCAAGGACTTCCTATCTTGTCTTACTTCTTCAGAACCTTCCATGTAGACAATGAGGGTATCCCACATTTCTTTTGCTGTTTTACAGTGAATAAGGTTCTGGAAGGTGGCATCATCAATTGCACTAACTATGATGTTCTGTGCCCTTTTGTCCATTGTAGCTAGGACAATCTCATCCTTGGTCATCTCAGAAAAATCCTTTGGAGTTCTCTGTGTAGCATCCAAGACTGAAATCTTCATGGGCACATAAGGCCCCTCTTTGACTGTATGTAGATCCTATGGTCAGAGGCCTCCATGAACAGCCTTACCCTTTCTTTCCAGATTCCAAAAATCTCCTTTCTGCATATGGGCAGTTTCATTGAACCCAATTCCTTGTGATTCTCTGAAGAACCCATGTTTCTTGATTTTCTTGAAACTGTTTCCTGACTTATACTGAATCTGCCAAACTGGATCTCCTCAGACAGTTAGTCCTTTTTGAGGAACCTCCCTCTGATACCACTTGAAAGATATGGTACCTAAACACCTAGAGGGGGGGGGGTGAATGGGTGACCTAAACCTTTTTAACTTTTGTTTGGCAGCACAACAGTTATTTCACAGATTACTACAGCTAACAGCAATTACAGAAATCAAACAGTCAATTCTCAGCACAGCACAGCACAGAAGACACACTAATTTATAGTGGTTCCCCAATCTTTGGGTACATCCACTTTCCCCCTTCGTTTATCTAGCAGTGTACTAGATTCGGCCAAACTTCTCCACTAACTCAGAACCCAACTAGGTTCCTACCTCAGGCCCAAAGCCTTACACTCAGCCAAAAGGCCTACACTCAGCCACCCAGGCCTACACTCAGCCAATTAAGGCCTACACTCAGAGTTCTTCAACTCCTACACTCAGGCAAGCAAGCCCTACCCTCAGCCTTTATAATATAGGCTTACAATTACTCTCAGATCCAATGGATCCTACAAGTTAAAATAGAAAGTACAATATCTAACTCTACAACTCAGAAAATAAGAGAGGAGTTGAGAGATTCTTGAAGAGTTCTTGGAAGAACTCAGTTAGATCCAAACTGACTTAGCTTCCTTCAAAGCTTCTTGATTAGAACTGAATTAGTCTGAATCTTCTGCAGTTGTTCCTTGACCTCTGCTTCTTGAAATCCAGATGACTCTGAATTCTTCTTCTCAGCCTTAGTTCCAAAGACTGAATACTTGGTTGGAGCTCTCTCTCTCCAACTTCTTAGATCTGCCGATGCACAGCAAGATCTTCTTGTGTTGATACCACTTTTTCAAAGATCTGAAACCTCTCTATCAAAAACTTTTTCAACCACTTCTATATTACTTCATCTATCGATCACTCTATCAAATCTTGGTCTGTAAACTATGGGTGCCTATTTATAGGCTTCCTTCATGGTAACCGGCTGGTCCGGTTCATAACAGACTTCTGATATCTCTGACAGTTGATGTAGACCGGCTGGATCGGCAGCTGTCATGTCAACCAGTCACTTCTTGAAATTTCTCTAACTGTCAGATAGTGTCGAGACTTTCTGTTCTTAAGTGTCGACACTTATAGGCCAAGTGTCGACACATGTTGTGTAAGTGTCAACACAAGTCTACAAGGTGTCGACACAATTCCTTGTATGTCTCGACACAGATTCTTCTGCATGTGTCGACACTGAAATTGAGTGTCGACACAAGTACTTGTACTTCATTCTTTAACTATATTCTTCTAAGTGTCGACACATGTTCTTTGTGTCGACACATTTTCATGTGTTGAAACTGTCAAGTGTCGACACTGCTTCTTGGTGTCGACACAAGTCTTCACTTTTGTTTCTTCAGCTGAGTGTCGACACATTCCTTTAGTGTCGACACTTGTACTTAGAATATTTTGTAACTTTTCTGTTCTTTGCTAAGTGTCGACACAGCTCCTTGTGTCGACACTTTCTTCAAGTGTAGAGTCTTCAACTAAGTGTCGACACATTGTGCTGAGTGTCGACACTTTCTTCATGTGTTGACTTCTCTGGTTGTGTGTCGACACATTGTGCTGAGTGTCGACACTTTCTTCAACTACTGACTCTTCAGCAT
Organism: Platanthera guangdongensis; assembly: GCA_039583875.1. Taxonomy (NCBI): domain Eukaryota; kingdom Viridiplantae; phylum Streptophyta; class Magnoliopsida; order Asparagales; family Orchidaceae; genus Platanthera; species Platanthera guangdongensis. The sequence goes on along the minus strand of CM077150.1, from coordinate 68,031,832 downwards.
AGTGTCGACACATTGTGTTGAGTGTCGACACTTACTTCAAATACTGAGTCTTTAGCTAAGTGTCGACACATTGTGCTGGGTGTCGACACTTTCTTTAAGTGTTGACTCTTCTGCATAGTGTCGACACATTGTGTTGAGTGTCGACACTTGTACTTAGATTCTGCAGACTTTTGCTGAGTGTCGACACAACTCCAAGTGTCGACACTTTCTGGTGTTGACTCAGCTCTTCTAGGTGTCGACACTTCTGCTAAGTGTCGACACAACTTTTCTGCATTCTTCTACACTGAGTGTCGACACAGCTCCAAGTGTCGACACTTTCTGACTGGTGTCGACTCTTCTTCCCAGGTGTCGACACAATGACTCCAAGTGTCGACACTGCTTGTCTGGGTGTCGACACAAGCTTTCTCAAGTGTCGACACTTTCCCTCTGGGTGTCGACACATGGACTTAGAAACTTTTAGCTTCAGTCTAGTGAATACTTAACCTGCACAAGTAACTCAAACACACATCAAATACATTATGATGTATATCATTGAGTTAGGTGAGGCTTCTTTAAATCAGGTACATTTGACCAATGTACCCAACAGTGACAGATTGCTCCATAACTGTACCTATGCTTGTAATAGTATGGTCAATAGCTTTGCCTCCAATTTCAAAAGTTTCTTAAATTCATTAGTGTTGTCTTGGATTTCAGCAAATCCTCGAGTCATTTCTTTTTCTAAGGCAGGCATCTGTTCAGTAACAGCCCTCAGAGAATCATCAATGTAGTTTCTGTGAGCAGCTAGCATTGCTTCAATTTTCTGTAGAATTGAACCTTCGGGAAAGACTTCTTTTTGAGGAGATTAAAGTGGCTGAGTAGGAACCGTCCATGGAAGTATTTCTTCAATCACAACCGTAGAAGTGGAGGCTTTTCTTCTGTTTACTGTACTGACTTCATCTTCATTGATTGTGGGCAGCAAGGTAGGAATCTAAAAATTAAGACTGGGTAGTCTTTGTTCAGTAGCTTCAACTGGAGTTTCTTCATCTAAGTCATGAATGGAGACTACTTCATCATCTTATATATCTGCAGCAGGAGACTTTTTAGGTTCTTATACTGGAGATTGATCAACTGGTGAAGAGGATTCTTGATTTGCTGGAGACTGGGCAGGAGCTAGAGTCTTTTCTTGTTGTGCTGGAGACTTAGGAGAGGTTGTTGTAGAAGAAGGAAAACCTTCAGGAATATGAAAAGGAACTTATTTAGAAGTAAGTTCCTCAATCATCTTGTTGATATCTTCTTCAGTGGATAGAATCTCAGCTTGATTCTGGGAATCTGTCAGATTTTCATATTCTAGAATTTCTTCAGCAGCAGGTTCTGAGTCTGTATGTAGTAAAGTGGAAGAAGCAGCAACAGATGAAATAGAGACTGGTATTTATGAAATAGCAACAGTAGTGGTAGATGGTAGTTCTGTAGCAATAGGGAGAATTTCTTCTAAAGGAATGTTGACAGCAGCAGGAGTAACTGGAGGAGGAAAATCTGTGGCAGCAGCAGGAACTGGGACTGAAGGTATAGCTGAAACAGCAGGAGCTGGAGGAACTGAGGAAGATGGAACAGGCTCCCCTTCAATAACTGAATTAGCTATGTGATGTGAAGGAGGAGATGGGTCCTATCCACATCCTCTATATCCTTTGGAGCTATGTCAGACTTCTTTAACTTGACTTCCCATCTCTGGATGGAGTGTATAGATACCTTCTTCATGTGATGGAGGGCTATGCCCTTTTTCATGGGAAAGGTAGTTGGATCCATTTGATTTAGATACAAAGAAATAATTCTTCCATAGCTGGGGCTCTTAAGGCATCCATTAATCTTTTCAAATAACATCATTCCCCATTGGAATTTCCTTTAAATATAACTGTAGTCATAAGATTAAAGAACTCTGGAGTGTTATAACTGATAGAACTATTCTTACACAGCAGAACTTTTCTAAGAATATCAGCTAGCAACTTGCTCTCTGCATTCATGTACTATCTTCTGATGGTGTTGGAGGTTTGAGGGATTCCACAAAAGCTATAGGCTCTCTCATAATGACAACATATATATCATCTTCTATATCTATGACTGGAAGTTGGAGAAACTGAGAAATAGACTGAGTAGACATTTTTACCTTAACATTCTGAACCTTAGACCTAATGATTTTCCCATTCCTCTTAACTTTAGCATTCTGGAATAATTCTTCTACTTCAGAAGTTAAAATTCTGCAAGGGTGTTCAAGGATGAATGACAAACCGGCTGTGTCAAGCCGAAGAAGAACATTTTTGAAATCATCGGAAAGTTCGTCAATCCCGGAAGAACAAAGTCCACTACCAATCCCTAGCTTTGAGGATGAAGCCATTGTTGAAGAAAAGAGGATCTAGGGCTGGCCGGTGACTGAGAAAATGGACTGGCGGTAGACGACGGAGACGGAGAAGACGAAATGGTTTTTCTCGAGAAGGGTTTTGAAATCGAGACTAAAATTTTCTTGGACTTATTTCTATTTATATTAGCCGCTAATTATGATGATTAAACATATAAATAAGCATTAAGAATACATGGAAAGAGGAGGTTAACCGCCTGTGTGCTGATATGAAATTTTGACCTTGAAGAAGAAAATGACACCACAGTTCTCGAGAGGAATGATTGTTCTCGAGAAGAAATCCAGTAGTACTCAAGTATAATAAGCATCTGTCTCAAGTAGAAATAAGCCTTGTTCTCGAGTAGAAGACACTTTGTTCTCGAGTAGAGATAAGTTGTTCTCGAGTTGAACACTTCTTCTCGAGAAATAGTTTCCTTGTACTCGAGAAGTCTTCTAGCAGTTCTCGAGAGGAAGTTGTTGTTCTCGAGTAAAATACTTGTACTCGAGAAATGAAGTGCAGAATCTGAATTTTTCTGATTTTAAAAGTAAATCCAGATCTTGACCTTGCCTGTTGACTTTGTCTTCATTCTCCTTCATCCTTGTTGAGCATGCCAATTTCTATTTTGAAAAACGAGAACTTAGCCTCGTCCAGCGGCTTGTGAAGATATCTGCAATTTGCCTGTCTTTTGGGACATATTGTAGATCTATGTCCCCATGCTCCCAGATGAAATGATATCACAACTCTATGTACTTTGTCCGGCTGTGAGACACTGGATTGTTGGCTATTGCAATAGTACTGGAGGAGTCGCAAAATAAAGGGATGTCTTGGACTTTGAGATTATGATCTTCCAGCTGATTCTTTATCCACAGTAATTGTGCACAACAACTGCCGACAGAAATGTATTCTGACTCGACCGTTAAGATTGTGACACAATTCTGCTCTTTGCTGCTCCATGATATGAGCCTCCTTTCAAGGAATTAGCAAGTCCCGAAAGTGCTCTTTCTATCATCTTTACTGCATGCAAAGTCTGCATCTGGAAAACCAATTAGTTCGCTATCATTACTTCTCGGGTACCATAAGCCAAGATTTGGTGTACCTTTAAGGTATCTCAAAATCCGCTTTGCAGCAGTGTAGTTAGATTCCTTAGAGTTCACTTTTAATCTAGAACACACACATGTTTAAAACATTATATCATGTCTACTAGCAGTAAGGTAGAGCAAGGATCCAATTATGCTTATGTACTTGGTTTCATCGAAAAGTTTCCCTTTCTCATCCTTGTCCAGAGATATAGTTGAATCCATTGGAGTCCTCATAGAGCTTGCGTTCTCCATTCCAAATTTCTTAATCAACTCCTTTGTGAATTTTGTCTGAGAGATGTAAATTCCATCTTCAGATTGTTTCACTTGAAGTCCTAAGAAATACTTCAGCTCTCCCATACTGCTCATTTCAAACTTCCCTTGCATAAGTTTGGAAAACTGTTTGCAGAGGTTGTCGCTAGTTGATTGGCCCGCGAACAGACTCTTACTATGGTTGGTTCGGTGAGTCGATCGTCGCGGGCTTGCTAGATGAGGCAAGTGCACCTATCGCAAGTAGTACTCGATATTCGGGAGAATACCGAGGTTATATTATTCCCGGGAACGGGTTGATTACATCTACTGCTCCGAAAACACTATTATTTTACCGAAATAGTAAGTTGAGAGTTTTAATTAAAAATAGGACGAAAGTAGATTTAATAAAATAGACGATGAAGAGATAACTCCTGGTATCGAATTACGTTAGGATTAAAAATAGATTTGAATAACTAGATATCTAAAGTTTCAATTTAATTAAAGCGGAAACTTGGCCGTGGAGGTTCAAAATAATGAGCTCACCTATCTCTAGGAATATCGCTTACTTGGACATTAAGGCTGTTCGACCGGGCTCTCGTCCGACGAAGGATTCCCCTTAATGCCCGTAGTACGCTAAGAACCCCGCTATTGGGTGGGGAACCCAATCCGGTATAGTTAGCGCGCCTCCTCTCTCGAGGGTTAGTGCGGAACTCTATTTACCCAGGGGTGATCTGTCCATACGCACGACCTCTCAGCTAGCTAGCGTATGGATAACGAAAATAGAGCCCACACATCGATATGTGGGTCTACGCGTCGTTAACCCGGGGTAAACCTTAAGTTTTTTAATTAAATAGAAAAATTAGACATTTGGTTATTTAAAACATTTTATATCCAAAAGCTCTTCGATACCGAGGGCTAAAAGCAATTAGCCACTCTTCGGAATGGGGATAGCTTATATGTTTGGTTATGCGAGTGTCCTAAACTATTCGCTGAAAGGTTATAAAGAAAATAAGAAGCAAAGTAAAATACCCTAACATTAGAAAAGGAATTAGAAATAAACACACCCGCACTCATTCAAACATATAACAAGAGACAGAGATAAAACTAAGTTACACATAAGAGGATATTGCATAATTGAAATTTGCATGTCCCACTCAAACGAGTGGGGGAGGAAAATAAAAGCTGAAAATTGCATAATTGAAATTGCAAGTCCCACTCAAACGAGTGGGGGCGGGAAATAAAAGCTGAAAATTGCAAGTCCTACTCAAACTACTAGGACTGAAATGAAAGCGAGTCCTACTCAAACGAGTAGGAGAAAGTAAATGCAATTACAGGGCTTTCTCAAATATTTACAAGGAAATAAAGACACGTCATTTAACTCTTAACGAGTAGGCAAAAATAAATGCGAGTACAAGTCCTACTCAAACGAGTAGGCGGGAAATAAAGTCCGTCCATTTAACTCAAGTGAGTAGGCGGAAAAATAAAGAAAGGCCAGCCATTTAACTCTAGTGAGTAGGCGGTAAAATAAAGAATGAAAATTACAAGTCCTACTCAAACGAGTAGAACTGAAAATACAATCCAGCCATTTAACTCAAGTGAGTAGGCAGTAAATAAAAACAACACTCGCACTCTACTTGAAAGTAACTACCCACGCACTCAACATAAATAAACACACACACACACACTTGCATAATTAAACTTAGGAGCTGAAAACATATCTCATACACACACACACTCGGGCGTAAAATAAGAAAAAAAAATTATTGAACAATTAAAATGACTGCATTTCTACAGCTGAAATGTGATAGAAATGCGTAAAAAGACGAAATAAAAATTATTTGAGCAAAAAGTTTTGAAATTAAAGTGTGAAAGGCAAGTGCCCGAAAAATTAAAACGTTTACATTTTTACCGTTAGATTTTGATAGAAATGCATAAAAAGTGAGAATAAAAATTGTTCGAGCTAAAATATTTTTTGTAATTGCAAAAATTCTAAGTTCTTGAAAAATTATAATAACGCATTATTCATTCTTATAGGCTTGTAAGATGGTTTAAAAAGTGAAGAAAACTAAAAAGGAGCAAAAGGTTTGTAACAAAAAAAAGGAAAAGAAAATCTAAGTTAGGAGTAATGAAAACCACTTTTTATCGTTTTACAAGTTTATAATAACGAATTTTAAAGCATAAAAATCCTAAGTCTAACCAATTTTTAAGAGTTTGAGAATGAAATCGGCTATAATAACGGCTATAAATTTTGTTATTATGATAGTAAAAGAAATTGTTTTTCATTTTAAAACATAAAGTTTGCAATTTTAAGCTCATACACACACACACGCATATGAAAATGAAATTAAAAGTACTTAGGATTGATGGAAAGGATGCCTTCAGAGATTTTTAAAAGCATTAAAAGGTTGAAAAAAAGATTTTATTAACAAAAAAGGTTGATTACAATGCTTAAAACAACTTCAAAAGGAGGGGGAAAGATCCTTACACAGCCCCAAAACTAGCTCCGAATGGCAGTCCTTAGAATCAAAACGGTTCAAAAATTTGGAACCCTTAACTCATACATCAGCTGCCTTTTTATAGGAAAAAAATATCCAAGTACACGCCCTCCGACACGGGCGTGTCGGGGGGCGTGTCAGCACAATTTCAAAGCAGAATTCGATGAAGTGACGGATTTGACATTGCGGCTGAAAATGCGGCGGTCACGCCCCCGGTCACGGGCGTGACGGTGGGCGTGTCGTTCGGTGATTAAAGGCGTTGTTGACTTCGGGAGTCGGCGGCGGCAGTTTGTCGGGCAAGGTGGCGAAGTCACGCCCTAGGTCACGGGTGTGACGCTAGGCGTGTCGGGTTGAGTCGACACTCGACAAACGTCGAGCGGAAAATGTCGAGTGGAAAATTCGTCGAGCGGGAAGAGGAGTCATGCCCCCGGTCACGGGCATGACTCTGGGCGTGTTGAGGAGGTCGACGATCGTAGAGCTGGAAACGTCGAGCGGGGGACACGGGCTTGGGTCACGCCCCGTGTCGGGTGACACGGGCATGACCCCGGGCGTGTCAAGCTTTTCTTCTCGAAAACTGCTGATTTCACGGTTTTTGCATTGTCACGCCCTGGTCACGGGCGTGACTCGTAAGTCACGGGCGTGACCCGTAATTCACGGGCGTAACTTGACTGTTTTGGGCAGATTTTTTTATTTTTTCCTGAAAAATTTAGGAAACAGAAATAACTCAAGTTAGAATTATTTTTATGAAAAATAAGCAACTTATTTAAGAAAAATACACAAAATTAACAAAAATAAACTAAAACAACTTATTTATTGTACATAACCATGCGTATATTTATAACTTATCAAATACCCCCATACTTAAGCTTTTGCTATTCCAGAGCAAAAGTTTGAGGTGAACTTATAAGGAATAGAAAAAACTTTAAGTTTAGCTACCGCTTAATCAATTATAGGAGAGATCTAAATAAATAAACGGGGTGTAAGAGTCAAGTCCTAAATTTATGAAGATGATTTAAATAGCGCAAAAGTTTTGGCCAAAAGACTTCTTGATATAATCAAATAGAAAGCAATAATTGTAATGGTTAGATTAACAAGAATAGTTTGGAATTATATGAACTTTTAGCTTATAGGAGTTTTACTAGAAATAATGCAATTTACAAATTATGCTCTCAAAAAGATTTTTGAATTAAATCTAGAATCGTGAAATTGGCTAAGGGGGTTTATGTTGGTTTATGAAGAGGATTTTGATTTTTGAGGCGAGGTAATTTTTTCTCGAACTTCCATTTTTTTGGATTATTAGGAAAATAAAATCTTATTTTCCTAATATCATTTTTTTGTTCTTTAACTTCATAATAAAATTTAACCCAATGTATATGTGTAGGAGTAATGAATTTTATCCTCTTACTCCATAACATATAATCTTTTTAATCTATTGGGTGCCTATATTTACGGAACGAAATCTTATTCACATTGACATAAGATCTTTTAAGGATAACAATGTTATCATGCCAAGTAGGTCATGATAAGAAAGGTGAGAAAAGAAAACTAGATTTTTAATTAAAAATAATATTGACAGCAACCTTAATAAATTGTAAGTTCCAATTTTTCAGAAAACTAAAATTAAACATAATTGAATCTTATAGTCGTTATTTTCTAACATAATACATGTGCTCCTATTAATGAAAAATTAGAAGTTGTGTCTAAAATGAGTTCGCTATTTTTAACAAAGCATAATGAATTCTTTAAAACTTAACCCAGAATATTTAAAATTTTCAATCAATAATTAACAAACGAATAGCAAACAGAGAAATAATAAAATTCATATATAAATAAACTCAAAACAAAATTTTTGGATAGCAAGAAACTTAAGGATGGTATATTTGATTTATTTGTTTCAAAATATTTTTTTGGTTTTTGGTTTTTTTAGAGTTTTTTCATCATTTTTTTGTGTTTTTTATTTATTATATTTTTTTGTATTTTTGTTTTGTTTTACTCAATTTTTTTGAATTTTGTTTAGTTTTCCTCTTTTTTTTTGAATTTTATTTTAACTTTTTATCTTTTTTTTCGGATTTTTAAGTTTTTGTGAAAAGTGCGAGAAAAAGAGACGTAATTTACAAGAATGAGAGAGAAAAGGAATGGGGAGAGAGAAAAGATTATTTACAAAAATATTTACAAAGATTTTTACAAAATGAAACTAAATATTTTTGGAATTTTTGTTTTCTAATTTTTTTGGAATTTTGTTTTACAATTTTGTTTGTTTTTTTTTTGAATTTTTGGTTTAACATTTTTTTTGGATTTTTTGGTTATTTAAAAAGACAGAAAAAAACTTTAAGTTTTTGGGATTTTTTTCATTTTCCAATTTTTTTGGAATTTTGTTTTCCAAATTTTTTTGTTATATAAATTTTTTTCCATATGTATATTTGTTTTTTTGTTTGGAAGTGCAGAAAATAGAAATACAGTGCAGAAAATAGAAGTGCGAAAAAGAAAGCGAGAAAACACCCCCATACTTAAGTCCAACATTATCCCCAATGTTGTAACGTAAGTATGCGGAACAAAACAGGAAGATAATATATACAAAGAAAAGAAAGAGCGGGGGGGGGGGGGGTAGAAGCTTCCCTGACAGGAGGTGGGTAAGGCACAGTTTAGGAACCCTGCATTATGAAGAAAGATTGCAAAGAAAAAGGTAAAGAGATAGCGAAAAAGATAAACATGGGGTGCCTCCCAGGAGCGCTTTGTTTATACTCGCGTAGCTTGACTATTTTGGCGTTTTATATATCTTGGAGGGTTATGGATTCGAAATTGCCGCCCACATGATCGCCTGCTATGTATAATTTTAAGCGATGACCGTTCACTTTAAACGAGCCTTTATCGGGGTGGGAGACGAGTACGGTCCCATATGGCCAAACCTCTTCAACTTTGAAGGGGCCGGACCAACGTGATCTAAGTTTCCCGGGGAAAAGTCTAAGTCGTGAGTTATAAAGAAGGACAAGATCGCCCAGAGAAAAAGTTTTTTGGGGCTTGAGTTTTCGGTTGTGATAAAACTTAGAACGCTCTTTATAGAACTTATTACTCTCGTAAGTGTTTGCACGCCATTCATCGAGCTCATTTAGTTGCAGTTTTCTATTTTGGGCGGCTAAGTTAGCGTCGAGATTTAAGAGTTTTAGAGCCCAAAGTGCGCGATGTTCTAATTCTACGGGGAGATGACACGCTTTGTCATAGACTAATCGATACGACATACAACCAATTGCAGTTTTGTAAGTGGTACGATAAGCCCACAACGCATCGTCGAGTTTGATGGACCAATCTTTCCTATTAAGTGAAACGGTTTTCTCTAATATGCGCTTTATCTCTTGATTGACTACCTCTACTTGGCCACTAGTTTGCGGGTGGTAGGGGGTGGCAAGTTTGTGCGTGACGCCGTATCTAGCTAACGTCTTAGCCATCTGGATGTTGCAGAAATTCGTCCCCCTATCGCTTACAATAGCGCGCGTAGTGCCGAATCGAGGAAAGAGTTTTTTAAGAAATGTAACGACTACTCGCGCATCGTTGGTGGGGAGAGCTTGCGCTTCCGCCCATCTGGATACGTAGTCGACCGCTACTAAAATATAATTATTTTTGAAAGACGGAGTTAGGGGGCCGACGAAATCTATGCCCCATAAATCGAAGACTTTGCATTCTAAAAACAAATTTTTGGGCATCTCGTCGCGACGAGAGATGTTACCCGACCGCTGACAGCTATCGCATGCGCGCACAAAATTGTGAGCGTCTTTGAATAAAGTGGGCCAAAAGAAGACCGCCTCCAGTACCTTCCGCACGGTCCAGTTAGCTTGATAATTCCCACCAGCCGGACCCTCATGGCAGTGCCTAATGTAACGCCCCCGAATTTTCGGCAATTATTTAAGTCCTCGTTGGCGTTACGTTGGCGCATTCTCGGCTCGTGCCGTTGTTAGAGTACCTCGTTAGGTGTTCTTAGAGGTTATAGCCTGTTGTATGGTTTCCCCAGCTAGTCGGTGTCTGTTTTGGAGTCCCGACTGAGCCTCTTAGGGAATCCCTGTACTTTGGCTTCGGGCGAGGTTTGCCCAAGTGTGTGGTCGTCGGAGGTTGTGTCCGACTTCGCCGATGTTTTCGTAGCCCGAGTGTTTAGCTACGGTGCGGATTTGGTCGGAATCCGAGAGCGTTAGTTTTCGCGCCTTTTCGACGGTCGCTAGTTAGCGAGCCGTCATTTATGTGAGCGTATTTGCACGTTTTCGCATTTAGGGCTTAGCGAGCGATGTGGGCGTGCCGTTGCGTAATGGCACGTGCATGTGCTTGCAGGGTTTGTAAGTTGTGCGTGCGCGTGCGTGTGCTTGCGCCCGGGGTAGAATATTTGTGTACGCGTGTGCATGTTAATAGACGTGTACATGTATTTTAGTGCTTGTAACTAGTGTGGTTAGCGGTTGTCTTAGTCAGTTAATAAGTATATTTATATGTGTGTGTAGGAATATAAATTTATGTGTGTATTTATGAGTATGTATAAATATATGTATATATATGTGTATTTTTGTGTGTGTGTAAATATATATGTGAAAGTGTGGTGTGCAAATATATTAGTATGTGTAAGTAAATAATAAGTTTATATATATATATACTTATGCTTTCGGTTAGGTTAGAAATCCCCCCCCCCAAACCCGACGCAGGCGACCGAGCGGAAGAAGAAGACGGGCGGAAGCCTCCCGCAGCGCTCCGGCCGCCCGTTCGCCGGCCATTTCTGCCCGGATCTCCAGTTCGAGGCCGGATTCGGACTCCTCTAGGCTAGATCTACGTTCCGAGGTAACCAATTTGGGATTTCTCCATTCTCTTTTTTTCCGATCGGCTATGCTTGTGCAGTTTTTCCAATCTTTGATGTGTGGATTTCCTTCCCTCTTTGTTGTCCAGGATTTTTCCCCTTTTGCTTGTGGCCGGCGGTTGAGAAGAGGGAGCTTGCTCGTTATTTTTTTTTTGTGTTGTTCTTCAAAGGCAAACCAAGGCGAGTGCATCCCTTGCCCTTGTCAAAGCTATTGCATTATAACTTCCTTGATTTTGATTTCAGAATTACTATCCTAATATTTTTTTTCTTCCCCTTACTCACCCGAAATTTTTGGGGGCTAATCCTCCATACTCTAGGTTGCGGTTGCATGGTTAGGGTTGTTAGATCCGATGTTTTTTTTTGGTACCAAGCAAGATATTAGATTGATTGTTGAATTTGGGGGCTTTGCGTCATGCCCGGATGCCGTTAAGGGTTGCGCCCCAGTTATGTTCAAAATCTCATGCTTGTAGATTACGTCCGAATTGAATCATTAGCTTACCGTTCCTCCTTGTGTTGTTTGAACTTGTGCAATAATCCCGTTAGGGCGTGATCAAAAGTTGAAGGGTAGGATTGTTTGAACTTGCTTATTTATTCAATAAATTCGGTCGTGCTCACTTGCTAAAATAAATATTGTCCGTTTCCAATTAAGCTATAGTTTGTGGTTCCCTTTCATGGATGAGAACCAAGGCTAGCCCGTTTCATTATGAAGTTAATTGCTTGCGTTAGCGTCAAAATTTAATCATCGTTGTTAGTATCAAATTAATCGCGTGTGGATAGGTACCAAATTAATTATGTACGTCTTCGTATCAAATTAACTAGGCTTGTTCGGTGTCTAACCTATTCCCCTTACTATGGTGATCAATTATTGGTGCATGTTTAGTCGAATGTCGAACTACTTGCTTAATCATAGTGTCGCTCTGTTTTCAACTTATTTATGTCAAGTCACTGATCGGGGCGACTCGACGTTTGGCCGTCGGTTTGTACTTAGGGTTCTTAGATGATGTGCTCTAGTTGGATTATGGTTGTGGTGATTTCTTGGTGGTTCATGGAGCTACCAGTGAGGGTTTTGTTTTGAGTTACTTAGTGCTGGAGCAGGATGTGATTTTGAGGTGGGTCGGACCGATGCCGCCACCCGTGTTTTACTTTTGTCTGAATAAGACAATGTGAGCTGTTTGGTTGAGTTGGACCGATGCCACTACCACAGCACCTTGAGATGTTTAGGCCTGTGAGACGTGGTTGGACCGTTGCCACCAGTCTAGGCCCTTATTTCCGTTTTTGTCCATCTCCAGTACTAGGTGGCTCTTCCTGCTCTAGCTTTATACTTGAATTTATTCGTTACTTTGCTAATCCTTCCTGCAGATATGTGAGAGGCATGACCTCACCCGTGCACTTGGTGCACCCCTTTTTACCTACTCATGTCGAGTATTTTCCTGCACTTGTTTACTTTAGCTCTTACCTGTTTCACTTCTTTCTCATGCTATTGTTCACTTCCATGTTTATATATTGCTTTGCTGAGGTGTTCTCTTCTTTGAATGCCTCAGGTTCAGGTTTATAGCCGACTGAGCGGCTAGGGATCTTCTGGAGTTTGCTAGTGCTGTAGCTGCTGCTGAGTTTCTTTTTCCTCACTCCTGGGAGGTAGTTCTTTAGACTTGTAGTACCTATATACCTACTCACCAGTGGGTTCGTGTCAGTTGTTGGCGCCCACTGGTTGTTTCTCTTTTAGAAGCTTTGTACCTTGCTTACACTGCTATATTTCCTGTTTTGGAGTTTATTTCAACTTGCTTCTGGGATGATTTATGTTAGGTTGCTAGTTATTTTAAAACCTATAAAGGAAACTAACTATTATATCAAAAATATAGGCATCATGTTTTCCTTCCTAAAGAGCTTAACCACTATTTTCAAACCGCGTAAAAAAGGGTATTTCCTATATATGATATATAAATTAAATCTAGGGTTTTGCATAGTCTTAGGCGTCCCCTGGGGACGCGTAAGCACTCTCTTAGGATGTTAAAAAATGAATAAAGTATTTTCCGCTACGTATAAGTATAATTTTGAAAGGGTGGACTAGTTGATCCACGAAGCCGAGGGATACGGCCTCAAAATATAATTGGTTTTTCACATCATTCAAGTTTGAACTTTCTTAGTCTTAGCAGTTAGTGGTTGCCTGAGCGTCGACAGTTATCCCCTGTCCGACGTGGCATCACAACGCGCGTTTTCTTCTACTCTGATACTTCTAAAATTTCGGAGAAAATGCGGGTTGTGACAGTTGGTATCAGAGGGAGGTTGCTTGACAAATTTGTCGGGCAACCTTTCCTTGTGAGTATTAGAAGTTTAGCATCATGTCATACACACACCGATATGTCATCGGCACGTCTTGGCTGAAGCACGAACACTACACTCATAGCATAACATGAAGTATACGTGGCATATTATGTAGTATGAGATGCATAATATGTGTTCGTATATGGATCCACCATAGGAGGCAACATGTGAGGGTTATGTAGTATGGGATGCATAACCTCACCACATGAATGCGACTAGCACGTTTTCTTTTTCGTTGCATGAAAATGTTATGTAGTATGGGATGCATAACATTTTCATGTGTACGCCGCTCATAACATGCATTAGGGCCTTTTTAGAATGCATAGCACAATCATGCATAGCATAACATTACATAAGCACAACGTGTCAAGCTAAAGACTTGCAGGATGACATATGTACACACATGGTTTTGAGTCAAAAAGAGATTAAAAATTCATGCATGCTCGACTTAGGCACAAGAGTTAGTGTGATGGTGGTGAACCATCTTAGGTTAAGCATGACATTATTTCCCCTGTATAAATATATATATACATATATAAAAACCCCAGAGCAAGTTGGCAGTGAAAGCAAGTACTTATGTAGGTTTGTCTGTACCCGTTGTTTTGTCCTAGTAGTTGATCTAGGTTCTGATGTTTGTTTGTTGATCTTTTTAGGATGGCGCCTAAGCGTAGAGCGGCGAGATCGACTCCCCAATCTGAGGGCGGGTCTTCTGGTACTCAAAGCGGTACAGTTATGGAAAGTCTGAGGCAGAGCAATGAGGCTCTATCGAGGCAGATGGTGGACGTTCAGTCTCAGATCCAGTCCCTATTGTCTGTGGTGGCAGGACTAGCCCCGAGAGCGCAGGACCCTGCTGCGGGTTTAGCTGTTCCCGCACCTCCTGCACCTCCAGCCCCTTTGGTGCCTCCAGTGGTGGTGCCCCCGGAGATGGCTTTCATCACTCAGTTCCAGCGACTGCGTCCCCCTACCTACGATGGTAAGGCGGACTTCATGGTATTGGATGACTGGTTAATCACCATAGAAGAGATGTTTCACTACTCTGGAGTGTCTGATGATCAGAAGGTGATGCTGGCCGCCTATCAGCTGAAGGGGTTAGCGAAGAGCTGGTGGATGAGGGAGAAGGAGGGAATGGTAGGAGGAAGCACTTGGGCTTCCTTCAAGGAGATCTTGATGCGGAAATTTCTACCGTCAGTGGAGCGAGACAGGCTGATGAATGATTTCTTACATCTGAAGCAGAGGCAGCTCTCAGTCAGCGAGTACGAGATTGAGTTCAGCAAACTCAGTCGCTTTGCCCCCAGTTTGGTGAGCTCAGAGGAGGATAGAGCAAAGCGGTTCCTCGGTGGCCTGCGGAGCGAGGTACAGCAGCTAGCGGTGGCTCATGGAGCGGTGAGTTATGCTGGGGCAGTGGAGCGAGGTACAGCAGCTAGCGGTGGCTCATGGAGCGGTGAGTTATGCCTGCGGAGTTTTCGGATGTGTTTCCTAGCGACCTTCCCGGTCTTCCCCCGGCCAGAGATGTTGAGTTCGTGATTGATTTGGAGCCGGGTACGCGTCCTATTGCTAAGGCGCCGTACCGGATGGCCCCGCGAGAGCTGGAGGAGCTGCGTACCCAGTTGGATGAGTTATTGGAGAAGGGTTTCATAAGGCAGAGCTCGTCGCCCTGGGGTGCACCCGTTCTTTTTGTGAAGAAGAAAGATGGTTCGATGCGCCTTTGCATCGACTATAGGGAGTTGAACAAAGTCACCATCAAGAACAGGTACCCCCTGCCCAGAATCGACGACTTATTCGATCAGTTACGTGGCAGTTCTGTGTTCTCCAAGATTGACCTTCGATCAGGATATCATCAGCTCAGAATCCGGGAGTCGGACATTCCACGGACGGCGTTTCGATAGAGGCATGGACATTTCGAGTTCCTAGTTATGTCTTTCGGGCTGACCAACGCGCCATCAGCGTTCATGGACATGATGAACCGAGTGTTCAAGGATTTTCTGGACAAGTTTGTGGTCGTATTCATAGACGACGTTCTGATTTACTCTCGGAATGCTGCGGAGCATGATCAGCACTTGCGGTTGGTGTTATCTGCCTTGAGAGATCATCAGTTGTACGCCAAGTTGAGCAAATGTGAGTTCTGGTTGCCGCAGGTGTCCTTCCTGGGTCATGTGGTGAACAAAGATGGCATTTCAGTGGACCCGGTGAAGATTTCTGCAGTGATGGATTGGCATAGGCCGAGCACACCCAAGGAGATTAGGAGCTTCTTGGGGTTGGCCGGCTATTATAGAAGGTTTGTTGAGGGCTTTTCTACCTTGGCAGCGCCCTTGACTAAGTTGACGCAGAAGCATGCAGCGTTCATCTGGAGTGAGCAGTGCGAGGAGGCCTTTCTGGAGCTAAAGAGGAGATTGTGCACTGCTCCTGTTTTGACATTGCCTACGGAGGGCAAGGACTATGATGTTTATGTGGATGCCTCGCATGTTGGGCTCGGAGGCGTATTGATGCAAGAGGGGAAGGTGATCGCGTATGGGTCGCGGCAGTTGAAGACTCACGAGCGGAATTATCCTACGCATGACCTCGAGTTTGCGGCGGTGATTTTTGCGTTGAAGCTGTGGAGGCATCTACTCTATGGGGCCCAGTGCAAGATTTTCACAGATCATAAGAGTCTGAAGTATGTGTTTACTCAGAAGGAGCTGAATCTGCGCCAGCGCCGGTGGCTAGAGTTCGTGGTCGATTATGACGTGGAGATCCAGTACCATCCAGGCAAGGCCAACGTGGTGGCCGACGCCCTGAGCCGCAAGACAGGGAAGATCTTCAACCTCACGGCGGACCGTTTAGTGGAAGAGTTCCTGTTGATGGACATCTCTGTGGGAGGCTGTGATTTGCAAAGCAGTTTAGCAGTGGCAGAGCCATCTTGGATTTCGCTCACCAGGTTGCACCAGAAGGATGATCCAGATTTGTTACACCTGTACCTCAGGGCTGAGAGAGGGGAGTTGCCGGATTTCTCCATCGACGATTTGGGTACCTTGAAGTACCGCGGCAGGTTTTGCATCCCCGCGATTGGAGACATCAGGAGCTCGGTATGCAAAGAGGCTCATGGATCCAGTGTTGCCTACCACCCGGGATCCACGAAGATGTATCATGATTTGAAGCAGATCGCCTGGTGGCAAGGTATGAAAGGGGATATAGCTCGGTATGTTTCTGAATGTTACACTTGCAAGCGAGTGAAGGCCGATCATGGGAGGCCTGGTGGAAAGCTGACTCCTTTGGAAATCCCGACTTGGAAGTGGGAAAGTATCTCTATGGACTTCATCACGGGCTTACCAAGATCTCCAAAAGGATTTGATTAAGTTTGGGTGATCGTGGACCGATTGACGAAGTGTGCGCACTTCGTGCCTTATAAGATCGACTACCCGATGAAGAAGATAGCAGAGCTGTATTTGAGTGAGGTCATCCGATTGCATGGAGTTCCCGTGAGCATCATTTCAGACCGAGACTCCAGATTTACTTCCCGCTTCTGGAAGAGTTTGCAGGAGGGTTTGGGCACAGACTTGAGATATTCTACCGCTTACCACCCTCAGACAAATGGGCAGACCGAGCGTGTGAACCGGATTGTGGAGGATATGATTAGATGCTACATTCTAGATCACGGTGGAGCATGGGATGAGCGTTTGCGGCTCATGGAGTTTGCCTACAACAACAGTTACCAAGAGAGGTTGCAAATGGCTCCCTTCGAGGCATTGTATGGGAGGCGCTGCAGAACTCCGTTGTTTGGACTGAGGCCGGTGAGAGGCCGTTGTTGGGTCCTGATGCTCTAGAGGAAATGGAGGTTGCAGTGAAACTCATCCGGGAAAAGCTTCGGTTAGCTCAGGAAAGATATGAGAAAAATGCCAACCGGCGTAGGTCTGATTTGGAATTTTCGGTAGAGGATTTGGTTTTCTTGAAGGTGTCTCCGATGGTTGGAGTGAAGAGGTTCGGCAAGAACCGTAAGCTGGATCCGAGGTATGTGGGCCCATTCAGAATTTTGGAGCGTATTGGCGTGGCAGCATATAGGTTGGATCTACCCGCCAACTTCCCAGGCGTGCATAATGTCTTCCACGTGAGCCAGTTGCGGAAGTGTGTGCGGAGCAGTGGGCAAGTCTTGGATGCCGTGCCCCAGTTGGAGCCCAACCTCTTGTATGTTGAGGTGCCGGTCCGCATCTTGGATACTCAGGACCGAGTGCTGCGATCAAAGTCTATCCCGATGGTGAAGGTTCTTTGGAAGAATCAAGATTTGGAAAGTGCGACTTGGGAGCTAGAGTCGGCGATGAGGGAGGCTTACCCTCGCCTGTTCTCGTGATTTGTCGGGTATGTTTTATTTCCAGTAACTTTTATATTATTACTTTCTTTTGGTAGTAGTAGTGTACGTAAAGTTTCGGGACGAAACTTTCTTTTAGGGGGAGTGACTGTAACGCCCCCGAATTTTCGGCAATTATTTAAGTCCTCGTTGGCGTTACGTTGGCGCATTCCCGGCTCGTGCCGTTGTTAGAGTACCTCATTAGGTGTTCTTAGAGGTTATAGCCTGTTGTATGGTTTCCCCAGCTAGTCGGTGTCTGTTTTGGAGGCCCGACTGAGCCTCTTAGGGAATCCCTGTACTTTGGCTTCGGGCGAGGTTTGCCCAAGTGTGTGGTCGTCGGAGGTTGTGTCCGACTTCGCCGATGTTTTCGTAGCCCGAGTGTTTAGCTACGGTGCGGATTTGGTCGGAATCCGAGAGCGTTAGTTTTCGCGCCTTTTCGACGGTCGCTAGTTAGCGAGCCGTCATTTATGTGAGCGTATTTGCATGTTTTCGCATTTAGGGCTTAGCGAGCGATGTGGGCGTGCCGTTGCGTAATGGCACGTGCACGTGCTTGCAGGGTTTGTAAGTTGTGCGTGCGCATGCGTGTGCTTGCGCCCGGGGTAGAATATTTGTGTACGCGTGTGCATGTTAATAGACGTGTACATGTATTTTAGTGCTTGTAACTAGTGTGGTTAGCGGTTGTCTTAGTCAGTTAATAAGTATATTTATATGTGTGTGTAGGAATATAAATTTATGTGTGTATTTATGAGTATGTATAAATATATGTATATATATGTGTATTTTTGTGTGTGTGTAAATATATATGTGAGAGTGTGGTGTGCAAATATATTAGTATGTGTAAGTAAATAATAAGTTTATATATATATATATACTTATGCTTTCGGTTAGGTTAGAAATCCCCCCCCCCAAACCCGACGCAGGCGACCGAGCGGAAGAAGAAGACGGGCGGAAGCCTCCCGCAGCGCTCCGGCCGCCCGTTCGCCGGCCATTTCTGCCCGGATCTCCAGTTCGAGGCCGGATTCGGACTCCTCTAGGCTAGATCTACGTTCCGAGGTAACCAATTTGGGATTTCTCCATTCTCTTTTTTTCCGATCGGCTATGCTTGTGCAGTTTTTCCAATCTTTGATGTGTGGATTTCCTTCCCTCTTTGTTGTCCAGGATTTTTCCCCTTTTGCTTGTGGCCGGCGGTTGAGAAGAGGGAGCTTGCTCGTTATTTTTTTTTTGTGTTGTTCTTCAAAGGCAAACCAAGGCGAGTGCATCCCTTGCCCTTGTCAAAGCTATTGCATTATAACTTCCTTGATTTTGATTTCAGAATTACTATCCTAATATTTTTTTTTCTTCCCCTTACTCACCCGAAATTTTTGGGGGCTAATCCTCCATACTCTAGGTTGCGGTTGCATGGTTAGGGTTGTTAGATCCGATGTTTTTTTTGGTACCAAGCAAGATATTAGATTGATTGTTGAATTTGGGGGCTTTGCGTCATGCCCGGATGCCGTTAAGGGTTGCGCCCCAGTTATGTTCAAAATCTCATGCTTGTAGATTACGTCCGAATTGAATCATTAGCTTACCGTTCCTCCTTGTGTTGTTTGAACTTGTGAAATAATCCCGTTAGGGCGTGATCAAAAGTTGAAGGGTAGGATTGTTTGAACTTGCTTATTTATTCAATAAATTCGGTCGTGCTCACTTGCTAAAATAAATATTGTCCGTTTCCAATTAAGCTATAGTTTGTGGTTCCCTTTCATGGATGAGAACCAAGGCTAGCCCGTTTCATTATGAAGTTAATTGCTTGCGTTAGCGTCAAAATTTAATCATCGTTGTTAGTATCAAATTAATCGCGTGTGGATAGGTACCAAATTAATTATGTACGTCTTCGTATCAAATTAACTAGGCTTGTTCGGTGTCTAACCTATTCCCCTTACTATGGTGATCAATTATTGGTGCATGTTTAGTCGAATGTCGAACTACTTGCTTAATCATAGTGTCGCTCTGTTTTCAACTTATTTATGTCAAGTCACTGATCGGGGCGACTCGACGTTTGGCCGTCGGTTTGTACTTAGGGTTCTTAGATGATGTGCTCTAGTTGGATTATGGTTGTGGTGATTTCTTGGTGGTTCATGGAGCTACCAGTGAGGGTTTTGTTTTGAGTTACTTAGTGCTGGAGCAGGATGTGATTTTGAGGTGGGTCGGACCGATGCCGCCACCCGTGTTTTACTTTTGTCTGAATAAGACAATGTGAGCTGTTTGGTTGAGTTGGACCGATGCCACCACCACAGCACCTTGAGATGTTTAGGCCTGTGAGACGTGGTTGGACCGTTGCCACCAGTCTAGGCCCTTATTTCCGTTTTTGTCCATCTCCAGTACTAGGTGGCTCTTCCTGCTCTAGCTTTATACTTGAATTTATTCGTTACTTTGCTAATCCTTCCTGCAGATATGTGAGAGGCATGACCTCACCCGTGCACTTGGTGCACCCCTTTTTACCTACTCATGTCGAGTATTTTCCTGCACTTGTTTACTTTAGCTCTTACCTGTTTCACTTCTTTCTCATGCTATTGTTCACTTCCATGTTTATATATTGCTTTGCTGAGGCGTTCTCTTCTTTGAATGCCTCAGGTTCAGGTTTATAGCCGACTGAGCGGCTAGGGATCTTCTGGAGTTTGCTAGTGCTGTAGCTGCTGCTGAGTTTCTTTTTCCTCACTCCTGGGAGGTAGTTCTTTAGACTTGTAGTACCTATATACCTACTCACCAGTGGGTTCGTGTCAGTTGTTGGCGCCCACTGGTGGTTTCTCTTTTAGAAGCTTTGTACCTTGCTTACACTGCTATATTTCCTGTTTTGGAGTTTATTTCAACTTGCTTCTGGGATGATTTATGTTAGGTTGCTAGTTATTTTAAAACCTATAAAGGAAACTAACTATTATATCAAAAATATAGGCATCATGTTTTCCTTCCTAAAGAGCTTAACCACTATTTTCAAACCGCGTAAAAAAGGGTATTTCCTATATATGATATATAAATTAAATCTAGGGTTTTGCATAGTCTTAGGCGTCCCCTGGGGACGCGTAAGCACTCTCTTAGGATGTTAAAAAAATGAATAAAGTATTTTCCGCTACGTATAAGTATAATTTTGAAAGGGTGGACTAGTTGATCCACGAAGCCGAGGGATACGGCCTCAAAAATATAATTGGTTTTTCACATCATTCAAGTTTTGAACTTTCTTAGTCTTAGCAGTTAGTGGTTGCCTGAGCGTCGACAGTTATCCCCTGTCCGACGTGGCATCACAACGCGCGTTTTCTTCTACTCTGATACTACTAAAATTTCGGAGAAAATGCGGGTTGTGACACCTAAGGATTTGCGTGCACTCCACACCCGCGACACATCTTCGGACCGCTTGGTCCGCGCAGATACGAAAAAGAAAAGGGTCCTCCCAAGAGAAATATTTTAAGTCAAAAAAGAATTTCTTCTTTTGCTGGCTCGAAAAGTCTTTTGGAAACACCCTCGCAACTAAATAGTTCGCAAAATCTGCGAACCAAGGCGGGGAAGATGAACTAGTAGTTATGGCTAGGAGGTGTTCCTCGGGGAATCTGTCATTTATGTCAGATTAGATGAGCGCTTCCGCAGCGGGATTTTCTAAGCGGGAGAGGTGATCGGCGGCCAAATTTTTCGAGCCCCTCTTATCCCGGATCTCTAAATCGAACTTCTGCAAGAGGAGGATCCATCAAAGAAGGCGGGGTTTGGCGTCTGTTTTCGCTAATAAATATTTTAAGGCAGAGTGGTCGGTAAATACGATAACTTTGGATAGCGTTATATACGAACGAAACTTACCGAAAGCAAATACGACGACTAAAAGTTCCTTTTCCGTTGTCGTGTAATATCCTTGTGCGGAAGTGAGTGTCTTGCTAGCGTAATAAATAGGATGAAAATATTTGTTTATACGTTGGCCAAGAACGGCACCTACGGCAATATCACTAGAGTCGCACATAATCTCGAACAGAAGGGTCCAATCGGGCGCCACTAAAATATGTGAATTGATAAGTTTTTGTTTTATAAAATTAAATGCAGACTCGCATTCGCTATCAAAGACAAAATTTGATTCCTTTTCCAAGAGGCGAGTAAGCGGCTTTGTTATTTTTGAAAAATCTTGAATAAAACGCCTATAAAAGCCCGCGTGCCCTAAGAAACTCCTAATAGATTTAACGTTGGAAGGCGGGGGAAGTTTTTCGATAATTTCAACTTTGGCATTATCTACCTCCATCCCCTTAGACGAAATCATATGGCCGAGAACCAAACCTTCTCGAACCATAAAGTTACATTTTTCCCAATTTAAAACAAGATGCGTGTCGTCGCATCGCTGAAGGACACGATCTAAATTATTAAGACAGGACGGGAAAGCTCTTCCGAAAACAGAGAAGTCATCCATAAAGACTTCCATAATGTCTCCTACCAGCACGCCAAAGATCGCCAGCATACATCGTTGGAATTAGCGGGCGCGTTGCAGAGGCCAAATGGCATTCTTCGATATGCGAAGGTACCAAACGGGCAGGTAAAAGTTGTTTTCTCTTGGTCATCGGGGGAAATGGAGATTTGGAAAAACCCCGATAATCCATCAAGAAAAAAAATACGGATGACCGGATAAACTCACTAAAATTTGGTCTAAGAATGGCAGTGGGAAATGATCCTTACGGGTGGCGTCATTTAGTTTTCTATAATCGATGCACACCCGCCAACCCGTAACAGTACGAGTTGGGACGAGTTCATTGTGCTCATTCTCCACTACGGTAAGACCGCCCTTTTTGGGCACCACGTGAATGGGACTAACCCACGTACTATCCGATATGGGATAAATAATCCCCGCATCTAATAATTTAATAATTTCGGCCTTAACGACGTCTTTCATGTTTGGGTTAAGACATCGCTGCGGCTGAATAGTTTTGCGGCAATTATCGAGAAGGAAAATCTTATGGGTACAGAAAGACGGGTTAATCCCTTTGAGTTCAGAAATTTGTCATGCAATTGGGTGGCGATGTTTAAGCAAAACTCCCAATAAATCGGAAGTCTCCGATTCGCTCAAATGTGAAGAAATGATAACAGGGTGTGTATCACCTTTCCCCAAAAAGGCGTATTTGAGTGAATCGGGTAGGGGTTTGAGTTCAACGCAGGGCGGTTCTTCTAACGAGGTTTTAATTCCTATGTCTTTCTTACCAATTGGTTCGAAAGACAAGTCTATAGAGGTATCCTCATCGCAGTTAAAATTTTCGAGCGCATAAATATCGTCGTTTAAAAATGTAGACTAAAAAATAGGGGAAGAACAATCTCCAAGATATGTGTCTAAATTAAAACAAAATTCATCGCTCGATGACGAGTCTCCTATGAAGGGATTAATAGAGAAAGTAACTTCGTCATCTCCTACCCGAGGGAGGAGACGACCGTTACTAACATCAATTAATGCGCGGGAGGTGGCGAGAAAAGGGAGACCGAGTATAATTGGTACATCGGTGTCCTCCTCGATGTCCAAGATGACGAAGTCTACCAGAAAGATAAACTTATCAACTCGGACAAGTACGTCCTCCACTGCCCCGACGGGAAACTTAACCGAGCGATCCGCTAGTTGGATTCGCATTTTAGTACGGGCCGGAGTGCCCAAACCTAATTTTTGAAAGAGCTAGAATGGCATCAAGTTAATGCTCGCGCCTAAATCTGCAAAAGTGTATTTTACTAATATATTGCCAAAAAGGCACGGGATGGAGAACCGTCCCGGGTCATTTCTTTTTAGGGGCAATTTATTAGTAATAGCCGCTAAGCAGTCAGCATTTAGAGAAATATGCGAAATATTTTCTAATTTTTGTTTATTGGAAAGAAGTTGTTTTAAGTATTTCGTATATTTAGGCATCTGAGAGATTGCCTCGCAGAAGGGAACATTAATATGAATTGTTTTAATAATAAAATAAATTTTTCAAATTGCGCGTCCTTACGCTCACGATCGAGCTTATGCGGATATGGCAAGGGCATTTTAATAATTTTTTCATTTAAAATTTGTAAAGGCGGCGTAATCAAAGAAGGGGGAAGAGGGGTCGGAGGTGAAATATGTACTTGAGGATCGGTCCATTTTGGATCGATCACCTCCTTTCCGCTACGGAGGGTTATAACGTTGATATTTTCCCGCGGATTGGGCTCCGTGTTTCCCGGCAGTGCCCCGAGCGCGCGCTCGAACATCATTCGCTCAAGCTATCCAACCTGGAGTTCTATGTTATTTAGCGATCCGGTGATGTTCCGGATAATTGACTCATTGGAAGTGATATATTTAGAAAAATTCTCCTCCATCGGGGAGGGTTTTGGAAGAGGGGGAGGAAGCAGAAATCCGGGCGTGAACGAATTGGGGGGGGGGGGGCTGCGCATTATTCGCATTGCTCCATGAGAAGTTGGGGTGGTTCCTCCAACCCGGATTATAGTTATTGCTATAAGGGTTGTTGTTGGGGTTGAAGGAAGGTCGCCCAGCATTTCCCACGCAGTCTACGAATTCATTTGCTATGCTGACATTAGGGGTAATTGCCCAAGGTGGAGTGGTGGAGGTAGCAGACATCTCCGCCACCTGCTTCGTCAGCCTTTCAACTTGAAGGGCTAAGTGGGCAGTGGCATCCACTTCGAAGAGGCCGGCCGCCTGCTTGGGTCGTCCCCGAGGGACGTTCCATTGGTAGGCGTTCATAGCCATCTCTTCAGTAAGAGCTTGGGCAGCCTCGGGGGTCTTATTATTCAAGGTACACCCGGCAGCCGCGTCAATCATTTGATGCGTCTGATAATTAAGCGCATTGTAGAAGATTTGGACCTGCAACCACGCAGGCAGCGCGTGGTGCAGACACTTGCGGAGGAATTCGTTAAAGCGCTCCCAAGTCTCAAAAAAAGACTCAGAATCGTTTTGCACGAACGAAGAAATGTCTGCCCGCAACTTTGCAGTTTTGGCGGGCGGAAAATACTTCGTTAAGAACCGTTCCGCAAGATCGGCCCAGGTGGTGATACATCCTCGTGGGAGGGAATTCAACCACGCCTTAGATTTGGATCTGAGGGAGAATGGAAAAAGGCACAAACGAATGGCGTGATCAGTGACGCCATTGATCTTAAAAGTATTGCAAATCTCCAAAAAACTAGACAAATGAACATTCGGGTCCTCATCCGGCAGTCCATCGGACTGCACGGCGTTTTGGATCATTTGGGTAATGCTCGATTTGATCTCAAAATTATTGTTCGCCACCGTCGGGCAAATAATACTGGACCCAGTATCGCCCAAATTCGGTCGGGCGTAATATGACATTGTATGCTCGACGGCCGAGTTCGGAATGGGGTCGGCCATAGCAACGACAGAGGGTTCTCCGATGGATTCTTCGGGATCCAAAGAGGGATTTCGGCGTTGAGACCGAATACGCGCAAGCGAGCGTTCGATCTGAGGATCAATATCCAAATTTTCGGACTCCGAAGGCTGTCCACAGGTCATACACCCTAAAATAGAAAGTAGAAAATTAACTTCTTTTTTTGGATTTTGAAGAAAAGTTTTTAAGTTTTTTTTTAGTTTTTGAGAAATAAAGGTAAAAGTAATAGACTTCAGATTCGGAATAACAACTCAAAAAGATCCCCGACAACGGCGCCAAAAACTTGATTGACCCGCGAACAGACTCTTATTGTGGTTGGTTCGGTGAGTCGATCGTCGCGGGCTTGCTAGATGAGGCAAGTGCACCTATCGCAAGTAGTACTCGATATTCGGGAGAATACCGAGGTCGTATTATTCCCGGGAACGGGTTGATTACCCCTACTGCTCCGAAAACACTATTATTTTACTGAAATAGTAAGTTGAGGGTTTTAATTAAAAATAGGACGAAAGTAGATTTAAGAAAATAGACGATGAAGAGATAACTCCCGGTATCGAATTACGTTAGGATTAAAAGTAGATTTGAATAACTAGATATCTAAAGTTTCAATTTAATTAAAGCGAAAACTTGGTCGTGGAGGTTCAAAATAATGAGCTCACCTATCTCTAGAAATATCGCTCACCTGGACATTAAGGCTATTCGACCGGGCTCTCGTCCGACAAAGGATTACCCTTAATGCCCGCAGTACGCTAAGAACCCCGCTATTGGTGTAATGCCCCGAAACTCAAAAGAGCGACGGGGGACGTTTTGGGCCCGAGTTGATATCTGGCAGGAGGCACATGGCCTAGGACACGGGCGTGTCCCAGGGCATGTCAGGCTGGTGTCGATAACTTGGCCGCGAAGTCGACGAATTTTGCTCGACAATGTGTCGAGACAGGTCACACGGCCTGAGACACGGGCGTGTCTTAGGGCGTGTCGAGCCCGTGTCGACTACCGGCCCGGGTGTCGACGAATTTCGCTCGATGAAGTGTCGAGACAAGGCACACGGCCTAGGACACGGCCGTGTCCATAGCCGTGTCGTGCAGTCGACGATTTTCGGTCGACGAAGTGTCGAGAGAAGGCACACGGCCGACAAACTTCACTCGATGAAGTGTCGAGACTGTGAACACGGCCGGTAGCCCAGGCGTGTTCGAGTGGACACGAGTTAGGACACGAGCGTGTCCAAGAACCCGTGTGACTCTCGGGTTGTTTTCGGGCTGTGTCGATGGGGGCACACGGCCGACCACACGGCCGTGTCAGTTGGAACATGGGCATGTCAGTTCGAACACGGGCATGTTGGATACCCGTGTGTTGTTCCAGGAGAGTCGATTTTGACGGCAAATGGGGGACACGACCCTGGACACGGCGTGTGCCAGGCCGTGTTCAGCCCAGATTGTACATTTCAGGCCCGAATCGAAGCCGTTCGTTTCTTTAATTTGGGATCCAATGACTGGGGGTTGTTCCTGATGGGATATACACGGGATTGGACCCTTGAAACCGTCATTTCTTTTGAGTGGTTATCTTTCTAAAGTATAGAGAGAGAGGAGAGCCAAAGGAGGAAGAAGAAGCTAGATCCGGCCATTGGAGGAGCTTCGAAGCTCCAAATCGCGAGCCGACTCCGGATCTACCGAGGCAAAGAGAGTGCGGTGGTTTTCATCCGCTTACTTTTCCATGGCACCAAAGAGGAACGATAGGGTAACGATCCTCTACTTGAGCATGTGAAGCTCTCCTTCTTTTGCATAAGAAGCCCGCTCTCGCGAGTTTGCGGTGAGTTTGAGGCGTTCCTACGGGTAGACATGAATAGTCCCCGTTGTGTAGAGTCCGTAGCGAGAACGGACATAGGCATGATCTGTGAAGCCTACCCGGACATGTTGGTCTGGATCGGTGATGTTGCATTACATTAATGCCGGAGAAGACTCCGTGCGATTGGGTGTTTTTCAGGTTTTCTACGTGGTAGATTGCAATAGGGAGTCTTGGGGATTAACCCTAAGGTGCACCCAGAAAACTTGGCGGATGCGTGATCTTGCCAACTTGGTGGCCTGAGAGCCAACTTGAACATAACCGGGTTATGTGAAATGTGATGAAAATGGGACTCGGGAGAAATTTGACCCGCGCATATGGCTTAAATTGCCATTGCGATGTGAGCACGGGTTAGATGGAACCATGCCCGTTCTATGTCGTTCGGTTAAAGAGACCTAAGGGACGTGGCACTTGATGTTGGCATAGATTAAGGTCTTCGGCGGTCTATGGCTTTAATTCACGTGACCCAGGCCAAGAAGACAAATTTCTTATAGGTTTGGCCGTCAAAGTGGCGGTGGTGAGTCCGGAATGTCTATGGCTTTAATTGACGTGACATAGGCTGGTTCACCGAGAATGTGCCCTGAGAGCACGGGGCGTGTGGCCGTGCGAGCCAACACCTGTGATGCAATGTATATTGTTATAATGCTTGGTTGTGCTAATAAATGCAGGGAAGGAGCATCGCCGCCCCGAGTTGGGAGCGGGATCGTTATAATTTGGTCAGCATTGCTGACCGTTGCCTTGTTTGCCACCGTGCGGTGGTTTTGTTGCTTGCAGGTGCTGCTGGACCAAGTTGTCAATAGCGGGCTAAAGCCCAAATTGTGAAGCCGGCCCTCGAAGGCCTAATTTGAGTGTTTACTATTTTTATTCATGTATGACCGGCCTGCGTGCCGTGATTTGTAAATCATGTAATATTAAGTGAACAATTTTGTAAGGCCTTAAGGCCTGTACTTGTGTATGTACAACATTCCTATTTGGTATTAATGGACATTCATGCTTTTGTGCTGGGTTTTTTATTGCAACTTATTAAACTGCTTCCGCTAGAATGCTCTGTGTAGGACGTTATGATTGGTTGGATGGTTTCCATGAGTAACCACCCGGTCTGTCTGTGGTATATGGCGTCGGACCGCGGTCGGACCTACTGTTATATGCTATGCGACGGATAGGGGGTGTTACAATTTGGTATCAGACTACTGGTTTTGGTCAGGCTTAAAATGAATTCGTGGACGAATTCTTTTTAAGGGGTGGTGAGCACATGTGTGTGCGTCATCGTTATAACAGTAAAAGAACCCATGAATGTCCACTTAGGAATGAAAATACACGTGTTTGGGGAACCTGCGTGTTCCTATAATTGCTGTTTGCAATTTTATTTGGTCGCTTAACAGTATTTTGTACCACTATAGGTGACCAGAAATGGTGCTGGGCCGTCGGAACATCGAGTTTCTGAGGCTAGCAGTGCACCTAACGAAGCTCCTGCAATACCTCTGTCCGCTGAGACCATAAGATTGGTGGCCGAAGCAGTGTTGGCCATGATAAATGCGCAGCCTGCAAGGCAAACACAGCAGCCCGCTCGTGCGATGGAGCAGGTACCTCTTCCAGAGGTTGAGCCGAGGAGGGTGGAGCAGGTAGTTGTGGAGCCGTTGGTGCCAAGGAGGGCAACCGAGAGATAGCTCAAGCATGTCATGAGCTTTAACCCTCCGATATTCTCGGGGTTGGAAACCCCATCTCAAGCTGAAGACTTGCTCTCCAGGGTTAAGAGAGTCATGACAACAACAGAGATGGAGGAGTGGCAAATGACCACCATCGCTACGTTCCTTCTGGATGGTGAAGCGAGAATGTGGTGGGAACGTTTGGAGCTGTATATTTTGAGAGGTAGGCGACTTGTAGACGTCCCGATGGAAGAGTTCTCAGGATTGTCCTTAGCAAGATACCTCCCTTCGGCGCAGAGGATAGCGTTGGAGAACGAGTTCCTGAAATTGGTTCAAGGAGACAGTACCGTGGATGAATATCTTCACGAGTTTACTCGTTTGAGTCGATATGCTAGC
This sequence comes from Platanthera guangdongensis, assembly GCA_039583875.1. NCBI lineage: Eukaryota > Viridiplantae > Streptophyta > Magnoliopsida > Asparagales > Orchidaceae > Platanthera > Platanthera guangdongensis. The sequence continues at coordinate 68,002,942 of CM077150.1, read as the reverse complement.
TCCACCATCGCGGATGAGGAGCGCAAGACGAATCGATTCTACGAAGGGCTGATAGATGAGTTGAGGTTACTACTCTCGGGGCCGATGACGCAGGGTTTCTTAACATTGGTCAACATGGCCCGGTCCTTGGAGAAGGACATGAAGAATGTCCAAGCAAAGAAGAGCATTGATGACAAGAAATCTGAGTTCAAAGTGCCGACTACTTCAAAGTCCGGCTATCGAAGGTCCTTCAAGAAGCATAGGACTTCGGGTCAAGCTCCTTCTGGTGCTTCTGGGGCGACTACGGGTCAGACACCGGGTGCATGTTTTACTTGTGGAAAGCCGGGGCACTTTGCCCGAGTTTGTTGGAGCGGACGCCCCAAGTCCGAGAGAAGGCCGGGAGCAACTTATGAAGAGAAGGACAAGGCGGTGGAGTCAACCGCGTCCCACTATGCTCTGGCCCAACCGAGGGTTTATAATCTTGGCCAACAGGAGACCATTAAACAGGCGGATGTGGTGACAGGTACGGTTTAATTTATAGCAAGTTAATTTCTTTAAATACTTGTTATGCACATGTTACCTTACCATTGCTTGTTTAGGATTTGTTTTGATTTGTGAAAATTTGGCAAGAGCACTCTTCGATACGGGAGCTTCACACTCCTTCTTGTCCGACGGATTTATATCACGCATCGGAGTCCCTTCTTCGATGGTGAATGATAATTTGGATGTGTTGTTGCCCAATGGGTGTTCGATGCGAGCGGATAGGATCTGCGATGTTAAGATTCGCATTAGGAATCAGGAGTTCGATCTGCAAGCGTCGTTACTTCCGTTGGTGGAGTTCGACGTTATATTTGGCTTGGACTGGCTCTCGGAGCAGCAGGCCTATATTGATTGCGGTCGCAAGGAAGTCAAGTTGGGAGAAAGTCGTGAGACAACTTTTACGGGCTTAAAGGGGTCGAGCAAGACGTTGATGTCTGCTCTTCAGGTAGTGAAGGCGGTTCGTGTCGGTGCAGAACTGTTCGTTACACTAGTGGAGGTTGCAAAGCCGAAGCCCACTTTGGATAGAATTTCAGTAGTATCGGAGTACCCTGATGTGTTCCCTAGAGATCTTCCTGGAGCCCCGCCTCAACAGGAGATAGATTTTACGATTGAGTTAGTGCCAGGTGCAAAACCTGTGTCACGCTCTCCTTATCGGCTAGCGCCTAAGGAAATGGTGGAGCTGAAGGTTCAATTGCAAGAGTTGTTGGAGCAAGGGTATGTGCGCCCGAGTTCTTCGCCTTGGAGAGCGCCGATCCTCTTTGTTAAGAAGAAGGACGGAAGCTTGAGGCTATGTATTGATTATCGGGAGCTCAACAAGTTGACGGAGAAGAACAAGTACCTGATCCCCCGGATCGATGATCTATTTGATCAGTTGGTCGGGTCGACGGTGTACTCGAAGTTGGATCTCAAGTCCGGGTACTATCAGCTGTGAATCAGGGAGAGTGATATCCCGAAGACAGCGTTCAGTACGAGATACGTGCATTATGAGTTTACGGTCATGCCGTTTGGACTGACTAATGCGCCGTCAGTGTTCATGTATCTGATGAACAGGACCTTCAGGGGTACTTGGACGATTTTGTGATCGTCTTCATCGACGATATTTTGGTGTACTCGCAGAGTGAGGAAGATCACTTCAAGCATCTTCATTTGGTTTTGGAGACGCTAATGAGGAATCAGTTGTATGCCAAGTTCTCGAAGTGCGAGTTTTGGTTATCCTCAGTGGCGTTACTCGGTCATATAGTGAGTGGAGAGGGTATTGCAGTGGATCCTGCGAAGATTGTTGCGATACGGGAGTGGCCTGAGCTTTCTACGGTAACGGAAGTCCGGAGCTTTTTGGGGCTTGCCAGCTATTATAGGCGCTTCGTAGAGAACTTCTCGCAGATAGCTTTACCTCTCACTACTTTGACGAGGAAGGAACAGAAGTTCGTTTGGACGCCGGAGTGCGCGCGAGCTTTTGAGGAGTTGAAATGTCGGTTGACCACGACGTATGTGGTGAGTTCGCAGATTGGGACTGAAGGCTATGAGATATATAACGATGCTTCGGGCAGTGGTTTGGGTTGCGTGCTACTGCAACACGGAAGTTTGATAGCTTATGGCTCGAGATAGCTAAAAGTGCACGAGAGGAATTATCCGGTCCATGACTTGGAGTTAGCGGCCGTGATTTTTGCCTTGAAGCTATGGAGACACTATTTGTACGGTGTGAAGATTGATATCTACACCGATCACAAGAGCCTGAAGTATTTGATTGATCCGAAAGATCTGAATATGCGGCAGCGTAGATGGATGGAGTTCCTGGGGGACTATACATTCAAGATGCACTACGTGCCTGGAAAGGGTAATGCGGTTGCGGACGCGTTGAGTCGCCGAACCCCAGCTCAAGCCAATTGGCTATCAGTGCATGATGAGCAGTTGGTGCAGGAGTTGGAGGCATTGGAGATTGTTTGTGTCGATAAGCAATCAAGTGTTGAAGCAGTACTGAATTGGACTGAAGTCCAATATGACCTGGATGATCGGATTCGGCAGGCTTTGGATTTGATGTCCATATGAAGCAGTTCATGGTGGAGGCTCTGGATGGGTCAAATTCCCAATTCGTTGTGGAGGACGGATTACTTTAGAAAGACGGTCGTCTGTGTGTCCCAAGTGTGGGCAATTTGAGGGTGGAATTGTTGTACGAGGCACACCATACCAAGTATGCAATTCACCCGGGGAGCACGAAGATGTACAGCGATTTAAAGAAACTGTTTTGGTGGCCGGGTTGAAGAAGGATGTGGCTCTCTACGTGGCGAAGTGCCAAACCTGCGCCTTGGTGAAGGCGGAGTGCCAAAAGCCGGGAGGATTTCTTAAGTCCTTGCCTATTCCAGAGTGAAAATTCGACGACATCTCTATGGACTTTGTTCACGGTTTGCCAAGGTTGCAAAAGGGGAACGACGCCATTTGGGTGGTCATAGATCGGTTAACGAAGGTGTCACATTTCATTCCGCATAGGAAGGATGATCCTGTGGAGAAGTTGGCAAAACTGTATGTGGATAACATTGTACGGCTTCACGGTGTGCCCCGCAGCATCGTGAGTGACCGAGATGGGCAGTTCACGTCCAATGATTGGAGGCTTGTGCAGCAAATGTTGGGAAGAAAGCTAAAATTCAGCACAGCCTTCCATCCGCAAACAGATGGGCAGACCGAGTGGGTCAATAGAACTATGGAAGACATGCTTCGCATGTGTATCTTGGATTTTGGAAAGCAATGTGAAGACCATCTTTATTTGGTGGTGTTTGCGTACAACAATAGCTACCAAGCTAGTATTCAAATGGCACACTTCGAGGCCCTATATGGTAGAAAATGTCACATGCCGTTGTCTTGGCTAGAAAAGGGTGAGTCAAAGTTGTATAAGCGATTAGAAGTGGAGGATACTACTTCATTGGTGCGTACCATTCGGGAGAGGTTGCTTATCGCTCAGGACCGGTAAGCGAAGTACTATAATACCAAGCATAGGAACGTGGAGTTCACTGTGGGCGATTGGATGTACTTAAAGATCAAGCCGTTCAAGGGTGTCTCGCGGGTGCGGCGATTGAAAAAGCTAAGCCCGAGGTACCTTGGGCCGTTTGAGGTTCTGGAGCGAGTTGGTGAAGCATCCTATCAGTTGAAGCTTTCTGTGGAGCTTGGTGGATTACATGATGTATTCCATATTTCGGTGCTTCGGAAGGCGGTGCAAGATCCTTCGCAAGTGATCACAGTTAATCAAGTGCCAGTGGATAGTGGGTTGACAACAAAAGTCAAGCCCATGCGGATAGAGGACTCAGAGGTCAAGCGGCTACGCAATAAAGAGATCAGGATGGTCATGGTCCGATGGGACAATTGCGGTCAAGAGGAGCTCTCTTGGGAACGAGAGCAGACTATGCTTGACGAGTATCCAGAGTTATTCCGCTCAGGTACAATTTAATTTTGGTACTTGTCTTTCCTTTATATAATTTCGTGGACGAAATTCTTTTAAGAGGGAGAGAGTTGTAACGCCCCAAAACTCAAAAGTGCGACGGGGGATGTTTTGGGCCAGAGTTGATATCTGCCAGGAGGCACACGGCCTGGGACACGGGCGTGTCCCAGGGCGTGTCAGGCTGGTGTCGACAACTTGGCCACGAAGTCGACGAATTTTGCTCGACAATGTGTCGAGACAGGGCACACGGCCTGAGACACAGGCGTGTCTCAGGGCGTGTCGAGCCTGTGTCGACTATCGGCCCAGGTGTCGACGAATTTCGCTCGACGAAGTGTCGAGACAAGGCACACGGCCTAGGACACGGGCGTGTCCATAGCCGTGTCATGCAGTCGATGATTTTCGGTCGATGAAGTGTCGAGAGAAGGCACACGGCCTAGGATACAGGCTTGTCCAAGGCCGTGTCGGGTGTCTACGAACTTCACTCGATGAAGTGTCGAGACCGTGAACACGGCCTGGAGCCCAGGCGTGTTCGAGTGGACACGGGTTAGGACACGGGCGTGTCCAAGAACCCGTGTGACTCTCGGGTTGTTTTCGGGCTGTGTCGATGGGGGCACACGGCCGACCACACGGCCGTGTCAGTTGGAACACGGGCGTGTCAGGTTGAACACGGGCGTGTTGGATACCCGTGTGTTGTTCCAGGCGCGCCGATTTTGACGGCGAATGGGGGACACAGCCCTGGACACGGGCGTGTGCCAGGCCGTGTTCGGTCCAGATTGTACATTTCAGGCCCGAATCGAAGCCGTTCGTTTCTTTAATTTGGGATCCAATGGCTGGGTGTTGTTCCTGATGGGATATACATGGGATTGGACCCTTGAAACCCTCATTTCTTTTGAGTGGTTATCTTTCTAAAGTATAGAGAGAGAGGAGAGCCAAGGGAGGAAGAAGAAGCTAGATCCGGCCGTTGGAGGAGCTTCGAGGCTCCAAAGCGCGAGCCGACTCCGGATCTACGGAGGCAAAGAGAGTGCGGTGGTTTTCATCCGCTTACTTTTCCATAGCGCCAAAGAGGAACACTAGGGTAACGATCCTCTACTTGAGCATGTGAAGCTCTCCTTCTTTTGCATAGGAAGCCCGCTCTCACGAGTTTGCGGTGAGTTTGAGGCGTTCCTACGGGTAGACATGAATAGTCCCCGGTGTGTAGAGTCCGTAGCGAGAACGGACATAGGCATAATGTGTGAAGCCTACCCAGACATGTTGGCGTGGATCGGTGATGTTGCATTGCATAAATGCCGGAGAAGACTCCGTGCGATTGGGTGTTTTTCAGGTTTTCTACGTGGTAGATTGCAATAGGGAGTCTTCGGTATTAACCCTAAGGTGCACCCAGAAAACTGGGCGGATGCGTGATCTTGCCAACTTGGTGGCCTGAGAGCCAACTTGAACATAACCGGGTTTTGTGAAATGTGAAGAAAATGAGACTCGGAAGAAGTTTGATGCACGCATATGGCTTAAATTGTCATTACAATGTGAGCACGGGTTAGATGGAACCGTACCCGTTCTATGTCGTTCGGTTAAAGAGACCTAAGGGTACGTGGCACTTGCCGTTGGCATAGATTAGGGTCTTCGGCGGTGTATGGCTTTAATTGACGTGACCCAGGCCAGGAAGACAAATTTCTCATAGGTTTGGCCGTCAAAGTGGCGGTGGTGAGTCCAAAATGTCTATGACTTTAATTGACGTGACATAGACAGGTTCACCGAGAATATGCCCTGAGAGCACGGGGCGTGTGGCCGTGCGAGCCAACGCCTGTGATGCATTGTATATTGTTATACTGCTTGGTTGTGCTAATAAATGCAGGGAACGAGTATCGCCTCCCCGAGTTGGGGGCGGGATCGTTATAATTTGGTCAGCATTACTGACCGTTTCCTTGTTTGCCATCATGCGGTGGTTTTGTTGCTTGCAGGTGCAACTGGACCAAGCGGTCAATAGCGGGCTATAGCTCAAATTGCGAAGCCGGCCCTCGAAGGCCTAATTGGAGTGTTTACTATTTTTATTCATGTATGACCGGCCTGCGTGTCGTGGATTGTAAATCATGTAATATTAAGTGAACAATTTTGTAAGGCCTTAAGGCCTGTACTTGTGTATGTACAACATTCCTATTTGGTATTAGTGGACATTCATGCTTTGTGCTGGGTTCTTTGTTGCAACTTATTAAACTGCTTCCGCTAGAATGCTCTGTGTAGGACGTTATGATTGGTTGGATGGTTTCCATGAGTAACCACCCGGTCTGTCTGTGGTATATGGCGTCGGGCCCCGGCCGGACCTACTGCTATATGCTATGCGACGGATAGGGGGTGTTACAATTGGGTGGGGAACCCAATCCGGTGGAGTTAGTGCGCCTCCTCTCACGAGGGTTAATGCGGAACTCTATTTACCCAGGGGTGATCTGTCCATATGCACGGCCTCTCGGCTAGCTAGTGTATGGATAACGGAAATAGAGCCCACACATCGATATGTGGGTCTACGCGTCGTTAACCCGGGGTAAACCTTAAGTTTTTTAATTAAATAGAAAAATTAGACATTTGGTTATTTAAAACATTTTATATCCCAAAGCTCTTCGATACCGAGGGCTAAAAGCAATTAGCCACTCATCGGAATGGGGATAGCTTATATGTTTGGTTATGCGAGCATCCTAAACTATTCGCTGAAAGGTTATAAAGAAAATAATAAGCAAAGTAAAATACCCTAACATTAGAAAAGGAATTACAAATAAACACACCCTCACTCATTCAAACATATAACAAGAGATAGAGATAAAACTAAGTTACACATAAGAGGAAATTGCATAATTGAAATTTGCATGTCCCACTCAAACGAGTGGGGGCGGAAAATAAAAGCTGAAAATTGCATAATTGAAATTGCAAGTCCCACTCAAACGAGTGGGGGCGGGAAATAAAAGCTGAAAATTGCAAGTCCTACTCAAACGAGTAGGACTGAAATGAAAGCGAGTCCTACTCAAACGAGTAGAAGAAAATAAATGCAATTACAGGGCTCTCTCAAATATTTACAAGGAAATAAAGACATACCATTTAACTCTTAACGAGTAGGCGAAAATAAATGCGAGTACAAGTCCTACTCAAACGAGTAGGCGGGAAATAAAGTCCGTCCATTTAACTCAAGTGAGTAGGCGGAAAAATAAAGAAAGGCCAGCCATTTAACTCTAGTGAGTAGGCGGTAAAATAAAGAATGAAAATTACAAGTTCTACTCAAACGAGTAGGACTGAAAATACAATTCAGCCATTTAACTCAAGTGAGTAGGCGGTAAATAAAAACAACACACGCACTCTACTTGAAAGTAACTACTCACGCACTCGACATAAATAAACACACACACACACACACTTGTATATTTAAAATTAGGAGCTGAAAAAATATCTCATAGACGCACACACTCGCACGTAAAATAAGAAAAACAAAGTTATTGAACAATTAAAATGACTGCATTTCTACCGCTGGAATGTGGTAGAAATGCATAAAAAGACGAAATAAAAATTGTTTGAGCAAAAAGTTTTGAAATTAAAGTGAGAAAGGCAAGTGCCCGAAAAATTAAAACGTTTACATTTTTACCGACAGATTTTGATAGAAATGCATAAAAAGTGAGAATAAAAATTGTTCGAGTGAAAATATTTTTTGTAATTGCAAAAATTCTAAGTTCTTGAAAAATTATAATAACACATTATTCATTCTTATAGGCTTGTAAGATGGTTTAAAATGTGAAGAAAACTAAAAAGGAGTAAAAGGTTTGTAACAAAAAAAAGGAAAAGAAAATCTAAGTTAGGAGTAATGAAAACCACTTTTTATCGTTTTACAAGTTTATAAGAACGAATTTTAAAGCATAAAAATCCTAAGTCTAACCAATTTTTAAGAGTTTGAGAATGAAATCGGCTATAATAACGGCTATAAATTTTGTTATTATGATAGTAAAAGAAATTGTTTTTCATTTTAAAACATAAAGTTTGCAATTTTAAGCTCATACACACACACACGCATATGAAAATGAAATTAAAAGTACATACGATTGATGAAAAGGATGCCTTCAGAGATTTTTCAAAGCATTAAAAGGATGAAAAGAAAAGATTTTATTAACAAAAAAATGTTGATTACAATGCTTAAAACAACTTGAAATGAGGGGGAAAGATCCTTACATAACCCCAAAACTAGCTCCAAACGGCAGCCCTTAGCATCAAAACAGTTCAAAATTTTGGAACCCTTAACTCATACAGCAGCTGCCTTTTTATAGGCAAAAAATTCCAAGTACACGCCCTCTGACACGGGCGTGTCGGGGGGCGTGTCAGCACAATTTCAAAGCAGAATTCGGTGAAGTGACGGATTTGACATTGCGGCTGAAAACGCGGCGGTCACGCCCCCGGTCATGGGCGTGACGGTGGGCGTGTCATTCGACGATTAAAGGGGTTGTTAACTTCGGGAGTCGCCGGCGGCAGTTTGTCGGGCAAGGTGGCGAAGTCACACCCTAGGTCACGGGCGTGACGCTAGGCGTGTCGGGTTGAGTCGATACTCGACAAACATCAAGTGGAAAATGTTGAGAGGAAAATTTGTCGAGCGGGAATAGGAGTCACGCCCCCGGTCACGGGCGTGACTCTGGGCGTGTCGAGGAGGTCGACGATCGTAGAGCTGGAAACATCGAGCGGGGGACACGGGCTTGGGTCACGCCCCATGTCGGGTGACACGGGCGTGACCCGGGCGTGTCAAGCTTTTCTTCTCGAAAACTGCTGATTTCACGGTTTTTGCATTATCACGCCCTGGTCACGGGCGTGACCCGTAAGTCACGGGCGTGACTTGACTTTTTTTGGCAGATTTTTTGATTTTTTCCTGAAAAATTTAGGAAACAGAAATAACTCAAGTTAGAATTATTTTTATGAAAAATAAGCAACTTATTTAAGAAAAATACACAAAAATAATAAAAATAAACTAAAACAACATATTTATTGTACATAAACATGCGTATATTTATAACTTATCACTAGTAAAGCCAAATATAATATCATCGACATAGATTTGCGCTAGCAAAATCTTTTCTTTTTTTCCCTAAGAAATGTAACGCCCCGAAACTCAAAGGAGAAAAGGGGGGGTGTTTTTGGGCAAGTTTGAGTTCTGGCTGCAGGCACACGGCCTGGGACACGGGCGTGTCCCAGGGCGTGTCAAGCCTGTGTCGACACTAAGGCGGGAAGTCGACACTTTGGTCTCGATATTGTGTCGAGACTGGGCACACGGCCTGCGACACGGGCGTGTCGCAGGGCGTGTCGACCCGTGTCGACACTTAGCCGTGAAGTCGACACTGTGCTTTGACGTTGTGTCGAGACCGGGCACACGGCCTGCAACACGGGCGTGTCGCAGGGCGTGTCGACCGTGTCGACACTTAGCCGCGAAGTGTTGAGACCGTGTACACGGCCTGGAGCCCAGGCGTGTCAAGGTGACACGGGCAAGGACACGGGCGTGTCCTAGAACTGTGCAGTGCTCGGGTTGAAAACGGGGAAAAATCATGGGGTACACGGCCGGCTACACGGCCGTGTCAGGTGGAACACGGGCGTGTCAGCTCAAACACGGGCGTGTTCGATACCCATGTAAGGTTCCAGGTGATTCGATTTTGACGGCGAATGAGGCACACGGCCCTGGACACGGGCGTGTGCCAGGCCGTCTTCGGTCCAGATTGGGCATTTCAGCCCCGAATCGAAGCCGTTCATTTCTTTGACTGAAGATCCAACGGCTGGGGGTTGTTCCTGAAGGGATATACCCGGGTTTTGACTTACAAAACCCTTACATTTCTTCACTTATCATCTCTCCAAGTCCTTAGAGAAAGAGGAGAGTCAAGAGTGGAAGAGGAGCTAGGTCCGCCATTGTAGGAGCTTCGGAGCTTCGAATCGCAAGCCGACTCCGGATCCACGGAGGCAACGCTAGTGCGGTGATTTTCATCCGGATACTTTTCAATGGCGCCAAAGAGGAACTCACGGGTAACGATCCTCATCTTGAGCATGAGTCGCTCTCTTTCTTTGCATAGGAAGCCCGCTCTCGCGAGTTTGCGGAGAGTTGGAGGCGTTCCTTCGGGTAGATATGTGAAGTCCCCGTTGTTTAGAGTCCGTATGCGAGAACAGACACAGGCATGATGTATGAAGCCTACCCGGACATGTTGGTCTGGATCGGTGATGTTGCATTGCATACGGCCGGAGAAGACTCCGTGCTATTGGTTGTTTTTCGGGTTTTCTACGCGGTAGATTGCAGCAGGGAGCCTTGGGGACTAACCCAAAGGTGCACCCGGAAACTGGGCGGATACGAGATCTTGCCAACTTGGTGGCCTGAGAGCCAACTTGAACATAACGGGGTTATGTGACTTGTGTTAGAATGGGACTCGGTGAAAGTTTGACCCGCGCAAATGGCTTAAATTGTCGTTGCGATGTGAGCACGGGTTAGATGGAACCGTACCCGCTCTATGTCGTTCGGGTTAGAGAGACCTAAGGTTACGTGGTACTCGTCGTTGGCATAGATGTGAGTCTTCGGCGGTCTATGGCTTTAATTGACGTGACCCATGCCAAGAAGACAAATTGCTCATAGGTTTGGCTGTCTAAGTGGCGGTGGTGAGTCCGGAATGTTAATGGCTTTAATTGACGTGACATCGACCGGTTCACCGAGAATGTGCCCTGAGTGCACGGGGCGTGTGGCCGTGCGAGCCAACGCCTGTGATGAAATGGCTATGGTTATATAAATTGCTCGCTTATGCTAATGAAATGCAGGGAAGGAGCATCGCCGCCCCGAGTTGGGGGTGTTGGGTACATTGGTCAAATGTACCTGATTTGAAGAAGCCTCACCCAACTCAATGATATACATCATAATGTATTTGATGTATGTTTGAGTTACTTGTGCAGGTTAAGAAAGTACTGGACTGAAGCAAAAAGTTCTAAGTCCATGTGTCGACACCCAGAGGGAAAGTGTCGACACTTGAGAAAGCTTGTGTCGACACCCAGACAAGCAGTGTCGACACTTGGAGTCATTGTGTCGACACCTGGGATGTAGAGTCGACACCAGACAAAAAGTGTCGACACTTGGAGCTGTATCGACACTTAGTGAAAGAAAAGTGCAGACAGAAAGTGTCGACACAAGGAGACGTGTCGACACACCAGTGAAGGTGTGTCTACACCAGAAAGTGTCGACACTTGGAGCTGTGTCGACACTCAGCAAAAGTCTGCAGAGTCTAAGAACAAGTGTCGACACTCAACACAATGTGTCGACACTATGCAGAAGAGTCAGCATTTAAAGTAAGTGTCGACACCCAGCATAATGTGTCGACACTCAAACCAAAGAAGGAGTCAGCATTTGAAGTATGTATCGACACCCAGAACAATGTGTCGACACACAGCTGAAGACTCAACACTTGAAGAAAGTGTCGACACAAGGAGCTGTGTCGACACTTAGCAAAGAACAGAAAGAACAGCAAATTATTCTAAGTACAAGTGTCGACACTAAGGGAATGTGTCGACACTTAGCTGAAGTCTCAACAACAAGGAGATGTGTCGACACAAGGAGCTGTGTCGACACTCAGCCAGTATTGACATTGAAGACTATGTATCGACACCAGGAAGCAGTGTCGACACTTGACAGATTCAACACAAGAAGATGTGTCGACACAAAGGAGATGTGTCGACACATAGAAGAATTCAGCAAAAGCTAGAAGAACAAGTACTTGTGTCGACACTCAATTTCAGTGTCGACACATGCAGAAGAATCTGTGTCGAGACATACAAGGAATTGTGTCGACACCTTGTAGTCTTGTGTCGACACTTACACAACTTGTGTCGACACTTGGTCTATAAGTGTCGACACTTAAAGACAGAAAGTCTCGACACTATCAGACTGTTAGAGATTTTCAAGAAGTGACTGGTTGACATGACAGTTGCCGATCCAGCCGGTCTACAGCAACTGTCAGAGATGTCAGAAGTCAGTTATGAACCGGACCAGCCGGTTACCATGAAGAATGCCTATAAATAGGCACCCACAGTTTATAGAAACTGTTGTTGAAGTAGTTGAAAGAGTTGATCAAGTGATTAACTAGTGGTACAGATTATTCAAGTAATCAGAAAAGTGGTACACAGAGTATCAACACAAGAAGATCTTGCAGTCCAACTGCAGATCTAAGAAGTTGGAGAGAGAGGGCTCCTTCCAAGAAATCAGCCTCTGGAACTAGGCTGAGAAGAAGGATTCAGAATCAATTCTGGATCTTAAGTGGCAGAGGTCAAGGAACAACTGCAGAGGATTCAGCCTTATTCAGTTCTACTCAAGAAGCTTTGAAGAAAGCTAAGTCAGGGTGAATCCAGCTGAGTTCTTCCAAGAACTCATCAAGAATCTCTCAACTCCCCTCCTTTAATTCTGAGTTGTAGAGTATTTATCTGTATTACATTTTTAACTTGTAGGATCCATTGGATCTGAGTGATTGTAAGCCTATATTTATAAAGGCTGAGGGTAGGGCTTGTTTGCCTGAGTGTAGGAGATTGTGATCTCTGAGTGTAGGCCTTGTTGGCTGAGTGTAGGCCTTGGTTGGCTGAGTGTAGGCCTTGATTGGCTGAGTGTAGGCTTTGGGAGAAAGCTGAGTTGTAAGGCTTTGGGCCAGAGGTAGGAACCAATTTGGGTTCTAAGACAGTGGAGAAGTTTGGCCGAATCTAGTACACTGTTAGATAGGCGAAGGGGGAAAGTGGATGTACCCATATCTTGGGGAACCACTATAAATCACTGTGTGCTGTGCTGTGAATGTGCTGTGGATTAGCTGTGTATGTTTGATTATTGCTGATTACTGTGATAAACTAGTTAGAAATCTGTGATATAACTGTTTGGCTGCCAACAAAGTTAGAAAAGGATTAGGTCACCTATTCACCCCCCCCCCCTCTAGGTGTTTAGGTACCATATCTTTCAAGTGGTATCAAAGCGAGGTTCCTCAAAACAAGGACTGACAGCCTGAGGAGATCCTGTTTGGCAGATTCAGTGTAAGGCAATTCACAGATTCAAGAAATTCAAGAACATCAAGAAACATGGGTTCTTATGAGAATCACAAGGAATTGGGTTCCATGAAATTACCCATATGCAGAAAGGAGATCTTTGGGATCTGGAAAGAGAGGGTAAGGCTGTTTATGGAAGCCTCTGACCCTAGAATATACATCACAGTAAAGGAAGGGCCTTATGTGCCAATGAAGATTTCAGTATTGGATGCAAATCAGAGGACTCCAAAGGATTTCTCTGAGATGACTAAGGATGAGATTGTCCTAGCTACCATGGACAAGAGGGCACAGAACATAATAGTAAGTGCCATTGATGATGCCACTTTTCAGAACTTAATTCACTGTAAGACAGCAAAAGAGATGTGGGATACTCTCATTGTCTATATGGAAGGTTCTGAAGAAGTTAGGCAAGATAGGAAGTCCTTGCTTAATCAGGAGTATGAAAGCTTTAGGCAAGGAAAGGGTGATAGCATCACTGAGTGCTATAAGAAATTTTTACAGAATAGTTAATGAACTCATGTCTTATGGAAGAGAGTTCACTAACTATGAACTAAATGATAAGTTCTTAAGGTCCCTAACCAAAGATTGGGACACCAAGATCTGTGCCATAAGAGAAATGGCTAAGTTGGGGGAAATTCCTCCTCCCACACTGTTTGGCAAGCTATTGTCTTATGAAATGCAGTTAACAGTGAGAAAAGAGGAGGAGAAATCAACAAGGACTGAGCACAAAGAAAGAACTGTTGCTTTCAAGACAGAAGTTCCCAGAAAGTGCAGAAATAGGTCTTCAACTCCACCTCTAGAGGTAGTTGAATCTGAATCTGATGAGTCTGTCAGCTCAAAGTCTAAGAGCAGTGAAAGTGATGAAGACTTTGCTACTTTCACTAGACACTTTCAGAAGTTTTTGAAAAAGAAACAGTGGAGGTCAAGGCCTTCTACATCACAAGGAAAGGAAGACTCTTATCAGAAAAAGAGATCTTCAAAGAATGACAAGAGAAGGACAAAATCAAGCAAGGCAACTGGTTCAAAGATTGTTTGCTATTGCTGCAATAGACAGGGCCATGTTATTGCAGATTGTCCAGAGAAGAGAAAGGAATCTGGTGACAGGAAAAAGTCTCACTTCAAAGGAATGAAAGAAAAGTCTTTTGTTGCTAAGAAGGAGAAGACTCTATCAGACATCTCTTCTTCAGAAACTGAGTCTGAGGCTGAAGCCTACATAGGGCTGTTTGCTGAAGAAGAAGAGGAAGAATTCATGCAGATCTTGGAGTCAATTTATGAACAAGAAGACAGTCATTGCCAAGGGCTAATGGCTTTGACAGATAGTGCCAAAATCCTGGAGCAGCCAGGACCCAGTCAGGTACAAAGTTCAAGTTTAAATTCAGTTTCTTGTTCTAGTTCAGAATCAGATTCTTCTTCATCAAGTGATGAGAATATATCTGAGTCTGAGGAAGATATTCATCAGCTAATAGATGAATATAAGGTACTGTTGCAAGCCTATAAGAAAAGCAAGACCCTAGCCAAAAGTCAAGCAAAGGAGATTGCTGATCTCAAGGCTGTTGCAACAGATTTTGAGAAACAATTTGATCAAAAACTGAATGAGGTAGCCAGGCTGAAACACATTACAGTGATTCAGATGGGAACTATCACCTATAAGAATGATCAAATTAAGAGACTGGAGATCAATCTTCAGAAAGAGAAAGAGCTTGTTGCTAGGTTTTCAAAACCTAAATCAGTGCTACCTTTAATTGATGAATTTGTTCATCATAAAGGGAAGGCTGGACTGGGTTTTGTTAGAACTGCAGGGACTGAGCAGTCCAAGTTTAAGTCCAAGGGCAAAGCCCCAACATTCAACAAGCCTGTTGTAGTCAAGACAGCCAAGGCTGTACCTAAGCAAAGGTACAATAAATTTGAATGCTGGTGCTGTGGCAAAGTTGGCCATTTTGCAGTGGACTGTTGGCATAATGTGAATGCCAAAGTGAGTTCCAAACTACCTATTGGAATGCCAGTAGGTAGGTTTGTCAAATTGCAAACTAACAATCACCAAGGACCCAAGAATGCTTTGGGTTCTAAGGTTCATTAATTTGTTCACCAAGAACTCATCAAAAATCTCTCAACTCCCCTCCTTTAATTCTGAGTTGTAGAGTAATTATCTGTATTACATTTTTAACTTGTAGGATCCATTGGATCTTAGTGATTGTAAGCCTATATTTATAAAGGCTGAGGGTAGGGCTTGTTTGCCTGAGTGTAGGAGATTGTGATCTCTGAGTGTAGGCCTTGTTGGCTGAGTGTAGGCCTTGGTTGGCTGAGTGTAGGCTTTGGGAGAAAGCTGAGTTGTAAGGCTTTGGGCATGAGGTAGGAACCAATTTGGGTTCTGAGACAGTGGAGAAGTTTGGTCGAATCTAGTACACTGCTAGATAGGCGAAGGGGGAAAGTGGATGTACCCATATCTTGGGAAACCACTATAAGTCACTGTGTGCTGTGCAGTGAATGTGCTGTGGATTAGCTGTGTATGTTTGATTATTGCTGATTGCTGTGATAAACTAGTTAGAAATCTGTGATATAACTGTTTGGCTGCCAACAAAGTTAGAAAAGGATTAGGTCACCTATTCACCCCCCCCCCTCTAGGTGTTTAGGTACCATATCTTTCAGGGGGCGGGATCGTTATAATTTGGTCAGCATTGCTGACCGTTGCCTTGTTTTGCCACCGTGCGGTGGTTTGTTGTTTGCAGGTGCAGCTGGACCAAGCGGTCAATAGCGGGCTAAAGCCCTTTTTGCGAAGCCGGCCCTCGAAGGCCCGAATGGAAATGTTTATTGCTTTATTCATGTATGACCGGCCTGCGTGCCGTTCATCCGGAGCATTGAAGAGTTGTCACCTTCTTCTAATGTACCTGTCTTCTCCGTCAATTATCTTTGGTCATGACCTTGTCGGAGAACTCCGCAAGTATAGTGAGAAATCTCTTGAAATGGAGCTCAGAAGCAAGCGAACAATGTAGAAGGCCAAGAGGATCTCCTAGCCTTTGATTTGCAAGAATATTGTGACCGGATGATCTCCCGATGGTGGACGGCAATGGTGCGGTGGAAGGGGGCGAATATGGACCTCTGCGCGTGAAAATTGAAGAAGGACGGGGAATAGAGAGAAGTCCTGTGCTTATATAATGGAAGGTCGGAAAAATAGGTACGCACGGTCTAATGCACGACTATGCGTGCGTCGTGCATTTTTTATTGCTCAGAAATTGCCCAACCTGGTATAGTAGGAGACCATGTAATTTTAATCACGCATGGGAGAAACATCCCATGCGAGAACAAAATGCATGGTTAGCGACAAAACACTGAAAAATCAGGCTAAACTGAACAGATCGTGTGTTTCCTTCGCGCACGGTTGAATTCAACTATGTTTGAAGAAAATGCACGGACGATAATTTCATAAAATATTTCAACAAAAAAGACTGGGTTGTGCGATTTTGATCACACATGGGCAAAACATCTCGAGCGAGAACAAATCGCACGGCCCGGGTCAGATAACCATTTATGGGCTTTGTAGGCTTCGCACGGTTGCACCGATCGTGCGTGAAGAAAATGCACGATCATGCAATGTCTACAAGAAGAACTAGGCAATAAAGGAGATCTGCCCACCTGCACAGCCAAACACCAGTTGGGGCACATGCCTCCATCACACCCATATAACACGAAATATCAAAATAAAAATATGTGGAGCCCAACGTGCTTACCCCCATTAGAATAGTGCGTAATTACACACCACAATAGGCCAATAAGTGCACTTCGAGTGAAAGTGTGAGCGAGTGAAATATAAGCATTAAAGAACTAAAAGTGAAGTGCGAGTGAGTGAAATCTAGCTCAGATGAGTCCGAAAAACATTACAAATATAGGACTCATCACACCCCAGACTTAAACATTTGCTCGTCCAGAGCAAATAATCTCTCAAGTGGACAAGAAAACGGATTAGCTGGCTAAGCAACTGCAAGAGTGGAGTACCATGCGAAGTCGCATGCGCCCACTCATAGAAATTCAGTAGAAGAAATTTCTAATAATATATAATAGTTTATAAATTTCTAAGAGCGTATTTATATATTATTTCTACTCAAAAATCGAATCACGGTGAATCATTCGGTCACGCGTAGGAAGAAAGTGGACTGATTGCTGAGGTGAGCATTACTAAACACCGGGGCTTGGGACAACATTCAAAGAAATCCATCAATATTGGTGACCATAAGCTCACCCTTTCACACTCTCTCTATGGCATTGGTTGGTTTGTGTTTAGGTGAGGTATACACAGGTAATCATGAGGGCTACACACCTAACCCAAATGAGCTAATACAAATGAAACTATCCACGCATCGCAATAACACGCAGGTGCGCCACACCCCCAGACTTAGACTTGTTGACATGGGTATGTGCACTTCCTACTCCCGACATAAATTTTCACTTTTATATTCTCAATTAAGCTCTTTTTCTTCATTTTACTTTTTTCTTTTACAAACTTTCATTTCTATTTTTCTTTTCACAATTTTTTCAGCACATATTCAAGAGAGCACATCCACATATCCACAATGCATCACCACATCAACACCCCAATCAAAATAATATGATAAATAACTGAAGCTCGGATTTGGATGTTCGACTAGGCTTAGCTTTTAGGCTCTAGTGAGATAATGATGGAGCTGAATCAACAAACGGAGTATGCACAACAGGGCTAGCGAGGATAGACGATAGGAATCGGTACGAAGGCTCAACCGGGCCAAAAATGATGACCTACATCACACTCGTGCGCTTGAACTAACCTATGCCCATGCTTCAAGAATAGCTTGGGGCAAGTTCTTAGCCACCGAGAAAGATTACCCTTTCTCCTAACTCGAACAATATGAGGCTAACAATCATCTACATACATCCCTACGCTATTGTTTGATTCACATCAGATTCACCAATTTTTGAGTAGAATAAACAATATTTATGCTAAGAGAAAAGTATAAACTAGAAAATAAATAGAAAATAAATCTACTTGAATTTCAATGCGAGACGTGAGCATTCGACTAAAAGTACTGCATGAGTCAACAATTTACTCTGTCTCGCAATCCTAAGCCAACACTGTTATTTCCAAATCAAGCAAAAAGAATGAATTTAACTCGCAACGTGTTAATGGTTAAGCACGGACACATGTGGGTGATGTGGTGTGCGATGAATATGATACTATAACTGAAATAAAGATGCTTATAATATACTATATAATATGCACATGCAGTAGGTAATGAACACACAGTTCTGCCTTCCCCAGACTTAATCTAAACAAACCAAGTAAAATATATAACCATGAAATTTAATAAAAAAACTTGACTGGAGAGTTACACAAGCTCAGAAATGAGCATACCAGAAGATTGACATTAATTTTACAAAGATCCATCCCACTTTTGAAGAATCACCACACCAGCGAGAGAAAGTTTGATACAACAAAAGATAATAGCAAAGATAAAAAGTTAGGCAAAATAAAAGCAGAGATTGGGTTGTCTACCACTGTCCTTAAGGTGGACCAAATACATGTATTATGCAGTTATAATTTAGTTCTCAGCATTGTCTAAAAATACTACAAAATAAAAACACACAGAATAAACTAAACCAAAGGAGCAAAACTAGCCAAACACATCAGAAACAAAAATGTCCCGGAGAACCGTCATGAATCAGCTATACACCGACTTACGGTGGTTCTCCCCGCCACAAAAGATGAGCATGAGGTGAAAGCTTTAGGGCCCATGGGAGATTTGCTACCCTTGCCCCTAGCCTCCACGTGCCGGAGGGCAGCAAAAGAGTGGTGTGCATCAATCTATCTTGTTTATGTTTATCCACAGTGGGAGAGAAGCACCGATAACTAGACACTCGATCAGAATCAATTTTTTTGTTCATGGAAGTAGCACGGGCTTCATTTACTCATGCTCTGTGGGTGACAGATCAGCCCATTAGATCTATTTTAATTATTTACATGCATGATCAGAATTAATAGATAAGTTTAAAGATCCAGCAGCCACGTTCGCCATATCAACACTAAGATATCTAGCCCTGTCGCTTCCTTCCTTCATAGCCTCATCTTGCTTCATATCCTCAACCACTTGTAAAGCAACCTCAACATCCAGCTCAACACTATCTTCAGTCCTCACCTCTATCGTCAGCATTCACTTTTTCAGCATTTTTCACCAAATTCACAACTTCAGATCTGCATTTTATGTCACTCAAAGCCTTATCAGAAATAATAACAGATAAATCATAATTTTCTACTGAAACATTGTGGTCCTTGGTCATTGTGGATGGACAAGCATGGTGTGTCACCTTGAGTGGCAAAGTGACACAACCATTGGCGAAATGAAGGGTGGTGCCACTCTTTTTCAAGAATGGGACACCCAAAATAGGGATGGAGTTATTCTCCTTTGGTCCCAAAGCTTGAAAGTTAGTAACCACCAAAGTGTCATCCAGAATAACAATGACTTCCTTTAAATCCACCTCGGTTTCTACCACTGACCCATTGGCGAGGACTAGAGACGTCTATTCATCAACATCGATGTTCAAGTCAATGTCTCACAGCGCAGTGGTTTTAATATCATTAATTTTACATTTTACTACCAACTCCCCCTCACGAAAACCAACTGACTCGGATAAACTCTTCCCTTATTCACGTGGATTCTTCTCAGTAGTACTAAGAGGAGCACCCGGAGCACGCTCAGATAGCACTTGGGCCAATTGGCCCAATTGCATCTCTAATTTTCTCATTGAGGTATTTTGGTTGGCCATATTAGATTGAGCCATATCCATGAAGTTTTCCATAATTTATTCCAGAGTGCTTTTCTTCTAGACAGGGGAACCTTGATTATAATCTGGTTCTAGCAGCCTCAATTGGCTCCCAGAAGCTTGAGCATCATATTGATGCTGGCCCGATTTCCATCATTATCCTGAAGCGTTTTGGTTCCAAGAAACGTTTGGGTGATTTCTCACACCTTGGTTATAAGTATTAGAAAATGGCACCGCACGATTTTCATTGTTTATATAGTTTACACTCTCGTCAACATTCAAATTTGAAAAGTTAGTGGAGAGCTCACCAGCTGGGTACTCATAAGCATGATGCTCGTGGTTCCCGCAACCCTGGCATGAAATAGCCATCACTTGAGCAAAAATAGAGGTAGGTCTTTTCAACAAAGCTATATTCTCAAATGGTGATGGTGCTGCTTTAGCAGGTGGCACCGTAGTGTTCACTTTAAATAGACCCCTTGTGCTTCTTGGGGTGTTCCTACCGGAAGTCCGAAAAGATCTATGGGATGTGGTTTCATGTAAGATTCTTAGTGAATCATCGGGAGTGTGGTTCATCAGGGTCCCTCCAGTAGCAGCATCGATCATGACTCGGTAGTTTGGCTCCATTGCAAAGTAAAAAATTCTCCACCAAGTTCCAAGGTTGGAACTCATGCTGAGAGCACTTCCTTAAGAGGTCCATAAACCTCTCCCAAGCCTCTACAAGGGCCTCTTGATCATTCTGGCACAAACCGGCAATCTCCCGTCTCATGCTAACAATCTTATCAATGAGGTGGAATTTGGCAAGGAACTTTGATGATAGTGCATCCAATGTAGTAGTGGCTCCTGGCAGAATGGTGTGGAGCCATGCTTTAGCTTTGTCCCACAGGGAGAATGTAAACAGCCTCAGCTTCATAGTATCGTCAGAGATGTCGGCATACCAGAATGTCCTACAAATCTCAGAGAATTCAGCTAAGTGAAGATGGTGGTCTTCATTAGGCATCCTAGAGAACTGGGCATTGTTGTGGAAAATATTTAAGATGATTGGCTTGATTTTGAATTGATTGTTTCTGATAGTTGGGCCAAACCCAGGATACCCACTCCCCATAGTGGGAGTGGCATAATCCAGCATCATCCCAAGTCTTGCGCGAAGCTCATCGTGTTCATCAGCAGCTCGTCCAACATGGCGCATTTTCTCTCCCACGTGCTCACTCCCATTCTTCATGATTCCATCCATGGAAACAGCATCGCGGCGACGCGCACGAAGCGCCCGCTCAATTTATGGGTCAAACTCAACAAATTCAACAGGGACTCGCTCCTGCATACAAATCACAGTAGAAAAACAAAGATTAAATACAACAACCCTTATAATAATTTTCTAAATAGAAAAATCACACGACGTATGATTTCCCCGATAATGGCACCAAAAACTTGATGTGATAACAGCAAGTGCACTGGTTGCTCAAGTAATATAAAATGGGAAGAATTTCCTCAAGTAACAATCTCGAAGGAACGTAGGTTAGGAAGCGCAATTCTATTGTTTGGAAAATTGATTATAAATATTTCAAATTAACAAAGAGCTTTGATTTGGGTTTTGAAAATAAAAATAAAACTAACTAAGCTAATGCGAGTCGCAATCACCGCTTCGCAAGGTGGATGGAGGCTATGCAGACCGTTATGTTTTTCTTTGGTGGGCGGATGGGCGAGAAGGCAAGCGAATGAAATGGTTCACACCGGCGGAATGAGGGTCGAGAGCACCTCTTCACAATGCACGCTACTAGTAATTGCTAGCATGGCCATAATTACTGTGGCGGGATGGAAATGAGATGGATGCGTTCTTCACTTGCATAAACCACAACGAATTCTCACAAATACATGATAATTAACACTAGAGTAAAATTAAGATTTAATAAATATCGTTCCACATAACCAAATATTCAAGAAGAAATTAACTACAATAAAGAGGGGGAGAGATTACAACCAAAGCATGAAGACTCGTCGAAGGTTCACAGCCAAAATCAAGGGTTGTCAATCCTTGTCCGTGCTCGGGCTTCAACTGTCGTCTGAGGTTCGGAAGAACACCTTCTTCTAATGTACCCATCTGCTTTGTCAATAA
This sequence comes from Platanthera guangdongensis, assembly GCA_039583875.1. NCBI lineage: Eukaryota > Viridiplantae > Streptophyta > Magnoliopsida > Asparagales > Orchidaceae > Platanthera > Platanthera guangdongensis. The sequence goes on along the minus strand of CM077150.1, from coordinate 67,981,049 downwards.
TCTTCGGCCATGACTTTGTTAGAGAACTCCACAAGTGCAGCAAGAAATCTCTTGAAATGGAGTTTGGAAGCAAGCGAACAATAGAGGATGCAAAAAGGATCTCTTAGCCATTGATTTGCAAGAATATTGTGGTCGGAGGACCTATCGATAGTGGGCGGTGAAGGAGCGACGGAAGGGGCAAATATGGACCTCTGGGCGCAAAAATGGAAGAAGGATGTGAAATAGGGCACAGTCTTGTGCTTATATAGTGGAAGGTTAGAAAAATAGGCATGCAAGGTCGAATGCCCGACCGTGCATGCATCGTGCAATTTTTATTGCGCAGAAATTGCCTAGCCTGGTACAGTAGGAGACCGTATGATTTTGATCACGCACGGATGAAATAGTCCATGCGAGAACAAATCCCACGATTAGAGATAGAATACTAAAAAACTAGGCTAAACTGAACAGATCATGTGAAGAAAATGCACGAGCGATACTTTCATAAAATATTTAGACAAAAAATATGGGATTGTGCAATTTTGATCATGCACGGGTAAAACAGCCAATGCGAGAACAAATCGTATGGCCCTGGGCTGATCACCATTCATGGGATTTTTAGGCATCTCACGGTCACACTGATCATGTGTGAAGAAAATGCACGACCGTGTGATCTCTATATGAAAGAACTGGGCAACAAGGGAGATCAGCCCACCTGCACAGCCAAACACCAGCTAGGGCACAGGCCTCTAGTACACACATACAACAGTAAATGTTAAAATAAAGATATGGGGAGCACAATGTGCTTGTCTCCAGCAGAATAGTGCGCAATTGCACACCACAATGGGCCAAAATGTGGACTTCGAGTGAAAGTGTAAATGAGTGAAATATAAGTGTTGGGAATATTGCTCTCAATGTTCCCTAGATTTGATTTGAAGAGTCATCACCATCAACACTAAGAGAAGAGTTATATTTGATGTTGTTCAAGCTTATCATATGCAGGATGTTCCTTGGAACAAGTTTAGATAGGTTGTCTAAGTGATTATGACAGGTGGTCACAAGGTAGAGAGCTGGAGAGACAAAAATCTGTCTAAGCCCACAGACATTGACTGAAGACAGTTAACTCAACGCTAGATGCCAAGGAAGGATGCAGGAAAGACTAAAAATTGTCCAAGTCCACAGGCATTGAGTGAAGCCAGTTCACTCACCGCCAGATTCCAAAAAGCATCGAGTAAATGATGGATAGTCAAAGCATAATAGTTTGTAAGACAGAAATGCGGCTATGTCCATAGGCGTTGAGTGACGGCAGTTCACTCAACGCCATATAACAAGAGGTGTCGAGTAAAGCTGAGTCTGTCAAAGCCTCAACATTGCCAAGCAGAAAAATTGACAAAGTCCAAAATCGTTGAGTGAGGACAGCTCACTCAATGCCAGAAGAGATGCGCTGAGTCAAGTTCAAGCATTCAAAGATTCTGTCAAAGAATTCTAGCTAAGTCCAGAAGCGTTGAGTGAGGACAGCTCACTCAATTCCCAAAGCAGAAGGAGTCGACAGAGCAATGATCAGTCAAAGCCTAAGGAAAGATAGACAGAAAAATCTTTCTAAGCCCAGATACATTGAGTGAGGACAACTCACTCAATGCAAGCTCATCAAGAAGTTGTGGCTAAGTAAAGAAGCATTGAGTGAAGCCATTTCACTCAACGCCTCATAAAAGGCGGGATAAGGAAGAAGTGTTGACTGATGAAGGCTCACTCAATGCATTTATAAAGAAAGTTACGTCTAAGTACAGAAGTGTTGAGTGAAGCCATCTCACTCAACGCCTCAGCAAGATGGCAGGCATTCAGAGAAGCAGCTAAGTTCAGGGGCGTTGAGTGATGAAGGTTCACTTAACGCACTCAATGCCTGGCAGTGTAGAAGAAATTGGTCAAGTCCAAAAACATTGAGTGAAGGGTATTCACTCAACACACTCAATGCCTAGCAGGGCAGAATTTGGATTAGTCAAGTCGTCGTTGATTGACGAAGGCTCACTCAACGCACTCAATGCCTAATCAACAGAAAGATTGTTTAAGGACAAAAGCGTTGGGTGAAGGCTATTCTCTCAGCGCACTCAAGGCCTAGAAATGCAGAGTAATAGACTAAGGGTTTCGCGTTGAGTGAAGGTCATTCACTCAACGCACTCAATGCCTAACATGAAACTGAGAATTTGTCCAAGTCCGCAGATGCTGACGTCAGCATGAGTCGGCAAAGTTTCAAAATGTTGCGGGAAAGCTACAGTAGACGACAAATGGCGCCACAGGTCTACAGTGTGACTTTTACTGATAAAGATAAGTTATAACTATCAACTATAGTGTGGCCCATCGGTCAAATAGTCGTTGGATGGTAGAAGATAAAAAGGATAAGTTTACCGAATTAAAAGTTAACTTTTAGGGTTTACTCATTTCAAAAAAGGAGCGCCAGAACTTCATCTTCCTCCTCGCCATTATTGCTGAGCTTGAAGAAGAAGTGCAATCAGTAGAACTAAAAGTTCCAGCAAGTTAGCTGTAGCAATTTTCATCTGTTATAGCAAGTTCAGAAAAGGTTCTAAGAAAGAAGAAGCAGAGCATCTGGTTTTTGCAGGCAAAGTTAGTTGATTTAAGAATATAAGAACAGTCAACATATCTGTCTTCATCAGTAAGATCAGAAACTTGTTTCTGAGTTCTTGCAGCACAAGCTATAGTTTATTGAAGATCGGTTTTCTTGTTGTTAAGAAGAAGTTAGGGCTGAGTTATCTCGGCTCAGGAAGGCATGCACAGAGAAATTTCTCTGGTGTCAAAACAACACCAACAAAATCCTTTTATTTCTATTGGATCCTTTTGGATCTAAGTTGTAGGCCTGTTTTATAAAGGCTGAGGTGTGATCCAGTCTTGTATCTGAGGTAGGGTAGTTTTGCATGAGGTATGGCCTTTGGACTGAGGTAGGATCCTTGTGTAGATCTGAGTTGTAGGGCCATTGGCCTGAGGTAGGATCTGGTTCAGATCTGAGATATAGGAGAGTTGTACTCTCTGAGTGTAGGACTATTGATTTATTCTGAAGTAGGTGATCTGCTGATCACTGAGTTATAGAAGCAGTTTGCTCTGAGGTAGGACCTTGTGCCTAAGGTAAGACTTGGAGGAGACTGAGAGAATAATAAGGAGCTGGGTTCCATGAAGCTTCCTATCTATAGGAACGAGAGCTTTGGAATCTGGAAAAAGAGGATCAGGCTATTTATGGAAGCCTATGACCCAAGAATCTTTGTGACTATTAAAGAGGGACCTTTCATCCCTATGAAGGTCTCAATTCTGGATGCAATAGTCCAGACAACAAAGATATATTTTAAAATGGTAAATTATGAGGTCATTCTGGCTACACTGGACAAGAGGACATAGAACATAATTGTTAGTGTCATAGATGGTTCTACCTTTCAGAATCTGGTCTATTGTAAGACCTCCAAAGAGATGTGGGACACCCTAGGGGTCTACATGGAGGGTACTATAGAGGTCAGAGATGATAGGAAGTTCATACTCAACCAGGAGTATGAGGCTTTCAGGCAGTCCAAGGGAGAGAGCATAGTTGATTGCTATGAAAGATTCTTCAAGATAGTAAATGAGCTGAGGACCTATGGGAGGGTCTTCAGTCATTATGAGTTTAATGACAAGTTTCTGAGGTCTCTCACTAGAGACTGGTACACCAAGATCTGTGCCATCAGAGAGGTAACCAAACTAGCTGATACTCCTCCCCATATACTATTTGGAAAGCTGCTCTCTTATGAGATGCAGCTAGCTGCCAGGAAAGAGAAGGACACCATCATCAAATCCCAGGATAAGGAAAAGTCTTTGGCCTTCAGAGCATACATCACCGAGAAGAGCAAGGAGAGGATTCACTCTCCTCCAAGAAGGCCTACTGATTCAGACAACACAAGGCCAAGCTCATCTGACAATAGCTTGTCAGATGAAGACTTTGCTGCCTTCTCCAGGCAGCTTCAAAAGCTGATGAAAAAGAAGCTGTGGAGGAGCAGACATTCCTCCACTTCTCATCATAGGATGAATCACTCCAAGATAGACAGTTATGATTCTAAAACTAGGAAACATAGTTCCTCTAAAGTTATTTGTTACTGATGCAGCAAGCTAGGGCATGTAATTGCTGACTGACTAGTGAAGAGAAGAGAGGATGGTGATAAAAAGGTACACCAGCACAATGGAAAAAAGGAGAAGTCCTTCATCGCAAATAAGGAGAAGAGTTGGAGTCAGTCTGACTCAGCATCTTCTGAATCTGAAGAAGAAGACTGCATAGGGTTGGTTGCTACTTAAGAAGTAGATGGAGAAGCTGAAGAAGAAGAATATCCTGTTGTCAAGATAGGGATCATGGCCCCTTTGTCACATTTAGATAGTGACACAGAGGTGGATGATGAAGAAGAAGATGTGTTTAGCTATTATGGGATGATAGCCAAGTCTGATGAAGAATCTAACCAGGATCAGCCTGGTCCAGCAAAGGTACACTCTTTATTCATCTCATCTTCTGAATCAGATTATGAGACTAATCCAAATTCTGAGGCATCATCATCTAGTGGTGATGAAGGGTCAAAATCTGAGGAAGATGTCAAACAATTGATTGACAAGTATGGTGCACTTCTGGATTCTTTCAAGAGAGGCGGGAAGTGGGCCAAGAAGCAAGCTGTGGAGATCACTTACCTATAGCTAGCTGCTTCCCAACATGTTGAGACAACAACCCTGCTGGATAAGAAGGCTAGGAAAATCATCCAACTAAAAAACATTTCCCTCATCCAAATTGGCACCATCATTTTCAAGAATATTCTCATTAGGGATCTTGAAGACAAACTCCAGAGGGAGAAAAGGATAGTGACTAATTACTCTAAGCTAAGTGATGTGTTGCCCTTCATCGACTCCTTCTCTCAAAAGGGTAAGAAGGGGCTTAAATTCAAGGGAAGCATAAGAGTTGCCCATTCTAAAGGGATTGGCAAAGTTCCAGTTCAACCACTGGCATCCAAGCCTCCCATTCATTTTAGGAAAGTTCTGTTACCTTCAAATAGGTATGACCAAGAAAGCACATATGGTCATTGGATGAATAGTAGATCCTCTAATATTAACAAATATGTTAACAGCTATGGTGGAAGTTATAGTAGGGAAATGAGTGCCTTCAAGGCTCCCCATGAGGAAATTCAAATGGCCCATCATGGACCATTTGTCTTCGGTACCCCAGCCCCTACTCTCAAGAATGTGGCAGTGGACAACTCTCAAAGCCTTCCAGCAAAGACCCCGACCAAGAGAAAGTCAATCATTAGGCTATGTCAAGTTATCTATGATGTTATAAACCGCATGTTATCTGAAATGAAGACTGTTGTAAATGGCATTCAGAGCAAGCCAAGATAGTCTAATAAAACACTCACCTTCAGTTAGAACCTTGTTGAAAGGAACTTGAAGAAGGTAGTTGCACCTCTTCATGTTATACAATCAGTAGTTAACCCAACTGCAGGACCTATTTAGAAAAGAAGATATAACATTCATGAGTGTTGGTGTTGTGGGAAAGTGGAGTATTTTTCCCTATATTGCTGGCACAATCCAAGTGTACCCAGAGCTAATGTTAGTCTTCCTATCAGAAAATCTGCAAGAAGACAGATTCCTCTTCAGGATAATCAGAACCTAGGACCGATTAAATATTGGGGTCCTAAGGTAAGATAAATTATTTGTTGCAGGTCAGTCCAAGTGCTCATACCCCTATATGGTACATGGACAGTGGTTGTTCCAGACATATGAATGGAACAATGAGCAATTTAAAGGAGTACACTCCAGTGAAGGATGGACCCATAATTATCTTTGGTGGTTTAGATAGAGGAGTGACAAGAGGCTATGGTAAGATTTCCAATGGCATAGTCACCATCTCAAAAGTGGCTTATGTTGAAGGGTTGCAACATAACCTCATAAGAATAAGCCAACTCTATGATCTTGGTTATGTCATTGCATTCCACAATGATGAGTGTCAGATTAAGAGGTCAAGTGACCAAGAGGTCATCTTGACAGGCACTAGGAGTGGAAATGTTTATTGCTTAAACTTTTTGTGTCTAGATACAAACTCTTCTATATGCCTAGTTGCAAATGAGAAAGTCTAATACTGTGTCCAATGGCACAAGAGGCTAGCTCATTTGAACTATAAGACCATTGGCAATCTCTTTAGTGAAGAGCTAGTTAGGAATGGTCCTAAGATGAAATGCACCAAGGAAGGCATTTCCTCACCATGCCAAAAGGGCAAGCAGACAAAAGCTTCCTTCAAGAGCATTGAGACCAAAGACTCTGTGAGGTGTTTATACCTCCTATATATGGACTTGTTTGATCTTATTCCAGTTCATAGTCTAGGTAGGAAAATATACACCCTTGTGGTGTTTGATGACTATTCTCGGTTTGCTTAGATTTTCTTTCTCAAGAAAAATTTGAAACCCTAGATGTCTTCAAGACATTTGTCAAACAAATTCAGAATAAGCTAGATAGTACTGTGGTCAAAATCAGAAATGACCATGGGACTAAATTTTAGTCTGAAATCATGACAAGTTTCTATGAAGAGCGAGGGATTCATCAAGAATTTTCTTCTCCAAAAATACCCCAACAAAATTGGATTGTTGAGAGGAAAAATAGAACTTTCATAGAGGCTGGTAGGACCTTACTAAGTGACACATCTCTCCCAGAATATTTTTGAGCTAAGGTAGTAAATATTGTATGTCATGTCCTTAACAGAGCCTCTATCACCAAGATATACAAGAAGACTCCCTATGAGATCTTGAAGGGCAGAAAACCAAACCTGGGCTATCTCAGGATCTTTGGTAGCAAGTGATATGTGCTTCATTATGGTAAGTCCTATGTGACTAAGTTTGCTACCAAGTCCTATGATGGGTTTTTTGTTGGGTACAAAAATCATAGTAAGGCCTATAAGATCTATAACTTGAAGAGTCAAGTTGTAGAAGAGTCTTTACATGTAGTCTTTGATGAATTTACCATGATTAACAGTGAGCTTCTGAACTCCTCTTCTAGTACTGCAGGTACAGAGCTGATGATGGACAAGCTAACCATCAAAGATGCTGCTCCATTAGTCCAAGATAGAGTGGTTATTATAGAATAAGGGCAAGGCACACTTGAAGTGGATGAAGATCAGTAAGATGTTGCCACTGAAGCTAATACTGAAAGAAGATTGCCTCTAGTTGTCAGGAATCAGAGAGATCATCCAAGACACCAGATTATTGGTGATGCAAACTAAGGAGTGGTGACAAGAAGCAAGAGCCTTAATACATCAATGTATGCAAGTTTCATGTCACATGTTGAGCCCAAGAGATTTGAAGAGGCCAACATAGATCAGTTCTATAATGTAGCTATGTAAGAGGAACTGAACCAGTTTAAGAGATATAAGGTCTAGAAGCTGGTTCCCAAACCACAAGAACATAATGTCATTGGAGTCAAGTGGATTTACCGGAATAAACTTGATGAAAATGGCATTATAATCAAGAATAAGGCTAGGTTAGTAACTAAGGGGTACATACAAGAAGAATGTATTGACTTTGATCAAACCTTTTCCGCTGTAGCAAGATTAGAAGCCATCAGACTCTTCCTTGCATATGTTATATATAAAGGATTTAAAGTCTACCAGATGGATGTAAAGTGTAAGACCCCCCAACCTTTGCACTGGGTTAGTTCGGAGGGGATCTTACTTCCCAAGGCGTCCACCCAGTGCTCTTTAAGGGGTAACGACCCACTTTGCTAAGCACTAGTTGGCTGCCTTGCTCGGCTTAAATCACAACATTCACATCACATCACAGAGTATTACAGAAGCATTAACAGGAAACCAGAGCAAATATATATATAACATTATATATTTAACAAAATCGCAAAAGGTCGTAGCCTCTGTTTATACATAGAGCTCGTGGGCTATATAGTACTATAACTAACAACCCCTCTCTCACTAAATTCTGCTTTCTAGTGTTTACATCTCAAAACTATAGAGAAGACGGGGGTGCCTCTGCTCGAGTAGTCCTATCAGCTGGCGTAACGTCCTACAGTAGCTGGTTGTCACGGTGCTCCATCTCCTGTGAATTGTTATTTAAATAACCATTAGTCATAGAGCTAAGTAGAAATAAATCTCCTCCCTGGATCCATATCTTGGGGACGAGTACACACCCACCCAATCAAAAGTAGATAGTGTTGGGTTTATTGATCCCAATATCCCAGATTTATAAGAAGTCAAACGGGTCAATGACATACACACATACTGTATTTGATGTCTGTTTTATTTCATACATGTAGGTAGTCCATGATTGGATAACTAAAGAAAATGAGTTGGGCAGTAAACTCAAAATTCATCGAACTCAGCTCAGAGTTCATCGAACTCAGACCACTGATCATCAAACTAAACTCAGCATAAGCTTAAGAACTCAGGATACAAAATTCGTCGAACTTAACTCAAAGTTCGTCGAGCTCAGGTTAGAGTTCATCGAGCTCAGCCCAACGCTTATCAAGCTAAAGCAAGAGAAAAATTGACTAAGGTAAACAGTGCAGTGAACGCTGAGAAGATCAAGGTTCGTCGAGCTCAGTTTGCAGTTTGTTGAGCTCAGCTCAAAGCTTGTCAAGCTAAAGCCAGAAAATCTGTCTAAGACAAATGCACTGAGACCGCTGAGAAGAAGATGTTGAGACCGCTGAGACAGTTGAGATGGCTTGGAAGATAGCATTGAGACAGATGAAGACAACTAAGAAGTCAGCATTAAGACCACTGAGACAGTTGAGATAGCTGAGAAGATGGTGCTGAGATAGCTGAGAAGAAGGCGTTGAGATAGCTGTCGTTGGGCTGAGCTCAAATATGGCGCTGAGACTCACTAAGTTTGTCTTTGTGATTGTAGGATTTAAGGACAAGCTCTAGATAGAACAAGTTAAAAATAGCAAAAAATTTATTAAAAGCTCAAATACCTATTCACACCCCCAGGTGATTAGCTAACCTAAAGTTAAATAACTTTCAGATAGCTGAAGCAGTTGTAATTTAGTATAATATGTTGGAACCCTAGTTATGATTTGGGCAAAGATCACTATTTGGATGATTAGATTGACCCCAAAATGTATAGTCATGGGTCACAGGTTTGTTTCCAGGTTTGCTCCTTCAGAAAAATTTCAGAGAAGTTCAGATTTAAAGTTCAGAAATTCAGATCAAAGAAATTCTCTGAGCTCAGTTCAACGAACTCTGAGCTCATCTCAAAAAAGGCTGTAAAACTCAGTTCAACAATTATGCAGTTCACATTCTTTGAGCTCAGCTCGACGAACTCTGAGTTGAGCTCAACGAACTCCGAACTGAGATCAACGAACTTCGAGCCAAGTTTGAAGAAAGCTTTAAAATTAAGTTTGATGATTTCTTTGCAGTATGCAGGCAGAATTCTTTACACCTGGCCGAATTTATTAAGGCTTAATTAAAGGCGATTATAGCTATCAGATTTAATGCTATATATTCCTATGAATATAGTCATTTGGAGGCTGCATTAATTATGGATTAAATCAGGATTTAATGCTAATTGATTCCCAAAACAATTACCATTCTCAGGAATGATTCAACCATTACAGACAAAGTAAATTCAAATGTTTGAATTATGTTCAGACAATATATAGAGATATAGAACTGGGAGGAGTAGACAAAGCAGTGATAGAAAGAAAAAGAAAGGCAAAGAAAAAAGTTTCTCCATCAAGCATTTCTTCCAGGAAATAATATTCATTCTGAGATCAAAGCTTACAATCTCTCAGATACATATACTGGAAAGAGAACTTTTCATTCAAGGCCTACACACTAAAGAGCAAAGCTACACTCACCTGATCATCAACTATACTCAACTCAGGGGCAGCTTTCTGCTTCAACATCAACATCCACTAGTCTTCCCTCAGATCTTTGACTGAGAAGAACATCATCACTTTCTAGTTTTTCATCCCACTGTGTACAGGGTTATAACTCCCTTCAAAAGTTAAACTCTTGGTGGCAGGGCACCTGATCAAAAACCTGTGTGTTGGTTTTTGGGCACCTCATCAAAAGCTCAAAAGGGTTGCTAGATCTCTCTTGAAAAAATAGATCTTATGGTGGCAGGGCACCTGATCAAAAACCTGTAGTGGATTCCTACCAGGGTGGTAGAAGAGTGTATGTACCCAGGTTATTGGGAAACCTCTATAACCCTTGTGTCATTTGGGTTGCTTGCTTTGCCTTCTTTATTTTATGTGTTGTGATTTTCTTTTCCTAATATATACATATATATATTTCTAGTATAAAGTTAAGATCTATCCTCACTTTCAATTGGTATCGAGGTTTACCATTTCTTTCACAACATTACATATATATAGGTTCAGAGCAATTATAAAGATGCGCAACATAGTATAACTAGAAAAGCAGCAGCAATGCATATCAGTTGTTAATTAAAGCTCCATTAGCATTTCAGCACATCAGGTGTTCACAACCTGTATCCTATCGCAGGAATTTTTAGTTGTGCACATACCGCAGGCTTTCACAGTCGCGCATATACCGCAAGCATTCACAACCACGCACATACCGCATGCATTCACAGCCGCGCACATACCGCAGACTTTCACAGCAGCCGACGTACTACAGGCATTCACATCCGTGCACACACCGCAGGCATTCCCAGCCTCACACACAATCCTATGTCGACATAGTATGGACCGCTTCTATTCCAGCAGGGTAGCGAGCCCCGTGGGCCTCACCAATGTGGTTGTCGGTGACGGTGGCCATTCCTTCCCCTTCTAGGGGTGGTCGTACAGAACAGCTCAGGCCCTATCGTACGTTCCCGGGTACTCTTGGATGTGTGTGACATCGGACGATTCATTTCGGCCGACTAGTGCAGGAAAACCCAACGGGGAAAAACATAACAGCTGGTCACCCGTGGTACACATCTCCCTGTCTCCTTTGGTCGTCAATATTCCCGCACTGGTACGAACGGTCTGCGAAAGGGACTGACCTGCCACAATTTACCGCAAGCAATTCACAAGCAATCAATCCTACAATCATGCTAATATGCATCGGGTCTGCGGCGTCCTGCCCTACTATATGTTAACCTTCAGGCAGCGACGCTCAGCTCAACTTTCGACAAGGAGCGTGGGAGCGCTTTATTTGAGGCTAAACCTGGAGGAAAACCTCAACTCCGATTATCCTCAACTAAGGCTCAACCTAAACCAACAACTGCTCGTTTAAGCAGGACCCGTGCTTATAATAGTAAATTGTAGTAATGAGAATGCAGTGATTTAAATTGCTAAAAATAAACTCTGCATAATGAGATGCGACCAGTACGAAACTAGAGTAGTACTGAAATGGAAGTACTGAACTGAAATGAACTTGAACAGTACGAGACTAGAGTAGTAATGAATTGAAAGTACTGAACTGAAATGAACTTGACTAGTACATGACTGGATTAGTACTGAATTAAAAGTACTGAACTGAAATTAACTTGACCAGTATGAGACTGGAATAGTACTGAATTGAAAGTACTGAACTAAAATGAACCTGAACAGTATGGGACTGGGGTAGTAATGAATTGAAAGTACTAAACTGAAATGAACTTGACTAATACGGGACTGGAGTAGTACTGAATTGAAAGTACTGAACTGAAATGAACCTGACCAGTACGGGACTGGAGAAGTACTGAATTGAAAGTACTAAACTGAAATGAACTTGACCAGTACGGGACTGGAGTAGTACTTAATTGAAAGTACTGAACTGAAATGAACTTGACCAGTACGGGACTGGAGTAGTACTTAATTGAAAGCACTGAACTGAAATAAATAAAGGAATTAAATAATCATAAAGAAAATGGTTAGTAGTCCAATCACTCCATTCAGGAGGCTTCAGTTACATCTTTGTTCTCATGAGATATTTTCAGTTTCTTCTCCATTCTCAGGAGGTGTATTTAGTCCCTTTTTAGTTTTCAAAATTTCCTTGGGTTACATCTATTATTAAGATCTGATATCAATTCAGTTGCTCTCATTTTAATCACGGCATAATCAGATCAGTAGAAGCTTATCATGAGTTATATTTTTATTATTCATCAGAGGATAAATGTCAATTTGATTTCTTGCGTCAGATCGAATCCGAGAATCTCATCAGAGGGCACATTCTTCCTCGAATTTCAACCTCGAAAATCGTTCTCAACACATGAGGGAAATTCTTTACCCGAAATAAGGTAGGGGAATATATTACTCGAAGCTCATACTTTCATCTTCTGACTCTCCCCAAAATGCCGGAGAGTTATTTTAAGAACGAGGTTCTCGGTGGTTTTGGCAAAAATCTCGAAATAATCGAAGCTGGAAATCTTGCCTCGATAACTCTCATCGCTTAATAAATTGAACTTAATATTCAATATAAAGTGGTCGCTCGCTTCGATTTTCATTTTCAAAGAATTTGAGTGCGTAAATTTTTGAGCGCGACCCACGGCTCAAAAAATTGGAAAACCTTCAATTTTTATCCCAATATTTCCAAATGCAACCTTTAAGATGGCCTAAAAAGAGCCTAGTAAATTTTCCAAAATTTTCCGAGCAAATTTGGGCCTCTAAATTGACCAAATAATTCTTATTTAGGCTTTTAAAAATATCAAATTAACTCCAAAAATTTCCAAACTTTTTGTGTAGATTGTCCTCGTCAAGGGTAACAATTTTCATATTCAAAACTTATTTTCTAAGAGCCTAGATTAGTCTCCAAAAAATAAATACCAATTTTAATTATAATATTATAATATTTATAATATTACAATAATTATAATATATATTATTTTTTTTTATCTTCTCCCCCCCCCTCCCCCCCCGATGCATGTACAGGAACCCGACTTGTGGGTCTTCTCTGCCGCCGGCCGGCCGGCCGCGGCTCCGCCCCCAGCCGACTGGCCGCGGCTGGGCGCTCCCTCCGGCGGTGGTCCGGCGGCCTGCCTCCGCCGGAGCTATATTTTTTTATATTCGGAGGGGAGGGTTGACGGCGGCGGCGGTCCGGCTGCCGGAGCTCGCATGCAACCCGTCCAGAAGATAGGAAGGAAGGAGAGGGGAAGGTTTCTACCTTATTTGGGGTCTCCGGCGGCCTCCAACGAGTTCCGCCATTAATGGCAGTGGAAGGTGGTGGAGCTCGGGTGGGTTATTTCCGGCGAGCTGGAGCTCCAGCTAGGGGGGGGAAGCTCATTCTGAGCTGGTGTGAGGAAGGGCTAAGGGGTCATGGCCTTATATATGCAAGGGGGGAGGATCCATTTGTCTTAGGAGAGGTGTGGGATTAATCCCACTTGAGGGAGAAGAGCTCTTCTCCCCTCCAGCTGGCTGGGACACTTTGAAGACATCCATAGGTGGAGGTACATCCATGCGTTAAAATCATGGAGTCTTGGTGCTTGGTTTGGGGAGGAGGGGTATGTGGAGGCTTGGGATTGGCTCCCTCCTTGCTTTGACTCCCAAACCATACAAGGCTTGCTAGTTTAGGACACCCGGTTGCCTCCTAATGGAGGGTTGTTCACCCTATAAGCATAGCTAGGCCATAGGCCATGTGCAGGATAGAGGAGAGAGAGAAATATAGAGAGAGAAATAGGAGAATGGGCTTGCCTTCTTGATTTGGCCCAAGGGCCATCCTCCTTGCTGGAATCCAAGGCCCATATGGGTTTGAGATTGAGCCCAAAGGTGGCCTACATGAGTGGCCTAAATGGTGGTAACTCGGAATTAAATTCCCTTAAGATAATTAGATTTTTAGGAAGTTTGACCAAATTCAACCATGGGGTGGGTCCCCCATGCTGGTCAAAGTCAAAATAGGTCCAACTCACCGGGATTGGGTCAAATTTGGGGTGTCGTGTCACAATTCATGTGTGCATGCTTTTCGGTGCACAATTATGCTTGATTTGACCACAATTTGACGACCCCTCATCGAAGCTGATCAGGAACAATTCCGTTGACTTTGTATTAACCATACGAATCTAATGCCACCAACCGGGGTCGGATCGGAGTTCGTTTGCTAAGTATTCAAAATCTGCGCGCCGCGGTGCGCTAAAATCTTCAAAATGCTCATAATCATCGTTATGCTTCGAATCATGACGCGATGAGTTCTGATGCGTTCGTATTGACTATACAAAGTCATAGGAACTGACAGAACTCAAATTGAAGGTCTCTAGGTCAATATTCAAAAATCTCATTTTCGCGACGTTCTGCGAGGAACGGCCATATCCACCATATGACCTCAGAATTCAACGGAACGAGTTCCAACACACTCGTATTGACTATACGAGGCCACAGGAACTGATAGAACTCAAATCAGAGTTCTCTAGTTCGATATCCAAATTTCTCGTAACTGCGACGTCCTACGAGGAATGGTCATATTCACCATATGACCTCGGAACTCAGCGGAACAAGTTCTAATGCACTCATATTGACTATACGAGGTCATAGAAACTGACGAAACTCAAATCAGAGTTCACTAGCTCAATATCCAAATTTCTCGTATTTATGACGTTCTACGAGGAACGGTCATATTCACCATATGACTTCGGTTTGCAACGAAATGAGTTTGGTTTCACGCGTATCGATTATATGAGTACAAAGAAACAAACAGAACTCGAATCAGAGCTCATTAGCTCAAAATCCCCAAAATAGGGTCATATCCTACCCGTTATGAGTCTCGGGTAGAGGTTCGAGTCACTTTTATTGGTTCCACTTGGGTTCTAGTGACCCAATAAAAGTCGGGATGTTACATAAAGTCAGTCTTCGTGAATGTTGGCTTAAAGGAAGAAGTCTATGTTGAACAGTCTCCAGGTTTTGTTGATTCTAACTCACCTGAATTTGTTTATAGACTCAGAAAGCTCTATATGGGTTAAAGCAAGCCCCTAGAGCATGGTATGAGATATTGTATAGCTTTCTCATTGAGAACAAATTCTTAAGGGGGAAGATAGACAAGACCCCATTCCTAAGGGAATCTAACGCAAGATCATCCTAGTCCAAATTTATGTAGATGACATAATTTTTCGGTCTACTTATGACAACCTTTGTAGTAAGTTTGTCAAACTTATGCAAAGAAAGATTGAGATGAGCGGTATGGGTGAGCTTAAGTACTTCTTGGGCCTCCAAGTAAGGCAGAATGAAGAAGGATTGTCCATCTCACAGTCTAAGTTCACCAGAGAGTTGATCAAGAAGTTTGGTGTGGAGAATGCCTCCACCATGAAAACTCCCATGGGTTCAAGTACGCCTATAGAGAAAGATGAGGAAGGTAAACATTTTGATGAAACTTTGTATAGACGGATAATTGGCTCCCTTTTATATCTTACTACTAGTAGGTCAAACATCATGTATGATACATGTGTTTGTTCTAGGTATCAGGATAGCTCTAAAGAATCTTACTACTCTGCTGCAAAGAGGATTTTGATATATCTTAAGGGCACACCAGATCTTGGCCTTTGGTACCCTAGAAATAGTGATTTTGAACTAACAGGCTATTCAGATGCAGATTTTGCAGGATGCAAAGAGGACAGGAAAAGCACTTCAGGCACTTGTCTGTTCTTAAGAGGAAGACTAGTGTCTTAGAGCAGCAAGAAGCAGACTAGTATTGCAATCTCAACAGCTGATTCTGATTATATCTCAGCAAGTAGCTGCTGTGCATAGTTGTTGTGGATCCAGCATTAGCTCCAGGACTATAACCTTTAGATATATATAACCCCCATGTTCTGTGATTCTACTAGTACAATCTCAATTGTTAGGAATCCTCTCTCATAGCAGGACTGAGCATATTGAGATTAGATATCATTTTATTAGGGATCATGTGGAAAAAGGAAGATAATTGTCTTGAGTTTTTCCTCATAGACAAACAAGTGGCTGATATCTTTACTAAGCCACTAGATGAAGTCAAGTTCAACACCTTCAAGTTTTAGTTGGGTATGTTGAACTTGGTATAGCTTCAGTTGCTCCATGTAATATTTCTATTGCAAAATTCACCCTTCTTGCACATAGACAAGTCTCCAAAGTGATATCAAGTGGTATCAAGACTAAGATGGACTAAAGTGTCTAGTATAGAGAATACAAGATGCTCCTGTTAAGGGAGAACAATTCCAGACATTGCAGAAGTAAGTTCAGCTTCCTGCTAAATGGCATCCAACAGCTGCAGTGGATCAAAGATCATCACATATGATCAGTAGGTTCTCAGGACTATGCATAGTCTGAGGGGGAGATCAACCCTAGTGGATGGTTGCTGATGTGAAGTCACTGCTGTTGCAAAAAAGACAAGCTACTGCAGGAGAAAAGGAAAAGCCAACACCTCCCTTACTACACCTGCATTTTTCAGAAGGTTTAAGTGGTATATAGAGTGACATTGGCTCAAGTGGACCAATATTGCAGCTAGCTCAAGTGGCTGCAGTGATCTGTTGTCTCAGTAGTTTCAATACAAAAGGTATGACATCTAGTAAAATAATTTGATCACTAGGATAATTTCTCAAGTGGTATCAACTTGATATGTTGGCTAGGATCAAGAGCTAATTTCTCCTATGATCCTATCACCCCTCCCCATCCCCCCATTAGGAAACTACTTCTTGTTGAAGAAGACAAAAAGGGAGAGAGGTAGGTAATACCCTAAACCCTAAAGGGGAGGAATAGAGCATACTGAGTAGAGCAGTACTTGCCAAAAAAGGGGAGATGGTGGATAGTACATGCCCAGGGAGAGATGTAGAATATTGAGGAGTGCATATTACTTGGAAACATTCAAGTAATATGAAGAGAGAAATATTGAGCCATTGCATGTTATGTATCCACCCTCAAGTGGGTTGAGGAAAGTCCTTCACTTGAATGTTAAGCAGTGAGATGTGTTAAAAGCTTCTTTAAATTTTCATGTGGTATGAGAAAGCTTATAGCTGCCTCTCAATTTATATGCTTTATGAGAAAATGCTTCATAATATTGTTGGGTGTTTTGCCTTCTTCAAATAAGGGGAGATTGTTGGGAATATTTCTCTCAGTGTTCCCTAAATTTGATTTGAAGAGGCATCACCATCAACGCTAAGTTCGTAGATGTATTTGATGTTGTGCAAGCTCATCATGTGCAGGATGTTCCTTGGAAAAAGTTTAGACATGTTATCTAAGTGATTATGACAAGTGGTCACAAGGTAGAGAGGTGGAGAGATAAAAATCTATCTAAGTCCCAGGCATTGAGTGAAGCCAGTTCACTCAATGCCATATGCCAAGGAAGGATGCTGGAAAGACTGAAAATTATCTAAGTCCACAGGTATTGAGTGAAGCCAATTCACTCAATGCCAGATTCCAAAAAATATAGAGTAAAGGATGGACAGTCAAAGACCAACAGTTTGCAAGACAGAATTGAGGCTAAGTCCGCAGGCGTAGAGTGAAGGCGGTTCACTCAATACCATATAACAAGAGGCGTCGAGTAAAGATGAGTCTGTCAAAGCCTCAGCATTGGCAAGTAGAAAAATTAACCAAGTCCAGAATCATTGAGTGGGGACAACTCACTCAATACCTGCAGAGAAGCGTTGAGTCAAGCTCAAGCATTTGAAGATTCTATCAAATAATTCTGGCTAAGTATAGAAGCGTTGAGTGAGGACAGCTCACTCAACGCCCAAAGAAGAAGGTGTTAATATATCAATGATCAGTCAAAGCCTAAGGAAAGATAGACAGAAAAATCTGTCTAAGTCCATATGCGTTGAGTGAGGACAGCTCACTCAACACAAGCTTATCAAGAAGTTATGGCTAAGTACAGAAGCGTTGAGTGAAGCCAGTCCACTCAACACCTCATCAAAAAGGCAGGATAAGGCAAAAAAGTTGAGTGATGAAGGCTCATTCAATGCATTAATAAATAAAGTTGTGGATAAGTACAGAAGCATTGAGTGAAGCCAGTTCATCCAATGCCTCAGCAAGAAGGCAGGCATTCAGAGAAGGAGCTAAGTCCAAGGGCGTTGGGAGACGAAGGTTCACTCAACGCCTGGTAGTGCAGAAGAAATTGGCCAAGTCCAAAAGTATTGAGTGATGGTTATTCAATCAACACACTCAACGCCCAGCAGAGCAGAATTTGGCTAAGTTAAGTTGGCGTTGAGTGATGAAGGCTCACTCAACACCTAATCAGCAAAAATATTATCTAAGGACAAAAGCGTGGAGTGAAGGCTATTCACTCAATGCACTTAATGCTTGGAAGTGTAGAGTAATAGACTAAGAGTTTTGGCATTGAGTGAAGGTCATTCACTCAACGCCTGAGATGAAACTGAGAATTTGGATAAGTCCATAGATGCTGACGTCAGCATGAGTCGGCAAAGTTTCAAAATGTTGCGGGAAAGCTACATTAGATGACAAATGGCACTACAGGACTACAGTATGACTTTTACAAATAAAGATAAGTTGCAGCTGTCAACTATAGTGGGGACTACGGGTCAAATAGTCGTTGGACGATGGAAAATAAAAAGGATAAGTTCAGCGGATGAAAAGTTTACTTTTAGGGTTTACTCATTTCAAAAAAGGAGCGGATTAACTTCATCTTCCTCCTCGCCATTGTTGTCGAGCTTGAAGAAGGAGTGTAATTAGCTGAACTAAAAGTTCTAGCAAGTTAGATGTAGAAATTTTCATCTACTCCAGCAAGGTCAGAAAAGGTTCTGAGAAAGAAGAAGAAGCAGAGCATCTGGTTTCTGCAGGCAAAGTTTGTATTGGTGTTACCATTGTGATATGAAAGTGATCTTACATGAAGCCTCACTGTCAACTCAGTATGAGCCTATCAGGATAGCACATAAGATTATGGAGAAATTGGGAGATTGAATCTACATGGTTTAGCACATATGTTGAGTTGAAAAGGCCTTAAAATATTCTAAGGCAAAAGCATTGAGTGTGTTGAGACCACTCAATGCCTTTGTCGAGTTAAAAGTTGACTCGTTGAAAGATAGTGTTGAGTGAGTTGAGTGTATTCAACGATTCATTAAGTCAAGGAATTGATTCGTCGAGTATTATACTTAAGCGTTGAGTGTGTTGAGTCTATTCAACGATTCGTCGAGTCAAAGTGTTTACTTGATGGATCTTAGTCCTAGGTACTGAGTGCTGAGTTCACTCAACGCCATTTGATGAATTTGGCCTTAGGCATTGAGTGCTCAGTTCACTCAATGTCATTCAATGAATTTGGCCTTAGTCGTTGAGTGCATTGAGTGCACTCAATGCCAAGGCGTAGAAATCATTGACAGCGTTGAGTCCATTCAACGCCTTCATCGAGTCAAGTGTTGATTCGAATGAGGATGGTGTTGAGTTTGTCGTGTGTCCTATGGATACTCGACAATTTGTCGAGTATATGATGATACTCAACGATACGTCGTGTATGTTATATATACTCGACAATTTGTCGAGTCAAGTGATGACTGGCCGATTTTCTAAATTTTAAGTCTGGGTCTGCCTATAACCCTAAAAGCCCAATGGAAGCATTCCGCCGATTCCGACGCCAATACCGATCCCGATCCCGGCGAGTGTCACAGCCGCCTCTCCTCTAACAGATCTAACAATCTATGGAGATGTTGAGTGTCCTCTCTCGACCCAGAGCTTGTGCGACAAGGTGCTGCATGTTCTCCCAATCGTGTGGACTGTTTGTAGAGGCGCGAACACAATTCTACACTCAAGACTCAAGCCGTCAGTACCTGGCTGAATTTTTCAGAGCATCTTGGTTGAGTATTGACTCAATCCCTCAAAGGTAGTTTTAATTACAGCATGTTTTACTTCTTGATTCATGAATATTGGCAGATCCGAACCTCTTTGGTTTTCTTGTTCTCTATTTCTGCTGCGTGCACAAGTGTTGTGTCGTCTTGTAAAGCCCAATAGTGGTATTAGAGCCAGGTTGCCGACAATATTTCATGTTTCAGAAGTTGCTAAATCCATGGCATGTAGATTTGGAGATTTTAGTAGTGTCCTGAAAGAATTAGTTCCTAAACACCTAGAGGGGGGTGAATAGGTGCAATTTCTTTTTACACTAAGGCAGAATATTACTTCAGATAATCAAATTAAATCAATCAGTTCTACAGCTACCACAATCACAGAATTCACAGAATCACACACAATCACAGATGGCACACAGTTTTATAGTGGTTCCCCAAGGTCTGGGTATATCCACTTTCCCCCTTCGCATATCTAGCAGTGTGCTAGATTCGGCCTAACTTCTTTCCTTCTCCTCAGATCTTCAGATCTTACAGCTCAGAACCCAAACAAGGCTCCTACAACTCAGATTGAGTCCACACTCCTACAGCTCAGGCAATCTGCCCTACCTCAGCCTTCAACAAGGCCTACAACTCAGAGATGATAATCTCCTACAACTCAGGCTCACAGCCCTACCTCAGCCTTCAACAAGGCCTACCACTCAGAGAACTAATTCTCTTACAACTCAGCCTTTATAAATCAGGCTTACAACTCTGATCTTAAAAAGATCCTATAGAAAATAGATGTAAATTTGAAGTTTACCACCATTCTGGTTGAGAGAGAAAGGATGGCAGGTCTCTTGATCAGTTCTAGAAAGAATCTGATGACAGAGATCAACCCGTCTTAGCTTTCTTTAAAGCTTCTTGAATCTTAACACACTAGGGTTGATCTCCTTTGAAGTTGATCTTCAATCACCTTCTTTCTTGAAATTCAGAAATCAATCTGAATTCTTCTTGACAAACTGGTTCAGAATCTGCACCTAAGAGACTTGTTGATGTAAGTCCCTTTCTTCACTTGAATAGATGGAGCTCTCTCTCTCTCCAAATTCTTCTGAAGATTCTTCTGAATACTTCTTTTAATTCTCTTGACAAACTCTGAGTAGATCACCACTTGAGAATGTCTTCTTAGATCTTTTGTTGAAAATCTTCTTCTATTTTTTATGTATCTGTATGTGTGTCTTTACTAATTCTCCTTTTGTTGATAGAGAATGTCTTTATATAGGCTTCCTGTAAGGTAACCGGCTGATCCAGTTTCTAACGAACTTCTAACAGCTCTGATAGTTGCAGTAGATCGGTTGGTTATGGCAGCTGTCAAGTCATCAGTCACTTCTTGAAACTCTGTCTCTGTCAGCAAAGTGTCGAGACTGAACTTCATCATGTGTCGACACAAGTAGACTAAGTGTCGACACAAGCCTTGATGGTGTCGACACATCTCCCTTGGTGTTGACACTACTTCTCGACACAGCTTCTGTAGAATGTGTCGACACTTTTTATGTGTGTCGACACAGTCACTTCTTCTCTTCACAAAAAATGAACTTTGTTGAAACTCTGCTATGTATCGACACAAGTCCTGTGTGTCAACACAGTCGATGTCGACAAAGTCTTCTATGTGTCGACACTGCCTCTGGGTGTCGACACAGTTGATGTCGACTAAGCTTTTCTGTGTGTCGACACTGCCTCTGTGTGTCGACACAGCTTCTTCTGGTGTCGACACAGCCTTTCCAAGTGTCGACACAATTGACTCCAGGTGTCGACACAGCTTTTCTCCAGTATCGACACAAGCCTTCATAAGTGTCGACACAGCTTCTTCTGCTGTCGAGACATGTACTTAGAAACTTTTCCTGCATTCCTGCATTTTCTTAACCTGCACATATAAACTCAAAACAACATCAAATACACCTTGATGCATATCATTGAGTAAGGTGAGGCTTCTTCAAATCTGGTACACATTTTTCAATATACCCAACAATCTCCCCCTATTTGGAGAAGTCATAACTCTTAGTCAATAATATACACCATTCATAATAAACATACATTATGATGTATAAAAACATTACATGACAGGGTAACTAATAAACAAAACATGTATAAAATGTCATCACAGAGTAATGATGCAAAGATAATGAGCATTAATAATTGTTTTGTTTAGACTTTCAAAAGTTTCTTAACACTAGTTTACATAGATTTTCAAAACTAAAGATTACAAAGTTGTAAAATCTAGTCAATCTATTCTAAGGCTGGTCTGGCTCCTTGATGACTATGCCTTTGCCTGACTGGATCTTGGCTTGTACTGGAGCTTCGGTATCTTCAGCTAGCTTCTTTCCTTTCAGATCCTTCTTCTTTTGTTCTTCAGCCCTTATTCTTTGCCTTTCAAAATAGTGAAAAGGCTTTGGGAAGTACTTGCTAGGCTCCTAAGCATTAGGAGGTAGCTTTCCAGATTTTCCTTTCTTCTATATTGTACAATGGCTTCCTGCATGGCTTCATACTTTTGCCATTCTTGCTCAGTGTACCATTTACCCCTATCATGGGTTTTGTCTTTTATAACTTTCCAGTCAGTCAAGATAATATTTCTGGAAGTTGGGCTCCATTGCTCAAAATCAGGCTTCAGCTCAGCCTGTTCTCTGAACTTTTTCTTAAACAATAGAGCTTCTTGCTCTTTATTCAAAGCTGCCTCTGACATTTCTACTTTCTCAAGGATAACTTTGGTAGAACCCTCTGGAGGGTTGTACATCTGATCAACCAGGTGTTGAATTTGCTCAAAGTTAGAAGGGGGATATATGATTTAAGCTACATCCTACTGACCCCCTTCATTTCCTACAGCTGCTTGAATTCCTGACTCAGCTGTGTTGTCATCATCACATAGGGGTGGATAACCCAGAGTTGCTCTAACAGCATTTATTATCCATTTGGCATGCTCTGAGCTAGCATTGACTAATACTCTCTCCCCCTTTATGACTTCTCTTGCAATATGATCCCTGAGGTCATCTTTCTAAAATCTTACTTGGTCATCTAGATAATTAACACTATCTTTATAAAATAACCTGAGTTTTAGTAGCTGATCAGAAATGATCTTTTGAGAATTTTTAATAGTTGTTTGTACAGCAGCTAGTCCTTCCTGTAATTGTGTATCAAAATATGACTTAGCTTTTTCCCTTGCCTCAGTCTGGGCAGCAGCAGTATTCTTTAACTCTGTAACAATCACATTATGTGATTCAGTCAGATTATCATTCATTCTAAGTTGATTCTCTAGGACATAGTCTTGCTTAACAGCAATATCATCAACTTGAGTCTTTATTCTTTCTTGTTGTTTTGCCAGGAAAACCACTACATTACCTCCTTTGTCAAAGCATCTGTCATCTCCCTCTTATTCTGATTTACCTCAAATCTAATTGATTTGATATCTTGAGCCCAGGAGAATTGCAAATCTTTATGAGTTTCATCCATATATTTCTCCATGGCTATCCTTTGCTCATCTAACTTTACTTGCAAAGATATCAGTAAGGAGCTATAATCAGTGGCTGGGGCAGGTTGTGGAGCAGTTTGCAATGCCCTTTTATAGCTTTGGCTTCTTCTTTTGAAAACCATTAGCTTACTCTTCTTTGCTCTTAGAGCTTCTTCATCATCAGAATCAGAAGTACTAGCTAGATTCACAGTGTCCTTTGGACTTGTGGGCACCTCTTTCTCAGATCTAGGTAACTCCCTCTGAGTCCCTTGCTCCTCCCCCTCAATCCTGACTTGCTCCCCCTCAATGTTAGCTTGCTCCCCCTCAATTTCAGCTTGTACTAGATCAGGGAACAACTCTTGAAGGGTAAACTCTTGTTGAGTTGGGACTTGAGGCACCACCAACTCAGGAGCATCAGCAGCTGTAGATGTATCCTTCATGATAACATCGTGTGCTTGAGTGTTGATGTTGGGTACATTGGAATAAATGTACCTGATTTGAAGAAGCCTCACCCAACTCAATGATATACATCAAAATGTATTTGATGAACTTTGACTTTAGTTGTGCAGGTTAAGTAATTGTAGGGAAAGCATGAAAAAATTTCTAAGTCCATGTGTCGACACCCAGAAGAAAAGTGTCGACACTTAAGAAGGTTTGTGTCGACACCTAGAGAAGCAGTGTCGACACTTGGAGTAATTGTGTCGACACCAGGAATGCAGAGTCGACACCAGAGGAAAAGTGTCGACACATACAGGCTGTGTCGACACTCAATGAAGAAATGTCTAAAGAATCAGTGTCGACACTTAGAAGCAGTGTCGACACCCAGAGGAACTTTGTCTACATCAAAAAGTGTCGACACTAGGAGGCTGTTGATGAGTACGATTATGATAGGCTTTTTACTATCATAATTATAATCATGTCTACTATTTCCGACCCCTTTTTGTGTTGATTTCATGATAATAGTAAAGAAATTATCGTATCATAAATAGAAGAGCGTATTTAGAAGTCTTTGGCAGTTCTTGTAATAAACTATTTACTGAGTCTATCATTTTTTCTATTGCAGGTAATGCCAACCAATGGACCTAAAAGTCTCGGAGCAAACAGAGGAGTTCACAGAGTCAACATGGCTGATGACAGGACGAAAATTTGGTGCACACGGCCAGACACACGGCCGTGTGCCTACCCGTGTCCTATGCACCTGGAGCTGAAGAATTTGGGCGCAGACGATGGAACCTCACACGGGTATGGCACACGCCCGTGTGCATACCCGTGTCATCTTTGCACATGACTGCCAGCCAACCCGTGTCTGAGGAACACGGTCGAACACACATCCGTGTCCATACCCGTGTCATCTGACACGGCCCACTACAAGACACGCCTGCTCGTGGGGAACCGCCCAGGAACCGCCTAGGAACCGTCAACACGGCCTGCCACACGGCCGTGTGCGACCCCGTGTCCGACCTGTTTGCAAAAAGGGGACTATAAATTTCCTGTAGAAAAATTTGTTTAGAACTTTTGGATCATTTCTGGATTGGAGAACTGCTGGAGGCCGAAGGGGAGCATCCAAGATAAGGAGGATTGAACGGTATTTCATATGTATTTTTATTTAATCATTAACCCCTTTGAATCCTTTCTTTCTCTTGATGATCCACCTTCAAATTTCGTTTTAATTTGCATGAACTTCTATTTGAACATTCTAGTAATCATGTATCACTTTGTTTATGTTACATTTGTAGTATTTTATTTGTGTTATGCTTGCAAACAAAGAGTTTAATCCTCCCTATGAATTACTTAATTATTTTACACAAATTGCAATTGGCTAGATTGAGAAATTGGTTCTTTGCAATGATTTTGGTATATTCATATTGTGATGATAATTCCCTTTGTAATTCAAATTTTATGATCGAGAGATATTTTGTTTGGAAAATTAGAACACGAATAAAAGGATTCATGTTAATTTAGAGATAAAATTCATGAATTTATGTAGTAATAAAAGTACTTTACTTAATACGAACTTGAGTGTTGTGAATTGTTCGAGAGAAAATTTACTATCTTAGGTTTAGATTTGGAATTGCTCGAGAGAGAATTTTGATGAAAAATTAACCTTTACATTGCACAAATTTAACAGTCTTTTCATGTCATGATCGCTTAGAATTGAACTAA
Organism: Platanthera guangdongensis; assembly: GCA_039583875.1. Lineage (NCBI taxonomy): Eukaryota > Viridiplantae > Streptophyta > Magnoliopsida > Asparagales > Orchidaceae > Platanthera > Platanthera guangdongensis. The sequence continues at coordinate 67,955,762 of CM077150.1, read as the reverse complement.
TAAATGAATTTGTTCATATAATTGGTTAAAAGCTTCATGTTTTTATCATTTTTACTTCTCCAATACTGAATCATCCAAATGGTCATAGTTAGGTTAATGTAGTTTAAATATCACTTTTGTTTAGAGGTATGATAATAAAGGGAGGGTGAGTACGAATAGTTGAACCGACCATGTGGAATACGACACGAGATGTAGATTTCTCATATATTACGATTGATAGGTGCGCTTGCCTGAATGCTAATTCAATCTAGTTTAAGTCCATCTACATAATTGTATTAGAATGTAGAATGAAATCACATTGAGTTATTACTTGCTAGCAAGAAAAAATCATCAAGTTTTTGGCGCCGTTGCCGGGGACCGTTTTCAATATTTTGAAATCCTAATCTTTATTGATCAACCAATTTTCATTTATATAGTTGTAAATTAGTATTTGAATAATTATATTGCGTAATATTTTTTCTTTGTAGTCTGTTAGTCTATGACCAGGGGCAGAAATTCTGGGCTAGTACCATTTCATCCCGACCCAGAACGAATTCTCCATAACACTAACTTAAGGGACGCGGGAATTAATACCACAGATATTTCAAACAGACTATTAGAAGAGGAGACAGTAAACCAAGGAGAGAATCATCTTGAAAACTTAGATACCATGGCCAACCAAAATGAGCAAACCATGTCTGACTTTGCTAGACCTAATCTCCAAGGAACCGGGTCGAGCATCGTTAGACCACCGATAGCTACCAATAACTTTGAATTGAAACCTAGTGTGATACAAATGGTTCAACAGTATGTCCAGTATGATGGCTTGGAAGATGAGGATCCTAACACCCACTTGGCCGGATTCTTAGAGATATGTGACACATTTAAGATCAATGGTGTTTCCAACGACGCCATTCGATTGAGATTGTTTCCATTTTCTTTAAGGCATAAGGCGAAGCAGTGGTTGAATTCCTTACCTAGAGGGTCGATCACTACTTGGGACATGATGGTTGAGAAGTTTCTGATGAAGTATTTTCCACCTGCGAAGACTGCGAAGTTAAGGAATGATATCTCTACGTACATTCAATTGGAGTCTGAATCGTTGTACGACACATGGGAACGATTCAAGGAGTTGTTAAGGAGATGTCCCCACCATGCTCTACCTTCATGGCTTCAGATTCAGACCTTCTATAATGGTCTAAATCCAGCCACCAAACAAATGATTGATGCGGCTAGTGGAGGAACTTTGAACAATAAGACACCTGAAGCGGCTCAGCAGTTGATAGAGGACATGGCAATGAACAATTACCAATGGACTATAGTAAGACAAAATCCTAACAAGCCCACAGGAATTTATGAAGTAGATGTCGTCACCGCCTTAGCTATTCAAGTGGAGAAACTTCACCAAAAGATGGACAACCTTGCCTTAGCATCACCTTCCATGGCACCTCAAAAATGGGACCCTTCATGCACTGGAATGCCTGGTTGTGAACCGCAAGTTCAAGAGCATGTTGATTATATGGGTAATAATATTATACCACCTTTCAATCAAGCCAACAACCCATATAGCTCAACATATAATCCTGGATGGAGAAACCACCCCAATTTCTCTTGGGGAGGATAAGGAAATCAAGGGAAACACCCATGTTTGGACAACAACCACAGTTGGAACCAAGGAAGCCTACATTGGAAGATGTGCTTACCAAGTTCATGAAAACTATCGATGTAGCCTTCCGGAATCAAGAGGGTTCAATTCGGAACTTGGAAAATCAGATTGGTCAGCTTGCAAGGATGGTTTCTGAAAGGCAGCAAGGAACACTTCCTGGGAATACAGAGATAAATCCAAGGGAGCATGCAAAAGCCGTTCAATTGAGGAGCGGAAAGGAGTTACAAGACCAAGGCCTGCAAAGGAAGCACCCCAAATGGAGTCTAGCGGCGAAGGACCAAGCGAGATGAACATACAGCCGATGGAGTACCAACCAGCATTACCATACCCAGCAAAGCTTAACAAGGAGCGCATGGATGCGCAGTATGGTAAATTTTTATCTATGTTTAAGCAATTACATGTTAATTTACCTTTTTCTGAAATTATTCAAATGCCTAAATATGCAAAATTTCTTAAGGATTTGATTTCTAATAAAAAGAAAATAGAAGAATTATCATTAGTAACATTAAGTGAAGAATGTTCTGCTATTTTGCAAAATAAATTGCCACAAAAACTTAAGGATCCCGGTTCATTTTCAATTCCATGCTTAATCGGTGATTTACAAGTAAATAAGGCTTTAGCAGATCTAGGAGCAAGTATAAATTTAATGCCATATAAACTATATCTAAAACTAGGCCTAGGAGAACTTAGCCCAACAAGAATGAGTATTCAATTAGCAGATCGATCGGTTAAGTATCCTAAAGGAATAGTAGAAGATGTATTAGTTAAGGTAGATAAATTTATATTTCCTGCTGATTTTGTTATATTAGATATGGATGAAAATATCGAAGTACCACTCATACTAGGTCGTCCATTTCTAGCTACATCTAGAGCACTTATTAATGTTTTTGATGGTAAATTAGTATTGCGAGTAGGAGAAGATGAAGTCACTTTTCAAATTGGCAATACTATGAAACAATCCTTAGATAACGATGATTATTGCTATTTTTCTCATGGTATTGATGATTTATGTCTTCTATAAATTCTAATTTTTATTATAAAGATCCTTTAGAAATTTGCATAACTAACAACTATCTAGAAGATGATAAAAATGATGACATTATTGAACATTTATTTTTTCTAGAAAATTATGTTGCTATGAATAGAACAACGGAATATAGTTTAATTACTGAAGGAAATCATGAAGCTCTTAAGAATAATACTAAGGATCCACCAATAGTAGAATTAAAAAAGTTACCGGATCATCTCGAGTATGCATTCTTAGGAACAAATTCTTCGTAACCAGTTATCATATGTTTAAATCTTTCCAATATTGAAAAAGAAAAATTGATAACTGTATTGAAGAAATGTAGAGGTGCAATAGCATGGCAAATATCTGATATAAAGGGTATTAATCCTAGTTTTTGCACTCATAAAATTCTTTTGGAAGAAAACTATAAGTCGTCTATTCAACCGCAACGTAGGCTAAATACTAATATGAAAGAGGTAGTTAAGACTGAGATTGTGAAGTTATTAGATGCTGGTATTATATATCCTATTTCGGATAGTTCATGGGTTAGTCCTGTCCAAGTAGTTCCTAAGAAGGGTGGCCTGACTGTAGTAGCAAATGATAGAAATGAATTAATTCCAACGCGAACAGTAACAGGTTGGCGTGTCTGTATAGACTATAGGAAATTAAACGATGCCACTAGGAAAGACCATTTCCCTCTTCCTTTCATTGACCAGATATTAGAACGCTTATCAGGACATTCTTATTATTGTTTTCTAGATGGACTTTCTAGATACTTTCAAATTCCTATAGCACCAGAAGACCAAGAGAAAACAACATTTACTTGCCCATTTGGTACCTTTGCCTATAGACGTATGCCTTTCGGGTTATGTAATGCACCCGCCACATTTCAAAGGTGCATGCTAGCCATCTTTAACGAGTATGTTGAAGATATCATGGAAGTGTTCATGGATGATTTTTCGGTTTTTGGCGACTCCTTTGAGTTGTGTTTGAATAATTTAGAGAAAGTTCTTAGAAGGTGTGAGGAGACGAACCTAGCGCTTAGTTGGGAGAAGTGTCATTTCATGGTACAAGAAGGGTTAGTACTTGGCCATAAAATCTCAAGCCAAGGAATTCAAGTAGATAGAGCGAAAATAGAGACCATAGAAAAATTACCACCACCAACCTCCGTAAAGGCAGTGAGAAGTTTCTTAGGACACGCGGGATTTTACCGCCGTTTTATTAAAGACTTCTCTAAAATAGCTAAACCACTTACAAGGCTTTTAGAAGAAGACACACCTTTTATTTTTGAACAAGAGTGTCTACATGCCTTTGAGTTCTTAAAAGAAAAAATAATTAATTCTCCTATTATGATCGCACCTGATTTTAGCCAACCATTTGAGATCATGTGTGACGCTAGTAGTTTTGCGGTAGGGGCTGTTTTAGGACAACGCCAAAACAAACATTTTCACCCAATATATTATGCTAGTAAAACACTTAATAATGCACTGGAGAATTATACAACTACTGAAAAAGAATTCCTAGCCGTGGTATTCGCCTTTGATAAATTTAGATAATATTTAACATTGTCCAAAGTGGTAGTTTATACGGATCACTCTACACTTAGATATTTGCTAGCCAAAGCAGAAGCAAAGCCTCGTTTAATCCGATGGGTTCTTCTTCTACAAGAATTTGATCTAGAAATTAGGGATAAACGAGGAGCGGAAAACGTAGCGGCAGATCATCTTTCACGTTTAGAAAACACACTACGATCAATGTTAGATGAATTTGAAATTTCTGATACATTTCCTGAGGAATCATTATTTGCCATATCTACCAAAATACATCTATATTATCCATGGTTTCAGATTATGCAAACTATCTTGTGGCTAAGGTCCTTCCAAAAGACATTTCATATCAGCAGAAAAAGAAATTTTTCTCTGACTTGAAATATTACTTTTGGGAGGACCCTTTTCTTTTTCGGATATGTGTAGATTCTGTTATAAGAAGGTGTGTATCAGCGGAGGAAGGTTGGAAGATTTTGGAGCAGTGTCATTCAGGTCCTGCTGGTGGTCACTATGGAGCAAATCGCTTCGCTAAAAAGGTTCTTGATTCCAGTTTTTATTGGCCCCTTCTATTCAGGGATGCCCAAAGGTATGTGCTTTCATGTGATTCTTGCCAAAAAGCAGGTAATATTTCTAAATTACATGAAATGCCTCAAAAAATTATCCTTGAATGTGAAGTATTCGATGTGTGGGGTATAGATTTTATGGGACCATTCGCAGTTTCTTTTGGGAATAAATATATTTTGGTAGTTATAGATTATGTATCAAGGTGGGTTGAAGCGCAAGCTTTGCCTACTAATGATAGTAGGGTTGTAATTAGATTTTTGAAATCCTTATTCGCACGATTTGGCACACCACGTGCACTTATTAGCGATAGGGGTTCACACTTTTGTAATCTACAACTAGACAAAGTATTAGAAAAATATGGAGTTACACATAGAATAGCCACTCCGTATCATCCTCAAACTAGTGGATAAGTTGAAGTTTCCAAGAGAGAGCTTAAGAGAATCTTAGAAAAATCTATAGAAGGGAATAGGAAGCAGTGGTCTAGGAAACTTAACGACTGTTTATGGTCTTATAGGACCGCCTACAAAACACCTATAGGGACCACCCCCTTTAGATTAGTCTACGGTAAATCTTGCCACTTACCTATAGAATTAGAACACAAGTCGTATTGGGCAATACGCTCCTTAAATTTTGACACTAGTTCTATAGGAGAAAAGAGTAAACTTCAACTTAACGAATTAGATGATTGGAGAACTATGGCCTATGAAAACTCCCGGATTTATAAGGAGAAAACCAAACTATTTCATGACCGTCACCTTCGCAAACCCAAGGTATTCCAAAAAGGTGACCAAGTCCTTCTTTATAACTCCAGATTACGTTTATTCCCAGGGAAGTTAAGGTCTAAGTGGTCCGGACCCTTTAAGGTTAAAGAAGTCTTTCCCTACGGTACCATCGAGTTAACTCACCCTGAGAAGGGAGATTTTAAGGTTAATGGTCACCGACTTAAGCCATATTAAAGTGAAATCCCTATGGACTTCGCTCGTCTAGAGACTTACATCCGTCTAGATTAATTTCATATTAATTATAGTAGGTGTTTCTAAGTATTCTTGTTTTAGTATAAATCTAATTAGTTGCATTGAAAAATTAATGAAAAAAAATTTCTGGAGTGGCACACGGCTCTCCACACGGCCGTGTGGCTGGCCGTGTACGTGATACAGGCTCAGGCCCAGCCGTGTGGGATTAATTCCGCAAAAAGGCCAATTTCTTCCCGAGCACAACACGGGTTCACACCCACCCATGTGGCCAACAGTGTCGCCCGCTCGACGATCGTCGAGACCGCTGTGTCGAGACATCAGACACGGGCGTGTCGGATAACAACACGGTCGTGTCACCTACCTACCCGTGTTTGTATACTGTGCCAGCTACGACACGGGGCAACACATGGCACTAGGAGGCTATGTCAACACTCAGAAAACTTCAACAAAGTTTAATTACAAGTGTCGACACAAAGGAGTTGTGTCGACACTCAACAAAGTTTCAACACAAGAAGGAAGTGTCGACACTTGGAAGCTGTGTCGACACTAAGCTAAGTCTCAAGACATGAATCATGTGTCGACACAAAGGAGCTGTGTCGACACTCAACAATGTTCAACACAAGAAGCCTTGTGTCGACACAAAGGGGTTGTGTCGACACTCAGCAGAAAAATAGTTAAAGTATTCAACAGAAGGCTTATGTCGACACCTTCAATCAGTGTCGACACATTCAGAAGAAGCTGTGTCGAGACTCAGATACAACAACACAAGGAGTTGTGTCGACACCAACAAGGCTAGTGTCGACACTTAGTCTACTTGTGTCGACACTTAGTCTATCAGTGTCGACACATAAAGACTGACTGTCTCGACACTTTCAAACAGTTACAGAGATTTCAAGAAGTGACTGGATGACATGACAGCTACCATTCCAGCCGGTCTACTGTAACTGTCAGAACTGTCAGAAGACCGTTAGAAACTGGATCAGCCGATCACCATGAAGAAAGCCTATATAAAGGCTTATTCCTTCAACAGGAATGATGATTTACAGATAACAAAAAAGAAGATCTAGCCATTCATTGAAGAATCAATTCAAGTGAAGATCTAAGAAGTTGGAGAGAGAGAGCTTCATCTAAGAAGACAGCTATTGAACCAGGCTGTGAAGAAAGTTTCAGATTGAGATCTGATTCTCAAGTCAGCAGTGATTGAAGATCATCTGCACAGAGTTTCAAACCTACTGTGTTCTAATTCAAGAAGCTTTGAAGAAAGGTAAGGGAGGTTGATCTCAGCAGAGTTCTTCCAAGAACTCATCAAGAAACCTGTCAACTCTTCTTTCTCATTCTGAGTTGTGGGTATATACTTTGTATTTCTTATTTTCTTGTAGGATCCTTAGGGATCTGAGTTGTAAGGCTGAAATTATAAAGGCTGAGTGGTAGGGCCTTTGTGCGTGAGTGTAGGAGATACTTTTCTCTGAGTGTAGGCCTTGTTGAAGGCTGAGTGTAGGTCTTGTGAAGACTGAGTGGTAGGGCTGTGTGCCTGAGTTGTAGGAGTGGGATCACTCTGAGTTGTAGGAACCATTTGGGGTTCTGAGTGTAAGATCTGAGGATCTAAGGAATAGTGGAGAAGTTAGGTCGAATCTAGTACACTACTAGATAGGCGAATGGGGAAAGTGGATGTACCCAGACCTTGGGGAACCACTATAAATTCTGTGTGTTCTCTGTGTGTGCTTTATCCTGTGATTGCTGTGTTGTATTGCTGCGAAGAATTGCTTGTAATTTTGTGTTTCTGCCATTAAAGTTTAAAAAGATTAAGTGCACCTATTCACCCCCCCCCTAGGCGTTTAGGCACTAGTTCATTCAAGTGGTATCAGAGCCAGGTTACTCAAAAAGGACATAACAATCTGAGTAAAAATCCTGTAGGCATAATCAAGAATCAAGAAAATGGGTTCAACAGAGAATCACAAAGAACTAGGATCCATGAAGTTGCCAATCTGCAGAAAGGAGATCTTTGGCATCTGGAAGGAAAGGGTTAGATTGTTTATGGAAGCCTCTGACCCCATAATTTATATTACTGTTAAAGAAGGGTCATATGTGCCAATGAAAGTATCTGTGTTAGATGCAAATCAGGGAACTCCAAAATACTATTCTGAAATGACCAAGGATGAGATTATTCTGGCCACTATGGACAAGAGGGCCAAGAATATTATAGTAAGTGCAATAGATGATGCAACATTTCAGAATCTGATTCATTGTAAAACATCAAAGGAGATGTGGGATACACTGATAGTCTATATGGAGGGTTCAGAAGAAGTTAGACAGGACAGGAAGTCTTTATTGAATCAAGAATATGAAAGCTTCAGACAAGGAAGGTCTGATAGCATAACTGAGTGCTACAAGAAATTCTATAGGATTGTCAATGAGTTGATGTCTTATGGAAGAGAATTCAGCAACTATGAGTTGAATGATAAGTTCTTAAGGTCCCTAACAAAGGACTGGGACACCAAGATATGTGCCATAAGGGAAATGGCCAAATTAGCAGACATTCCTCCTCCAACATTGTTTGGAAAATTGTTATCCTATGAGATGCAGTTAATGGTAAGGAAGGAGGAGGAGAAGACTACAAGAGTTGAGCACAAAGAAAGAGCTGTGGCTTTCAAGATAGAAGCCACCAGGAAATATAAAAGTAAATCTCCATCTCCACCTCCAAAAGTTGCTGAGACTGGGTCAGATGAATCAGAAAGCTGGAATTCTGAAAACAGTGAGAGTGATGAGGACTTTGCAGCCTTCAATAGACATTTTCAGAAGTTTCTAAAGAAGAAACAGTGGAGGTCTAAGCCATCCACTTCAAAAAAGTCATCAAATAATGACAGGAGAAAGCCCAAGTAAAGTAAAACTATATCTTCAAAGATAGTTTGTTATTGTTGTAACAGACAGGGACATGTTGTTGTTGACTGTCCAGAGAAAAGGAAAGAGTCAACTGATAAGAAGAAGACTCAGATAAAGGGCAAAAAGGAAAGGTCCTTTGTTGCTAAGAAGGACAAAAGTCTGTCTGATATGTCATCTTCAGAAACATATTCAGAAGCTGAAGCTTATATTGGACTGTTTGCTAAAGAAGAGGAAGAGGAGTTCATCCAGTTAATGAACTCTATATATGAGAAGGAGGACAATCAGTGCCAGGGACTGATGGCCTTATCAGAAGGAGACAAAATCCAGGATCAGCCTGGACCAAGTCAGGTACAAAATTGTTCTTCTAGTTCAATTTCTAGTACTGAGTCAGATTCAACCACATCAGCATCAAGTGATGCCAGTGGATCTGAATCTGAAGGAGACATTCATCAGTTGATTGATGAATATAGGGTAGTGTTGCAAGCTTTGAAGAAAAGTAAATCCTTGGCCAAGAGTCAGGCTAAGGAGATTGCCAGTCTTAAAGTTGCTGCAACAGATTTTGACAAGTTGCTTGATCAGAAATTAAATGAAATAGCCAGACTGAAGCACATCACTGTTATTCAGATGGGGACTATAACATTTAAAAATGATCAAATTAGAAGTCTGGAGATTAGTCTTCAGAAGGAGAGAGATATTATAGCAAGGTTTTCTAAACCAAAGTCTATTTTACCTTTGATAGATTAATTTGTACATCAAAAGGGTAAAACTGGATTGGGGTTTACAAAACCTGTCAGGACTGTACAATCCAAGTCTAAGGGAAAAGCCCCAGTACTCAACAAGGAGCCTGCTGTAAACAAAACAGCTAGGGTAGGACCTAAGCAAAGGTACAACATATTTGAGTGCTGGTGTTGTGGCAAGATAGGCCACTTTACCATAGACTGTTGTCATAATTCAAATGCCAAGGTGAGTAGCAATCTGCCTGCTAGAAAAGCTACAGGTAGTTTTGTTAAGAGGCAAACTAACCAGCACCAAGGACCCAAGAATTCTTTGGGTTCTAAGGTTAACTAATCTGTTTTGCAGGTGAGTCCAAGTGGCCATGCCCCAATATGGTACTTGGACAGTGGATGTTCCAGGAACATGACTGGAACTAGGGGATTGCTGAAGGACTATACACCAATCAAGGATGGTCCTAAAGTCACCTTTGGTGGTTCTGAAAAAAGGAATTATCAAAGGCTTTGGTAATATTTCTAGAAACCTTGTTATTATTACTCAAGTGGCTTATGTTAAAGGTTTGAAACACAACCTAATTAGTATAAGTCAGCTGCGTGATGTAGGATATGACATCTCATTTGTCAAAGATGGTTGTCATATCAAGAGGTCAAGTGATCAAAAGATCATTCTGACAGGTTATAGGAAGAGAAATGTCTATTGTCTAGACATTATGTGTGAGAACATTGCTTCTCCTATTTGTCTTGTAGCTGATGAGAAAGACTCTCATTGTGTCAAATGGCACAAGAGGCTGGCTCATCTTAACTATAAGACAATTGGTCAACTCTATAGTAAAGAGTTAGTGAGGAATGGTCCATAGGTTAAGTGTATTAAAGATGGGATATGCTTAACTTGTCAAAAGGGCAAGCAGACTAGATCCACCTTTAATAGCATTGAAAACAAAGATGTTGTAAGGTGCTTATACCTCTTGCATATGGATCTCTTTGGTCCTATGCCAGCTCACAACCTAGGTAGGAAGGTCTACACATTTGTGGTTGTAGATGACTACTCAAGGTTTTCCTGGGTGTTCTTCCTTAGACAGAAATCTGAAACTCCAAGTATCTTATACAGCTTTGTTAAACAAATTCAGAATGAATTGGACAGTACAGTGGTCAAAATCAGAAGTGACCACGGTACTGAATTTCAGTCTGACAGTATGACAAAACTGTGTGAAGAATTTGGAATTTTTCAGGAATTTTCTTCACCAAGAACACCTCAGCAAAATGGCGTTGCTGAAAGGAAAAATAGAACCTTGATAGAGGCTAATAGAACCCTTTTGAGTGACACATCTCTCTCAGAATATTTCTGGGCTGAGGTAGTCAATACTGCATGTCATATAATTAATAGGGCTACTATGACCAAAAGCCACAATAAGACCCCCTATGAGATTGTGAAGGGCAGAAAACCAAATCTATCCTACTTCAGGATCTTTGGTTGTAAATGTTTTATACTTAACAATGGTAAGTCTTACTTAACCATGTTTGCTGCCAAATCCCAAGAGGGGATCTTTGTTGGGTACAGCAACAATAGTAAGGCTTATAGGGTCTACAACTTGACTACTCAAGTTGTAGAAGAGTCAGTACATCTAGTGTTTGATGAAGCTAGACTCATTAACAATGAATTGTCTAGAAGTGTTTGCAGCTCTACAAGTGTGACTGAGAAGATGGACAAGCTTACTATTGAAGAAGGATCTACTGCAAGTCAGCATGTAGATGATAGTGGTTTCTGTACAGGGGGAGTACAAGATACTCCAGTTGATGAAGAAGATCAAGAGGTGCTGCTGAATGAAGAAGTTGTAGGAGCACAACCAGAAGACAGGCTGCCTCCAGCTAATAGACATTTAAAAGATCATCCAGCCAATCAAATTATTGGTGATCTCAGACAAGGGGTACAAACAAGGAGCAGAAATCTAAGTTCAGTTCTCTACTCCAGCTTTCTATCCCAAGTAGAGCCAAAGAAGTTTGAAGAAGTTATCCTAGACCCTCATTGGATTGAGGCAATGCAAGACGAGCTGAACCAGTTCAAAAGATGCAAAGTCTGGGAGCTAATTCCTAAACCAAAAGACCACAACATAATTGGAACTAAGTGGATCTTTAGGAACAAGCTGGATGAAAATGGAGTTATTATAAAGAACAAAGCAAGACTAGTTGCTAAAGGTTATAGGCAGGAAGAAGGTATTGACTTTGATCAAACCTTTGCTCCAGTAGCCAGACTGGAAGCTATAAGGATGTTTCTGGCCTATGCAACCTATCAAGGGTTTAAAGTATACCAAATGGATGTTAAGTCAGCTTTTCTGAATGGAAATCTGAAGGAAGAAGTCTATGTGGAACAGTCATCAGGTTTTGTTGATTCAACTCAACCTAATTATGTTTATAGACTTAGGAAGGCTTTGTATGGGTTAAAACAAGCCCCTAGGGCTTGGTATGAAACCCTGTCTAGTTTTCTCATTGAGAATAAATTCACAAGGGGGAAAATAGACAAGACTCTATTCCTTAGGGAATCCAGAGGCAAGATTATCTTAGTCCAAATATATGTAGATGACATTATATTTGGGTCTACAGAAAGTGATCTTTGCAGAAAGTTTGCAAAACTTATGCATGGACAATTTGAAATGAGCAGTATGGGGGAACTTAAGTTCTTCTTGGGTCTCCAAGTTAGATAGACTGAGAATGGTTTATCCATATGCCAGTCTAAGTTCACCCTAGAATTGATAAGGAAGTATGGTATGGAATCATCGAGTACCATGAAAACTCCTATGGGTTCAAGTATGTCTCTTAGCAAAGATGATGCAGGGAAACCTGTAGATGATACTTTGTATAGAGAGATAGTTGGGTCCCTATTGTATTTGACTGCAAGTAAACCAGATATCATGTATGTTACATGTGTCTGTGCTAGGTACCAAGCTTGCCCTAAAGAATCTCATTTGACATCAGTCAAAAGGATTTTGAGATATCTTAAGGGCACACCTTATCTAGGCCTTTGGTACCCTAGGAATGGAGACTTTGAACTGATAGGTTATTGAGATGAAAATTTTGCAGGCTGCAAGGAGGATAGGAAAAGTACAACAGGTACCTGTCAATTCCTAGGTGGAAGGCTGATATCATGGAGTAGCAAGAAACAAACAAGTGTGGCTATCTCCATAGCAGAATCAGAGTATGTGGCTGCAGGAAGTTGTTGTGCACAACTCTTATGGACACAACATCAACTAGAAGATTATTGTATTCAGGTAAGTAGAACACCAATATTTTGTGATTCTACTAGTGCTATTTCTATTGCAAACAATCCTGTCTCCCATAGTAGGACTAAGAACATAGAAATAAAATACCATTTTTTAAGAGAACATGTGGAAAAAGGAGATATTTCACTACAGTATGTTAATACAGATAATCATCTAGCTGACATGTATACTAAGCCTTTAGATGAAATCAAATTCAATAAATTTAAAATTGAATTAGGGATGATAAACTTAGAATAGTTTACAAAAATTGGCTAAGTAAAAAGGTGTCGACACACAGAGTTGTCTGTGTCGACACATAGAAGTGGTGTCGACATTTCAGAGAAATGGTGTCGACACATCTAGGAAGTCAGTGTCGACACTTCAGAGAAGTAGTGTCGACACATGCAGTGTAGGTGTCGACACATCCAAAGTGGTGTCGACACTTAGACTTTACACAGATTTAGTCTAGTAAAGTCTCGACTAAGTGTCAAGCTAAGTAGTGTCGACACATATATTCTGTCGACTATACTTATGTCGACACATAGTTGTCGAGACATTATAATTAAGTGTCGACACTTTTCAACAGTGTCGACACAATATGAGTATTTTGACGCGCTTTTTCATCTTCGATTTTAGAAAGGTATAAATAGGTTCTCGCCATTGTTTGTCGACACGCTCATCAGAGTTTCGAGACCAAACTTGTGTGTCGACATCTCTCTTCTCTAAATTCAAATTTCTTCAAACCCTAAAGGCGCCCAAGCTAGAAGAGAATGTGAATGAAGGATATGAACTCGTGCGACACGCATTTGATGACGCGGAACCCGAGATCAAAGGCGTGATAACCCTAATAACAAAGACTGGGTTAGAATTTCTTGTTTCATAACCGAGCAAGATCTGGAAGAAGGAGGTCCTGGAGTTTCTGAATGCAGCAACTCTAGATGAATCTGGACTGAAGATTAAGTCCAGAGTTCATGGGGCAAAGGTCAATGTCTCTCCTAAGAGTCTGAGAAAGGTACTACAACTACCAAGGACTAAGGAAGAAGAAGAAGTATCTGCTTCTAAGACTAGAGAAGCATTGATATGGTGTGGACTGGACTCTAACATGAAGATAGGTTCTGTGTTCAATATAAAGGGAATGAATATGCAAGGCAAATTTCTGTCTGAAATAGTTGGGAAGGTCATCTTGAGCAAGCCTGGAGGACATGACAGGATTTCAGCTTATATGTTCAATTTGATGACAAGGTTAATCTTCAAACTAAATACTGACTGGTCTATAGTTATGTTTGATTAGATTAAAGAGAGACTGAAGAAACCCAATATGGGTAGAATACTAAGTCTATACCTAGCTGGCAGTATACCTGAGGTAATAAACCAAGCTGCAGGTTCAAAGATTAACCACATGAGGAAGATGGATATGAGAATCTTCTGTAGGTGGGATAGAGTACTGACCAAAGAGATGCCAACTCCAGAGAAGGAAACACCCCAGAAAAAGAAGAAGAAGACAGCCCCTATGGCTCAGGAATCCTCTAGCAGCTCTGAAGAGCAAGTTGTGTTTAGTTCTGATGATGGACAAAGAAGGAATGCTGGACAGTCTCCAGCTAGACAAGAAGATGCAGTAAGGCAGGGGGAGCTACCACAAGCTAGCCCAGTTCACCTGGATCCACTCCAGGGGGAGTCTCTACTAGTGGAAGAGCCAATTCCTCTAGAAAGTGAAAGGGCTACCCATACCATACTAGAGGTACTCACTAAAATTAATCAATTAGATTTCACTATTGAGGAAGAAGTTTTGAATGATTTATTACCTGATATTCATCAGTAAATACAAATACAATCTCAACCCGAAGATGTTGTCATGGAGGACACATCTGTTGCTGATCAAGTGGTTGATGAGATAAGAAATTCTCCAGCCCTTCCTCAACAGGAATTTACAATGGAAGAGCTATTCCATGATCTTGACCAGACAGATCTTGAGAAAGATATAGCTACTGTTGAGGGGGAGAAGGCTCATATTGAGGGGGAGCAAGTTGAGATTGTTGAAGAAACTGCAAGCAAAGAGACTGAAAAGCCAAAGGATGCTGAGGATCAACCTAAGGAGAGGGTTGAAATAGCCAGCACATCTGCATCAGAGGATGAAGAGGCTGCAAGAGCCAAGAAGAGAAAGTTCCAAGTCTTTAAGAGAAGGAGCTAGAATTATAAGAAAGCCCTACAAACAATTGCTCCACAACCTGCACCATCTACTGACTCCAGTTCACTGATGGTAGCATTGCAGATAAAGCTGGATGAGCACAGACAAGCTATAGAAAAGTATATAGATGAAGGGCATAAATCACTGCAATTTGATCTGGCCCAAGACATCAAGTCAATTAGATTTGAAATAAATCTGAACAAGAAAGAAATGACTGACTGCTTCCATAAGGGAGGAAATGCAGAAGTCTATCTGGCCACTCATCAGGAGAAGATCAAAACAGAAGTGGATGATATTGCATAAAAACAAGGCTATGTCCTGGAAAACCAACTGAGAATGAATGATAATCTCACTGCTTCTCATAATGCAATAGTAACTGAAATGAAGAATATAGCTACTGGTCAGACTACAGCAAGTGCTACTGCTAAGGCTGAATTTGACAAATAATTGAAAGAGAGCCTCACTGCTGTTAAAACTGCTATTGAAGACTCTCAGAAGGCTATAACTGAAAAGCTCCAAAGGTTGAAACCTTTCTATAAAGATGGAGTAAACTATCTGAATGCACAGATAAGGTTTCAGAAAGATGATCTGAGGGATCACATTGAAAGAGAAGTCATAAAGGGGGAGAGGGTATTAGTCAAGGCAGGCTCTGATCATGCCAAATGGATTTCAAATTCCATCAGAGCCACCCTTGGATATCCACCCTTATGTGATGATGACAATGTTGCAGAGTCTGGCATCAATCCTGCATATCTTGGAGGGGAGCAAGCTGAAGTAGCTCAAGTGGTATATCCTCCACCAGACTTTGACATGATACATCAAGAGATCCAGACTATATACAGTCCTCCTGAGGGAAATAAGAATGTCATCATAGAGAAAGTAGTTCATCCTGTGCCAGAGGCAATACTGAAAGAACAAGAAGCTTTGCTAAAAGAACAAGAGACTCAATTGTCTAAGAAGAGATTCAGAGAGCAAGCTGAACTAAGACCTGATTTTGAATAATGGAGCCCCACTTCCAGGAATATCATCTTGACTGCATGGAAGGCTGCTAAGGACAATGTCCAGGATAGAGGCAAGTGGTATTCTGAACTGGAGTGGAGGAAGCATGAAAACAGGCAAGAGGCCATTTTACAGTATAGAAGAAAGGCTAAAATGGGAAAGCTACCTCCTACTGCCTAGGAGCCTAGCAAGTATTTTCCCAAGCCTTTTCATTATTTTGAAAGGTAGAAGATCAAAGCTGAAGAATTGAAAAAAGAAGGATCATAAAGGGAAGAAGCCTGCTGCTGCTGAAGATGCTGAAGCTCCTGTCCAAGCAAAGATACAATCAGGAAAGGGCATTGTAATCAAGGAGCCCGAGCAGCAATATGATAGAATTTTTCTTTAGTTTATAATTGTAATCATTTATATTAAAATTCTATGTAAACTTTTGACTAATGAAAATGTTGAAATTTGTAAGAACAATGTTATATGTTCATCTATTACATTTAATTGTTCTGAGCTAATTGTGTATACATGTTTTGTTCATGCATGTTTAAGTATTTTTCCCTGTTATATAATCCTGTTTTACATCATACTGTGAATTTGTTATGTATGGTGTATATCATTGACTAAGGGTTATGAATTCTCCAAATAGGGGGAGATTGTTGGGTACATTGGAATAAATGTACCTGATTTGAAGAAGCTTCACCCTACTCAATGATATACATCAAAATGTATTTGATGAACTTTAAGTTTAGTTGTGCAGGTTAAGTAATTGCAGGGAAAGCATGAAAAATTTTCTAAGTCCATGTGTCGACACCCAGAAGAAAAGTGTCGACACTTAAGAAGGCTTGTGTCGACACCTAGAGAAGCAGTGTCGACACTTGGAGTTATTGTGTCGACACCAGGAATGCAGAGTCAACACCAGAGGAAAAGTGTTGACACATACAGGCTGTGTCGACACTCAATGAAGAAATGTCTAAAGAATCAGTATCGACACTTAGAAGCAGTGTCGACACCCAAAGGAACTTTGTCGACATCAAAAAGTGTCGACACTAGGAGGCTGTGTCGACACTCAGAAAACTTCAACAAAGTTTAAGTACAAGTGTCGACAAAAAGGAGCTGTGTCAACACTCAGCAAAGTTTCAACACATGAAGGAAATGTCGACACTTGGAAGCTGTGTCGACACTCAGCTAAGTCTCAAGACATGAAGCATGTGTCGACACAAAGGAGCTGTGTCGACACTCAACAATGTTAAACACAAGAAGCCTTGTGTCGACACAAAGGAGTTGTGTCGACATTCAGCAGAAAAACTGTTAAAGTATTCAACAGAAGGCTTGTGTCGACACCTTCAATCAGTGTCGACACATTCAGAAGAAGCTGTGTCGAGACTCAGATACAACAACACAAGGAGTTGTGTCGACACCAACAAGGCTAGTGTCGACACTTAGTCTACTTGTATCGACACTTAGTCTATCAGTGTCGACACTTAAAGACTGACTGTCTCGACACTTTCAGACAGTTACAGAGATTTCAAGAAGTGACTGGATGACATGACAGCTGCCATTCCAGCCGGTCTACTGTAACTGTCAGAAGACCGTTAGAAACCGGATCAGCCGGTCACCATGAAGAAAGCCTATATAAAGGCTTATTCCTTCAACAGGAATGATGATTAACAGATAACAAAAAATAAGATCTAGCCATTCATTGAAGAATAAATTTAAGTGAAGATCTAAGAAGTTGGAGAGAGAGAGTTTCATCTAAGAAGACAGCTATTGAACCAGGCTGTGAAGAAAGTTTCAAATTGAGATCTGATTCTCAAGTCAACAGTGATTGAAGATGATCTGCACAGAGTTTCGACCCTACTGGGTTCTAATTCAAGAAGATTTGAAGAAAGCTAAGGGACGTTGATCTCAGCAGAGTTCTTCCAAGAACTCGTCAAGAAACCTGTCAACTCTTCTCTCTCATTCTGAGTTGTGGGTATATACTTTGTATTTCTTATTTTCTTGTAGGATCCTTAGGGATCTGAGTTGTAAGCCTGAAATTATAAAGGCTGAGTGGTAGGGCCTTTGTGCCTGAGTGTAGGAGATACGTTTCTCTGAGTGTAGGCCTTGTTGAAGGCTGAGTGTAGGTCTTGTGAAGACTGAGTGGTAGGGCTGTGTGCCTGAGTTGTAGGAGTGGGATCACTCTGAGTTGTAGGAACCATTTGGGGTTCTGAGTGTAAGATCTGAGGATCTGAGGAATAGTGGAGAAGTTGGGCTGAATCTAGTACACTACTAGATAGGCAAAGGGGGAAAGTGGATGTACCCAGACCTTGGGGAACCACTATAAATTCTGTGTGTTCTCTGTGTGTGCTTAATCCTGTGATTGATGTGATGTATTGTTGTGAAGAATTGCTTGTAATTCTATGTTTCTGCCATTAAAGTTTAAAAATATTAAGTTCGCCTATTCACCCCCCCCCCTCTAGGTGTTTAGGCAGTAGTTCTTTCAGTTGAGTTGAGTGGTCTGGTCAGCATTAATCAAAGGCTCAGTTAGTGTTTCACACTCATTATTGAAAAGTGTTTTATTAACTTCTTGAATTACCTCAAGTATTGTTTGTGTAGCCATTTCACTTTCCAACTGTGTTGGCTCTTCCTCAAGATGAGGCTCCCCCTGCACCTGAGCACCAACTATAATGTCTTGTGTAGGAGATTTTTCAGCAATCTCTGCCCTCTCTTCATCAGGCATGTCCTTTGTGAGGACTCTATCCCATCTGGATATTATTCTTATATCCATTCTTCTCATATGGTTGATCTTAGAACCAGTAGTCTGTTCCATTACATTAGGAATTGTTCTAGCCAAGTAGAGACTCATGATTCTTCCCAGATTTGGCTTCTTGATGCCTTCCTTAATCTTTTCAAAGATTACTGCAGACCAATCTGTGTTCAGTCTGAAGATAATCCTGGTCATCAGGCTGAACATATAGGTCGAAACCCTATCATGTCCCCCTGGCTTGCAGAGAATGACCTTTCCAACCACTTCTGAAAGGAATTTTCCTTGCAGATTCATCCCTTTCCTGTTCATTGTAGATCCAATCATCATGGTGGGATCCAATCCACACCACTGATGTGCTTCCCTAGTCTTGGATGAGGGTACTTCTTCTTTCTCTTGAGTTTTTGGGAGTTGAATAGTTTTCCTCAAGCTCTTTAAGGTAAGTTTAACTTTAGCTCCCTGAACTGTAGATTTGATCTTAAGTCCAGTCGAATCTAAAGTACCTGCGCCATAGAATTCCAGTATTTTCTTTTTCCATATCTTTATAGGTTCGAATACCATAAATTCCAAACCACTTTCTGCAATTGGGGTTATCACAGCTTGAATCGCTGGCTCCGCATTATCAAAAGCGTTGCGAAACAGCTCATATCCTTCGTTGACATTATCTTCAAGCTTTGGCGCCATTAGGGTTGAGAGAAATCTTAAATTGAGAAGAGAGAATTTGTCGACACAAGGTTTTGTTCTCAAAAAGATGGAGAGTGTGTCGACAGAGTATGTTGTTGACCTATTTATACCCTTCTAAATAATGAAGGTCAAAAGTCACGGAAAAATTCTCTTAATGTGTCGGCACAGAATTCTAATGTCTCGACAGAAGTGTTGACTTCTATATGTCGACACCAATTCTATTTATCTTGGTCGAGTTCGATGAAGAGCCCGTGAAGTCGATGATTTGAGGTCGACGAAGTGTTGTTGAATCTGCGCTCGACGATATGTGTCGATTATGCGCTCGACGAACAGTTGATTCTGCGCTCGACGAAATCTATGTGTTGATACTAAGTGTCGACACAACTTCTGGATGTGTCGACACAACTTCTCTGAAGATTCAACACCTTTTTTCTAGATGTGTCGACACCACTTTCCTGGAGTGTCGACACCAACTACTAAGTGTCGACACAGACAACTTTTTGTGTCAACACCATTTTACTTAGCCAAATTTGTTAAACTAAATTATGTTCAACATTCCTAATTCAATTTTGAAATTATTGAATTTTGTTTCATCTAATGGCTTAGTGAACATGTCAGCAATTTGTAAATCCGTATTAACAAATTCTAAAGAAATATCTTCTTTTTCTACATGATCTCTAAGAAATTGGTATCTTGTTTCTATATGTTTTGTTCTACTATGAGAAACAGGATTATGAGCAATAAAAATAGCACTAGTAGAATCACATAATAATGGAGTTCTACTTACCTGAATACCATAATCTTCTAACTGATGATGTATCCACAACAGCTGTGCACTGTAACTTTCTACAGCAACATACTCAGACTCAGCTGTGGAAATTGCCACACTAGTCTGCTTCTTACAGCTCCGTGACACCAATCTTCCTCCTAAAAATTTACAGGTGCATGTTGTGCTTTTCCTATCTACTTTGCATCCTGTAAAGTCTGAGGGTTGTTCTACATAGACCTCCTCTTTTAAGTCTCCATTTAAGAATGATGACTTAACATCCATTTGGAACACTTTGAAGCCTTGATATGCTGCATAGGCTAGGAAAAGCCTTATTTCTTCCAACCTTGCCACTGGAGCAAAAGTCTGATCAAAATCTATGCCCTCTTCCTGTCTGTAACCTTTGGCAACTAGTCTTGCCTTGTTCTTCACTATGATCCCACTCTCATCAAGCTTGTTTCTATAAATCCACTTTGTCCCTATGACATTGTGGCCCTTTGGTTTTGGAACCAAC
Organism: Platanthera guangdongensis; assembly: GCA_039583875.1. Taxonomy (NCBI): domain Eukaryota; kingdom Viridiplantae; phylum Streptophyta; class Magnoliopsida; order Asparagales; family Orchidaceae; genus Platanthera; species Platanthera guangdongensis. Next base: position 67,935,279 of record CM077150.1, on the reverse strand, counting down.
TCCCAGACCTTGCACCTTCTAAATTGATTTAACTCCTCCTACATAGCATCAATCCAGTGTTGGTCTTAAATAGCTTCTGCAAATCTCGTAGGTTCCAGTTGAGATAAGAAGCTTGAGCAAAGAACTGTGTTTAAGTTCTTGCTTCTTGTTTGTACTTCATGTCTTGGATCACCAATGATCTGGTATGCAGGATGATCCTTTAACTGTCTAACTACTGGAGGTAATCTATCAACAGTTTGACCTTCTTCAATCTCGTCATTATGTTGCACCTCATGCTCTTCATCAGCCTCTTGAGTGTCTTATACTTCCCCTGGATAGCAACTACCATTTTCCTCATCTTGCTTTGCAGTTGGATCTTCTCTGATAGTAAGCTGGTCCATCTTCTGCTGTATACCTATGGAGCTACAATAACTACTAGGCAACTCACTGTTAAAAGTCTAGATTCATCAAATATGACATGAACAGACTCTTCAACAACTTGAGTAGCCAAATTGTAGACCCTATAAGCCTTACTATTATTGTTGTACCCAACAAATATCCTATCTTGGGATTTGACAGCAAACTTAGTTAGGTGAGACTTGTCATTGTTAAGCACATAGCACTTGGAGCCAAAGATCCTAAAATAAGATAAGTTTGGTTTTCTGCCTCTCATAACCTCATAGGGTGTCTTTTTGTGGCTTTTGGTGATGGAAGCCCTATTGAGCACATGACATGTAGTGTTTATTGCCTCAGCCCAGAAATATTCTGGGAGATTAGTGTCACTCAATAGTGTTCTTCCAGCCTCAATCAATGTCATATTCTTTCTTTCAGCAATGCCATTTTGCTGAGGTGTTCTAGGTGAGGAGAATTCCTGATGAATCCCAAATTCTTCACACAGCCTTGGCATACTTTCAGATTGGAATTCAGTTCCATGGTCACTTCTGATTTTGACCACTAAACTATCTAATTCATTCTGAATTTGTTTGACAAAATTGTAGAAGACCTTTGGGGTTTCAGATTTCTGCCTCAGAAAGAATACCCATGAAAATCTAGAATAGTAATCTACAACCACAAAAGTGTAGACCTTCCTGCCTAGACTATGAACTGGCATAGGACCAAATAAATCCATATGTAAGAGGTATAAGCACCTCACTGAGTCTTTTGTTTCTAGGCTATGAAAGGAGGATCTGGTCTGCTTGCCTTTTTGACAAGCTGAGCATATTCCATCCTTTAAGCACTTAACTTGAGGACCATTCCTCACTAACTCTTTACTAAAGAGTTGTCCAATAGTCTTGTAGTTAAGATGAGCTAGCCTCTTGTGTCATTTGACACAATGAGAGGCTTTCTCATCATTCACAAGATAGATAGGAGAATTTTTATTCTCACACTCAAAATTTAGGCAATACACATTTCTATTTCTATAGCCAGTCAAGACGACTTTTTGATCACTTGACCTCTTGATATAACACTCATTCTTAATAAATGAAATATCATATCCAAGATCACTCAGCTGGCTTATGCTAATCAAGTTATGTTTCAAACCCTTCACATAAGCCACTTGAGTGATTGTAATTGAGTTGTTATAAATGTTACCAAACCCTTTGATGACTCCTTTTTCAGAACCCCCAAAGATTACTTTAGGCCCATTCAATATTGGTGAGTAGTCCTTCAGCAATCCTCTTGTTCCAGTCATGTGCCTGGAACATCCACTATCCAAGTACCATATAGGGGCATGGCAACTTGGACTCACCTGCAACAAAGATTACTTAATCTTAGAACCCAAATAACTTTTGGGTCCTTGGTTCAAGTTAGCCTGAAACTTGGCAAATCTGCCTGCAGCTCTTCGAACAGGTAGACTGTTATCCTTCCTGACACTGGTATTGTGCCAACAGTCTAAGGCATAATGGCCTATCTTACCACAGCACCAGCACTCATACTTATTGTACCTCTTTTTACGTACAATCTTAGTTGTATTATTGACAGCAGATCTTTTGTTTTGTGCTGGGGATTTGCCTTTATTATTGGACTGTGCAGCCCATGCAGTGTTCCCTTAAAGCCTAATCCCGCCTTACCCTTTTGAGACACAAAGTCATCAATTAAGGGGAGAACAGACTTTGGCTTAGAGAAACTAGCCACTATCTCCTTCTCTTTCTGAATGTCTTCTAGACTTTTTATCTGATCATTTTTGAATGTGATTGTACCCAACTTAATAACAATAATGTTCTTCAACTTGGCAATCTCTTTCAACTTCTGATCCAGCAGCTTTTCTGAATCAGATGCAGCCAACTTAAGAGCTGCAATTTCCTTAGCATGATTTTTGGCCAGGTTTTTGCTTCTCGTGACTGCCTGCAATAAATCCCCATATTCATTTATAAGCTGATGAATACCTCCTTCAGATTCAGACCCATCCACATCTCTTGATGCAGATGCATCTGATTCTGACCCAGTGAAGTAATCAGACTCTACAGATAAACTTTTTACCTTACTGGGATGAGGTTGATCCTGGCACTGGTATTCTTCAAACACAGCCATCAGTCCTTTGCACTGATGGTCTTCTTACTCATAGATAGAGTTCAGTAATTTCATGAACTCATCCTCTTCCTCTGTTGCAAACAAACCAATATAGGCCTCAGATTCAGACTCTGAAGTTGATTGATCTGTCAAACTTTTCTCTTTCTTAGCTACCAAGGATTTCTCCTTCTTGTTTATGTGCTGAGACTTCTTTTTATCAGCAAACTCCTTCCTTTTATCTAGACAGTCAGCCACAACATGTCCAGGTCTGTTGCAGAAATAGTAAATAAACTTTGATGTAGATGACTTGCTAGGCTTTGTCCCACTCTTATCCTTCCTGGATGATTTCCTCTTCTGATAATAGGCATCCTTGGACTGAGATGAGGATGGCTTAGATTTCCACTGCTTCTTCTTTAAGAATCTCTGAAACTGCCTTGTGAAAGCAGCAAAGTCTTCATCAGAATCACTGCTGTCTGAACTTTGATTATCAGATTTTTTTGAGATCACATCTGTAGCTTTCTTAGGAGATGATAGAGACATTCTCTTATTCTTCCTTGTGGCTTCTACCTTGAAGGCCATAGACTTTTCTCTAGAGTCAACCTTTGTATGTTTCTCTTCCTCCTTCCTGGCCAACAGCTGCATCTCATAAGACAGCAATTTGCCAAACATTGTTGGGGGTGAAATTTTTGCCAGTCTGGCCACTTCTCTTATGGCACAGATCTTTGTGTCTCAATCCTTAGTCAAAGACCTAAGGAATTTATCATTCAGCTCATATGTACTGAAGATTTTTCCATAGGATATTAGTTCATTTACAATTCTGTAGAACATCTCATAACATTCAGTTATACTATCAGACTTGGCTTGTCTGAAACTCTCATATTCTTGGTTAAGCATAGACTTTGTATCTTGCCTAACCTCTTCAGAACCCTCCACATAGACAATCAATGTGTCCCACATCTCCTTGGAGTTTTTGCAGTGAATCAGATTCTGAAATGTTATGTCATCTATGACACTCACTATAATATTTTGTGCTCTTTTATCCATTGTAGTCAAGATGATCTCATCCTTAGTCATTTCTGAAAAATCCTTAGGAATCCTCTGATTAGCATCAAGAACAAAAACCTTCATTGGAATATATGGTCCTTCCTTAACTGTTATATAAATCCTAGGATCAGATGCCTCCATAAATAATCTGACCCTTTCTTTCCATATTCCAAAGATTTCCTCCCTGTAGATAGGCAATTGCATTGCACCGAGTTCTTTATGGTTTTCTCCTGAACCCATCTTCTTTAACTTATTTTTGCCTTACAGATCTTACTCAGACTGTTAAGTCTTTCTTTGAGGAACCTCGTTTTGATACTACTTGAAAGAATTGGTTCCTAAACACCTAGAGGGGGTGAATAGGTGCAATTCCTTTTTACACTAAGGCAGAATATTACTTCAGATAATCAAATTAAATCAATCAGTTCTACAGCTACCACAATCATAGAATTCACAGAATCACACACAATCACAGATAGCACACAATTTTATAGTGGTTCCCCAAGGTCTGGGTACATCCACTTTCCCCCTTCGCCTATCTAGCAGTGTGCTAGATTCGGCCTAACTTCTTTCCTTCTCCTCAGATCCTCAGATCTTACACCTCAGAACCCAAACAAGGCTCCTACAACTCAGAGTGAGTCCACACTCCTACAGCTCAAGCAATCTACCCTACCTCAGCCTTCAATAAGGCCTACAACTCAGAGATGATAATCTCCTACAACTCAGGCTTACATCCCTACCTCATCCTTCAACAAAGCCTACCACTCAGAGAACTAATTCTCTTACAACTCTGCCTTTATAAATCAGGCTTACAACTCAGATCTTAAAAAGATCATATAGAAAATAGATGTAAATTTGAATTTTACAACCATCCTGGTTGAGAGACAAAGGATGGTAGGTTTCTTGATCAGTTCTTGAAAGAATTTGATGACAGAGATCAACCTGTCTTAGCTTTCTTCAAAGCTTCTTGAATCTGAACACAGTAGGGTTGATCTCCTTTGAAGTTGATCTTCAATCACCTTCTTTCTTGAAATTCAGAAATCAATCTGAGTTCTTCTTGGCATACTGGTTCAGAATCTACACCTAAGAGACTTGTTGATGTAAGTCCCTTTCTTCACTTGAATAGATGGAGCTCTCTCTCTCCAAATTCTTGTGAAGATTCTTCTGAATACTTCTTTTAATTCTCTTGACAAACTCTGAGTAGATCACCACTTGAGAATGTCTTCTTAGATCTTCTGTTGAAAAACTTCTTCTGTTTTTTATGTATCTGTATGTGTGTCTTTAGTAGTTCTCTTTTTGTTGATAGAGAATGTCTTTATATAGACTTCCTACAAGGTAACCGGCTGATCCAGTTTCTAACGAACTTCTGACAGCTCTGACAGTTGCAGTAGACCGGTTGGTTATGACAGCTATCAAGTCATCAGTCACTTCTTGAAACTTTGTCTCTGTCAGCAAAGTATCGAGACTGAACTTCATCATGTGTTGACAGAAGTAGACTAAGTGTCGACACAAGCCTTGATGGTGTCGACACAGCTCCCTTGGTGTTGACACTGCTTCTCGACACAGCTTCTGTAGAATATATCGACACTTGTTCTGTGTGTCGACACAGTCACTTCTTCTCTTCACAAAAAATCAAATTTATTGAAACTCTGCTATGTGTCGACACAAGTCCTGTGTGCCAAAACAGTCGATGTCGACAAAGTCTTCTATGTGTCGACTCTGCCTCTGGGTGTCGACACAGTTGATGTTGACTAAGCTTTTCTATGTGTCGATGCTGCCTCTGTGTGTCGACACAGTTTCTTCTGGTGTCGACACAGCCTTTCCAAGTGTCGACACAATTGACTCCAGGTTGTTGGGTATTGTATCCACAATCACCTGGATTTGAGGAAGCCACCTGTCAAGCTAAGATGAATTCACAATGTATTTGATGAAACTTCTTAAGTTGTTCTTGCAGTTATTCCACGCTAAGTGCACACCAATGTCAGGGTGCAGTAGGTCAATATACACGGGTCTGCATGACGTAATCCCTCGTTGAGCAGATCAGTGTGTTGGCCTACGTGCACTTTCTCTATTGGAGTGCACTTACTTTCAAGTACAGGGCCGTGTTTATGCAAGAGAAGCCAAGGAGCATGGATGGGTCAAGGAGCAGCTCTTGGGTGGAAAGACGAAAATTTGTCTAAGTGTAAATCGACGAGAATCACCAAGTGATTCTCGCTGATTCGGCGAGAATCACAAGGGATTCTCGTCGATTCGTCGAGAATCAGTGGTTGATTCTCGTCGAACTCGTTCCAGCCTCTTCTAAGCGAGCACCTCTGCTTCTAAGTAAGAATCGACGAGAATCACCAAGTGATTCTCGCCGATTCGGCGAGATTCTCGTCGAATCGTCGAGAATCACTGGTTGATTCTCACCGTCTCGACCTGGCCTAAAGCAGTGCGTGCAACCAAGGAAATTTGACGAGAATCATCTTTGATTCTCGCCGAATCGTCGAGAATCACCTTTGATTCTCGGCGACTCGGCGAGAATCACTTTCGATTCTCGTCGATTTTGACTTGGGCGTTCTTCTGGAACTTCCTGAACCGGATTCTGCCGCTGTTAAGGTTCTGGACCGGGACTTAGGGATTCTACTTGTGGGTCCCACAACGGTCGTTTTTGAAAGCTTCTACAGTATATATACGGGTATTTCTGAACAGGAAAACAAGCGAAGAAGAGAAGAAATACGCGAGCACGGAAAAACCCTAAATCGTCGCTTCTGCTCCGCCGTCGCCGCCGCCGATCGCAATAAGTTGGTCGCCGCTGTTGATCGCGTTTCTTCCCGATCTCCGGTGACAGAAGCCTAGCTAAGCTTAGCGTCTCACGTGTCTATCTGGAGATCTCTTGTCTCTCGATTTGTAGATCGGGAAAATCTTCCCCATCCGAATCGATCGAGACGATTGATCCTAGTGTGACCGTTCGTAGACCTAGCTTGCTTCGCTACGAAGTTTGGATCAACAAAGAAGTGCAGCCTCACATCGTTGTTGCCGCCGGTCCCGTGAACCTAGCCGCCGCTCATCTTGCCGCCGCCGGTTCCGGGAAGATCCTCTCCAAGAGATATCTAAGGTTGTGGACTCATTGTGGACGTCAAGAACACGTCGTCAACAAAGATGGACATCTTAGTCTCCTAACGAAGCTTGTATCTTGTGTACTTACTAGTTTTACTTTGGTTGTAAAGGAACGTTTGTTCCGTATTGTAAGGGTTGGGTGCAACCCGGTTTGTGGGAGTGTTGACTCCCACGTGTGGAAGGGTTCCTTCCGTTAGTGCAGGGATTGGATTTCAATCCTGTTGGAGAAAAGACCGAGTCGTCCCTTGTTGGGAGATAGGTCGAAGGGGGAAAGTGGATGTACCCAAGTCGGGGAACCACTTTAAATTGCCTGTGTATTCTTTGTGCTGTGCTTTTTATTTTTATTGTGCAGGTACATTCGTAAATTCCGCAAAAGCGCTGCACGTCACCTATTCCCCCCCCCCCCCCATAGGTGAACTTTGTTGACACTAGGTAGACTTTCAAGTGGTATCAGAGCCAGGTTGCTCATCAAAAAGGTTAACACCTTGAGTAGAATCCTGCCACCAGTGTCAAAAGCGTGGAGCTGGATTATGAGATATCGCCACTCAAGCTCCCCGCATGCACAAAGAATTATTATCCCATCTGGAGGATGAGAGTGTCGTTTCACTTGGATGCTATCGATCCTTGAGCATCCTTCATCCTGGAAGAGGGTCCGTTCATTCCCATGAAGACCTCCGACTCTGGGATCCAAGTGCCCATGTGCATTGCTGAGATGTCAAAGATGGAACTGTCACTATTTAACTTGGACGAGAGGATTCGTCAAATTATCTTGGATATCTGGTCTGGAGCTTCTCGCTCTAGATTAGAAAAATGTAGGACGGCTAAATCCATGTGGGTGATGATCTCAGAGTTGATGGGGGAGTCAGAGAAAGGTGGAATATGCTGTCAAACAGAGGATGAAGCCTATGTGGGGGTCCTCACCTCTGAAGATGAAGGCAAGTATCTCTCGGACAGCATCAGAGCTCCAGTGTCCGTGTCTGAGACTGAAGAGACCAGTGAGGAAAGCAGATCTGATGAGGATGACGCAATGGTCACTGGCTCGAATGATAATAACACTGAAGTGCAGGTAACTTCCTCATCCTGCCCCATCTCTTTTGAACTTTCTGAAGACAGGAACTGCCTTCCTCCAGAAGATTCTGATTCTCTGAAGAGAGTCCTTCAGTCAAGCAACCTACTTGCCGAGGAGCAAGCTCAAGAGATTGCTCGACTGAAGATCTTGTTGGTGCTCCAATTGGCGTCCAACAAGGTCAAGGACTCTAAGATCTCAGCTCTAGAAAGTAGTCTAGAGAATGAGAAACGAATAGTATCAAACTTTTCCAAAGTTGATGCTATAAAGAGAAAGCAAGAAAATGGGTGGATCTCCCGGATTATCAATTCGTGGAGAAATGGGGAAACGGTGTTCCAACCCCCCACTCCAAGCAGGAAGGCAACTCATCATGCCTTCAGGTATGACCACAGGAATAGTCGTGGTCACTGCTAGGGTGATCTGTCCCCATGTGGAGACACCCATAGTGCAAGGGCCGTCGTGGCAACCCATGAGAGAATACCTAAGGCTCATTCTGAGCCCTTTGTATTCACTGCCACTGCCTTAACTCGGTGTGAATCTGCATGTCCCTGCTCACAGAAGACTTCTCACCACCCGAGGACACAGAATAGGGAGGATAGAAGTCATGGTGTAAGTTTTCATGGGGCCTCTGGAAGGGGGATATCTGTGAGAAAGGCACCACCTTCCCGGCCTCATGACGCTCACAACATGCATTCCTTCCACCCTTCCTCGTGTCATGATGGAAGAGAAAAGTTTGTGAGGCGATCATGCTCTATCCCAGTTAGACCTAGGACCGTGACTACCTCAGTCACTAGATCAGGTCGGAAACGGCGATACAATATTCACCCATGTTGGTGTTGTGGCAAAGTGGGGCACTTTGCCATCGACTGTTGGCACAACCCCTCTGTACCAACGGTAAGGGCTTATCCACATTCACGGGACAGAGGTAGTCTTCCTGACAGGTTTTCTGAAGGAAGGCAGTTGCGTGATTATGTTAACAGGAACCTAGGACCCAATATGATTTGGGTTCCTAAGGTAAAGTAATTCTTTCTTGCAGGGTAGTCTAGGTTCCCGTGAATATGATGGGAACCAGACAGTAGGTGGCTCAAGACTAAATTGAAACAAGCGTCTACTATAACAGATGTGATATCAACTTGAGCATACTCACATTGAGCTCCAAATATGTTCTACCTGTGGAACTAAACGATGACTCTCAAAATCCTAGGTACTCATGATTAGTTCCAAGACTTGAGTCGTTTTCCATTGACAGTTACATATATATATATATCTTTATATACAGATACATCCTTGTACATACATGTATGTATGCACATCCAAGGATAGGGTAACACGATGAGTATAAACCTTAGATACATCATTAAAGAGTTATCGGAACTTCCACTGGTAGATTCGAGAACTAACATCTGCAGGCGTAAGTTAATTCACTGAAAACTAACGAAGATACGTCGTTGGAAGACTTTCAAATTAACTTACGTCGGTAAATTAACTCCACTGGCTCAATGTGTGTATGGAAAAGCCGGCTCAAACCCTAATAGCTTGACTTTCAGGAGTATCTATATAGTTAGAAGACTTTCAATTTAACTTAGACAAACGGAAACCGTAAGAATCCCATTTTACTTGTCGAGCTTGGCATTTAAGGAGACTCCTATTCTCGCCGAAGGATTAAGAAGAATCACATTTGAGGAAGAATTCCCGCCGACCCTTCACATTCCATAAGAATCCCGCCGAAGGAGCACACTGTACGAATCCCGCCGAACTTCGCAGGAGACTCGCGGAAGCACGCCGACTCTTCCCATTCCCACCGACTCGCGGAAGCACGCCAAACCTCGCCGACTCTCTCCGCAGGGAACTCTCTCCTTCTCCGCTGGACACTCGCCGAGGGGCAACTCACCGACTCCCGCAAAACTCACCGCCGCACGGGAAACTTACCGGAGGGACAACTCGCCGGCTCCTGCAGGAAAGCTCGCTGAATCCGTCTCCATCAAAGGTCTCCTGCAAGAATCCCGCCGAAGCTCTCACCGACGATCTCTCCCAGTTTCGATTCTTCTCCGCTCGAACTAACTCACCGTCTACACCGCTAGGTATCCCCTCACCCTCACTTGGACTTGATCACTAATATCACTTCCTTTTTAATTTTTGATTAAGCGTAGAATAGGGCTTCTCTCCCTAGATCTGCAATGGCTCCAAGAACAACTGCTGGGTTGGTCTCTGGTTGCGAGCTTGTTCGAACTGGGTTCTCTCACGCCTCGGACGAATTCCGCAACATCATTCTGATGCTGGAAGAGGCTGGGCTAACATTCGTCCTGGAGCACCCTTGCAAAATCCTGGACAAAGAGGTGCTGGAGTTCTTCGCTACTGCAAGACTTCGAAATGGCGACCCACTAATCAAAAGCAAGGTGGCTGGGGCAAAGGTCAAGATGTCTGCCAGCAAGCTGACCCGCTTCCTGCAGCTTTCTAGCTCTGAGCATGAGGACTATCTAGAGGACGATGATAAAACCAGAACTCTCTTATTCTGCGGTCTCCCACGCGGAACTCGGTCAATAAAGAGAAAGGATATGAATGAAGAAGGGAAGCTCCTGTCTGACATAATTGGAAAGGTGCTCATCTTCAAGCCGGGCTCTCATGACCATATCTCAGCAGATATGTTCAAGATCCTGATAGCTGTTGTCTGCCATAAAAGGTTCAACTGGGGGGAGTTGCTGTTCGAGAAGATAAAGGACACCTTGGGCTCTCCGAGTTTTGGCCGCATCATAAGTCTATATCTAAATCAGCTAAATGGAGACAAGTTTGACATGAGCAAAGTTGTTCCTCTACACTACTTTAAGAAGATGGACTCAAGTGTGTTTGACCGATGGGAGAGGCGTATTGGGCAGACTGTAGTGGAAGAACAACAGGGAGTATCTCCAGCAGTTACCCCCAGTGAAATTCCTGATACCTTGACTACAGGAATCGAGGGGGAGTCTCTACCCCCTCATACTGATATAGTATCTGAGATCTCCCAGGTGGCCAGGGATGCTGTGGCCGAAATACAAGAAGAAAGTGACACTGTACTGGAGACTGCTGACAAAGAATTGGAGCAGACTGCTGACAAAGAATTGGAAGAGGCTGCTGATGAAGATGAGTTCATGGATGATGACGAAGAGGATGACGGGAATGAGGGACATGAAGCATTGGAGGCTCCGGATCTCATTGAACCTCCATCTGACAAGCATGCACCTGAAAACATTGCTGCACCAGTGGAGGGGGAGTCAGACAAATCTACCGAGGCCGCCAGCATTCCTCCATTAGAGACTGTGCTTGTATCCAGCTCTACCGATGCGTCCGCTGAAGCGCAAGGCCAAGAAGTGCCTCCGGCTATTCCGTTACGAGATGAGCTAGCCACTCACACTGTCAATGTCATTCAGGGCATTGTGAATGAACTTAAAGTCTCCATTGATGAAGCTCAGAATAAACTGCAGAAAAGGATTAATACATCTAAAAAGCTCATGCTCAAGAATATGGTGGAGATCAACCATAAACTGGACGTGATGGAGAAGAAATTTGACAAAACGTACACCGAGGCCGGCCAAGCTGTCACACTTCTAATGGCCGGATTGAAAAAGAATACTGATACTCTTGCTGTTGTAAATCAGAATGCACATGTTGTAGATAACAACATTCAAAAGTTTGACGGTAATATGGTCACTCTCAACGCCAATCAACAGGCCTTGGTCACTGAATTCTCACGGACCACCAAGCACATTGATGACTCCCTGCATTCCTATGCAAACTTCATTGCTGTTGAAGCCAAAAAGGGGGAGAAGGACTACATAGCTAAGATGGCTGAGCTCCGAGAAGTCATGATTAATAACTTCGAACAGTCAAACAAGTACGTCTATGACAGCAGCTGGTGGATGCTCCACCAGGCGTTAGGCATCCCCTTGGCTGAAAATCCTGCAGATATTCATCCTCCTGAGACTTCTACGGCCGCTGAGGGAGTAGGTGCTGCTGAGGGAATAAGTGCAAGTGCTGCAGATGTTCCCATAAATGAAGATGATGCTAGGGCTATCTCCAAAGCTAAACTGAGGAGCATGTTTGACCAAGAGGCCCTAGCAAAAGCCAGGGGGAAGAGAAAAGCTCAGGAAGGGACCTCCAAGGAGACACTAGCCGAAAAGAGAATCAGAATGAATGAGGAGGAAGTACGAAATGAAAAGTGGAGTCCAGTCTCAAAGAACATCATCTTGGACACCTTCTGGCTACAAGAAAAGGGAGAACTCAATCGGAACAAAGTTTACAGCCAGTATGAGTGGGAAATGCACAAAATGTATGAAGCAAAACGAAACATCTTCTTCAGAAACAACACGGATGCAGATAAAGTTCCTCCTCCCAGATACTATCCGAAGCCGAAAGAGAACATGGTGAGGCAAAGGAAGAAGTACTTGGCACAAAAATTCAAGGATGACTTAGCTAAGGAAAAATAGTCAACAATCTTTTAGCTTGTCATTTTCTCTTAAGAACATTTACTGCTTATTGTTATTATATGAATACTTCTGAGATTATATGTGTATATATATATTGGTATATACATTTGAATTTGTGAATGACTCAAGTCTTGATCTGGTTGATTATATTCCCTTGTGCTGCATGCTTAGATTATGAATGCTGTTTTTATTATCTGATTGGTGTTATTCATCTTAGCTAATGGGGTTTTGGCTTCGTCAAATAGGGGGAGATTGTTGGGTATTGTATCCACAATCACTTGGATTTAAGGAAGCCACCTATCAAGCTAAGATGAATTCACAATGTATTTGATGAAACTTCTTAAGTTGTGCTTGCAGTTATTCCACGCTAAGTGCACACCAATGTCAGGGTGCAGTAGGTCAATATACATGGGTCTGTACGACGTAATCCCTCGTTGAGCAGATCAGTGTGTTGGCCTACGTGCACTTTCTCTATTGGAGTGCACTTACTTTCAAGTACAGGGCCGTGTTTATGCAAGAGAAGCCAAGGAGCATGGATGGGTCAAGGAGCAGCTCTTGGGTGGAAAGACGAAAATTCGTCTAAGTGTAAATCGACGAGAATCACCAAGTGATTCTCGCCGATTCGGCGAGAATCATAAGGGATTCTCGTCGATTCGTCGAGAATCAGTGGTTGATTCTCGCTGAACTCGTTCCAGCCTCTTCTAAGCGACCACCTCTGCTTCTAAGTAAGAATCGACGAGAATCACCAAGTGATTCTCGCCGATTCGGCGAGAATCACTAGTGATTCTCGTCGAATCGTCGAGAATCACTGGTTGATTCTCACCGTCTTGACCTGGCCTAAAGCAGTGCATGCAACCAAGTCAAATTCGACGAGAATCATCTTTGATTCTCTCCGAATCGTCGAGAATCACCTTTGATTCTCGACGAATCAGCGAGAATCACTTTCGATTCTCGTCGATTTTGACTTGGGCGTTCTTCTGGAACTTCCTGAACCGGATTCTGCCGCTGTTAAGGTTCTGGACCGGGACTTAGGGATTCTGCTTGTGGGTCCCATAACGTCGTTTTTGAAAGCATCTATAGTATATATATACGGGTATTTTTGAACAGGAAAACAAGCGAAGAAGAGAAGAAATACGCGAGCACGGAAAAACCCTAAATCATCGCTTCCGCTCCGCCGTCGCCGCCGCCGCTCGCGATAAGTTGGTCGTCGTTGTTGATCGCGTTTCTTCCCGATCTCCGGTGACAGAAGCCTAGCTAAGCTTAGCATCTCACGTGTCTATCCGGAGATCTCTTGTCTCTCGATTTATAGATCGGGAAAATCTTCCCCATCCGAATCGATCGAGAAGATTGATCCTAGTGTGACCGTTGGTAGACCTAGCTTGCTTCGCTACGAAGTTTGGATCAACAAAGAAGTGCAGCCTCACATCGTTGTTGTCGCCGGTCCTGTGAACCTAGACGCCGCTCATCTTGCCGCCGCCGGCTCCGGGGAGATCCTCTCCAAGAGAGATCTAAGGTTGTGGACTCCTTGTGGACGTCAAGAACACGTCGTCAACAAAGAGGGACATCTTAGTCTCCTAACGAAGTTTGTATCTTGTGTACTTACTAGTTTTACTTTGGTTGTAAAGGAACGTTTGTTTCTTATTGTAAGGGTTGGGTGTAACCCGGTTTGTGGGAGTGTTGACTCCCACATGTGGAAGGGTTCCTTTCGTTAGTGCAGGGATTGGATTTCAATCCTGTTGGAGAAGAGACCGAGTCGTCCCTTGTTGGGAGATAGGTCGAAGGGGGAAAGTGGATGTACTCAAGTCGGGGAACCACTATAAATTGCCTGTATATTCTGTGTGTTGTGCTTTTTATTTTTATTGTGCAGGTACATTCGTAAATTCCGCAAAAGCGATGCACGTCACCTATTCCCCCCCGCCCCATAGGTGAACTTTGTTGACACTAGGTGGACTTTCACAGGTGTCGACATAGCTTTTCTCCAGTGTCGATACAAGCCTTCATAAGTGTCGACACAGCTTCTTCTTGTAACACCCCCTATCCGTCGCATAGCATATAGCAGTAGGTCCGGCCGGAGCCCGACGCCATATACCACAGGCAGACCGGGTGGTTACTTATGGAAACCATCCAACCAATCTCAACGTCCTACACAGAGCATTCTAGCGGAAGCAGTTAATATAAGTTGTAAACAAGAACCCAGCATAAGAGCACGAATGTCCACTAATACAACATTTAGGAATGTATACAAAAATACCCAAACATTGGCCTTAAGGCCTTACAAAAAGTTTCACTTGTCCGTTACATGATTTACCAACCTCGGCACGCAGGCCGGCCATACATGAATAAAAATAGAAAACATTTCACTTGGGCCTTCGAGGGCCAGCTTCGCAAAAAGGGCTTTAGCCCGCTATTGACCGCTCGGTCCAGCTGCACCTGCAAGCAAACAAACCACCGCACGGTGGCAAACAAAGCAACGGTCAGCAATGCTGACCAAATTATAACGATCCCGCCCCCAACTCGGGGCGGCGATGCTCCTTCCCTGCATTTCATTAGCATAAGCGAGCATTATAAATATAGTCATTTCATCACAGGCGGAGGCTCAACGGCCACACACCCCGTGCACTCAGGGCACATTCTTGGTGAACGCAGTCTTAGTCTGCCGACTCACCGCCATCCTCTCTTGGACGGCCAAACAATGAGCAGTTTGTCTTCCTGGCATGGGTCACGGTAATTAAAACCATAGACCGCCGAAGGCCCTCATCTATGCCAACGGCCCTAATCCGAACGACATAGAGTGGGTACGGTTCCATCTAACCCGTGCTCACAACGCAACGGTAATTTAAACCATATGCGCCCGCAACGGTAATTTAAACCATATGCGCAGGTCAAACTTCTACCGAGTCCCATTTTCATCACAAGTCACATAACCCGGTTATGTTCAAGTTGGCTTCCAAGCCACCAAGTTGGCAAGACCTCGTGTCCGCCCAGTTTTCCGGGTGCACCTTTGGGTTAGTCCCCAAGGCTCCCTGCTGCAATCTACCGCGTAGAAAACCCGAAAACACCAAATAGCACAGAGTCTTCTCCGGCCTTATGCAATGCAACATCACCGATCCGGACTAACATGTCCGGGTAGGCTTCAACCAAAATGCCTATGTCTGTTCTCGCATACGAACGCTAAACAACGGGGACTTTACATATCTACCCGAAGGAACGCCTCCAACTCTTCGCAAACTCGCGAGAGAGGGCTTCCTATGCTAAGAAAGAGAGCTATCATGCTCACAAGTGATGATCGTTACCCTTGCGTTCCTCTTTGGCGCCATTGAAATGTAATCGGATAGAAATCACCGCGCTTGCGTTGCCTCCGTGGATCCGGAGTCGGCTTGCGATTCGGAGCTCCGAAGCTCCTCCAATGGCGGATCTAGCTCTTCTTCCTCCAATAGCTTTCCTCTTTCTCCAAGGGTTTGGAGAGATGATCAAGTGAAGGAAAATGGATTTTTCTTAAGTCAAACCCGTGTATATCCTCCCAGGAAACATCCCCAGCCGTCGGATCTCAACCTAAGAAAACGAGCGGCTTTGATTCGGGGCTGAAATGACCAATCTGGGCCGAACACGGCCTGGCACACGCCCGTGTCCAGGGCCGTGTGCCGCATTCGCCGTCAAAATCGAATCTTCTGAACACGCACACGGGTATCGAACACGCCCGTGTTCGAGCTGACACGCCCGTGTTCCAGCTGACACGGCCGTGTAGTCGGCCGTGTACCCCATGATTTTTCCCCCGTTTCCAACCCGAGCACTGCACGGGTTCTAGGACACGCCCGTGTCCTTGCCCGTGTCACATTGACACGCCTGGGCCCCCAGGCCGTGTACACGGGACATTTCGTCGAGGGGAGAACGACGACTGGATGACACGGCCTTGGACACGCCCGTGTCCTAGGCCGTGTGCCTTGTCTCGACGATCGTCGAGTGAATCTCGACGATTTCACCTTGACGATCGTCGACACGGGTCGACACGCCCTGCGACACGCCCGTGTCGCAGGCCGTGTGCCCATTCTCGATGAATCGTCGAGAATAACTCGACGATTTCACGGCTAAGTGTCGACACGGGTCGACACGCCCTGCGACACGCCCGTGTCGCAGGCCGTGTGCCCTTTCTCGTCGAATCGTCGAGTATAACTCGACGACTTCGCGACTAAGTGTCGGCACACACTTGACACGCCCTGGGACACGCCCGTGTCCCAGGCCGTGTGCCGTCAGCCAGAAACCAAAACTGGCCCAAAACGTCCCCCTTTGCTCCTTTGAGTTTCGGGGCGTTACAACTCTCCCCCTCTTAAAAGAATTTCGCCCACGAAATTACATAAAGGAAAGATATACAAAAACAACATTTGTACCTGAGCGGAACAACTCCGGATACTCGTCAAGCATAGTCTGCTCTCGCTCCCAGGAGAGCTCCTCACGACCGCAATTGTCCCATCGGACCTTGACCATCCTGATCTCTTTATTGCGTAGCCGCTTGACCTCCGAGTCCTCAATCCGCACGGGCTTGACCTTTGTCGTTAGCCCACTATCCACCGGCACTTGATCGACCGCGATCACTTGCGTAGGCTCTTGCACCGCCTTCCGAAGCACCGAAATGTGGAATACATCGTGTAAACCACTTAGCTCCACAGAAAGCCTCAACCTATAGGCCGCTTCTCCAACTCACTCCAGAACCTCAAACGGTCCAAGGTACCTCGGGCTTAGCTTTTTCAACCGTCGCACCCGCGAGACACCCTTGAACGGCTTGATCTTTAGGTACACATAATCACCCACAGCGAACTCCACGTTCCTGTGCTTGGCATTATAGTACTTTGCTTGCCGGTCCTGAGCGATGAGTAACCTCTCCCGAATGGTTCTCACCAAAGAAGTAGCATCATCCACTTCCGATCGCTTATACAACTTCGACTTGCCCGTTTCTAACCAAGACAACGGCGTGCGACATCTTCTACCATATAGGGCCTCGAAAGGCGCCATCTGAATACTTGCTTGGTAGCTGTTGTTGTATGCGAACTCCACCAAATAAAGGTGGTCCTCCCATTGCTTTCCAAAGTCCAAAACACACATGCGAAGCATGTCTTCCATGGTTCTATTGACCCTCTCGGTCTGCCCATCTGTTTGCGGATGGAAGGCTGTGCTAAACTTCAGCTTTGTTCCCAACATTTGCTGCACCAGCCTCCAATCATTGGACGTGAACCGCCCATCTCGGTCACTCACGATGCTGCGGGGCACACCATGAAGCCGCACTATATTATCCACATAAAGCTTCGCCAGCTTCTCCACCGGATCGTCCTTCCTATGCGGAATAAAATGCGACACCTTCGTTAATCGATCCACGACCACCCAAATGGCGTCGTTCCCCTTTTGCGACCTTGGCAAACCGTGCACAAAGTCCATAGAGATGTCGTCAAATTTCCACTCCGGAATAGGCAAGGACTTAAGAAATCCTCCCGGCTTTTGGCACTCCGCCTTTACTAAGGCGCAGGTTTGGCACTTCGCTACGTATATCGCCACATCCTTTTTCAAACCCGGCCACCAAAATAGCTTCTTTACATCGCGGTACATATTCGTGCTCCCCGGGTGAATCGAGTACCTGGTATGGTGTGCCTCGTACAACAACTCCACCCGTAAATTGCCCACGCTTGGGACGCACAGACGACCGTCTTTCCACAGCAATCCGTCCTCTACAATGAATTGGGAATTTGACCCATCCAAAGCCTCTATCATGAACTGCTTCATATGAGCATCCATATCCAAAGCCTGCCGAATCCGATCAGCCAGGTCATATTGGACTTCAGTCCAATTCAGCACTGCTTCAGCACTAGATTGTCTATCCACACAAACAATCTCCAACGCCTCCAGCTCCTGCACCAACCGCTCATCATGCATTGATAGCCAATTCGCTTGAGCTGGGGCTCGACGACTCAACGCGTCCGCAACCGCATTCCCTTTGCCAGGCACGTAGTGGATCTTGAATGTATAGTCCCCTAAGAACTCCATCCATCTACACTGCCGCATATTCAGATCCTTCTGATCAATCAGGTACTTTAGGCTCTTGTGATCGGTGTAGATATCAATCTTCACACCGTACAAATAGTGTCTCCACAGCTTCAAGGCAAAAATCACGGCCGCTAACTCCAAGTCATGGACCGGATAATTCCTCTCGTGCACTTTTAGCTGTCTCGAGCCATAAGCTATCACGCTTCCGTGCTGCAGTAGCACACAACCCAAACCGCTGCCTGAAGCATCGCTATATATCTCATAGCCTTCGGTCCCAACCGGCGAACTCAACACAGGCGCCGTGGTCAACCGACACTTCAATTCCTCAAAAGCTCGCGCGCACTCCGGCGTCCAAACGAACTTATGCTCCTTCCTCGTCAAAGTAGTGAGAGGTAGCGTTATCCGCGAGAAGTTCTCTACGAAGCGCCTATAATAACCGGCAAGCCCCAAAAAACTCCGGACTTCTGCTACCGTAGCAAGCTCAGGCCACTCCCGTATCGCAACAATCTTCGCCGGATCCACCGCAATACCCTCTCCACTCACTATATGCCTGAGGAACGCTACTGAGGATAGCCAAAACTCGCACTTCGAGAACTTGGCATACAACTGGTTTCTCCTTAGCGTCTCCAGCACCAAATGAAGATGCTTGAAGTGATCTTCCTCACTTTGCGAGTACACCAAAATATCGTCGATGAAGACGATCACGAAATGGTCCAAGTACTCCCTGAACGTCCTGTTCATCAAATCCATGAACACCGACGACGCATTAGTCAGCCCAAACGGCATGACCGTAAATTCATAATGCCCGTATCTCGTACTAAACGCTGTCTTCGGGATATCACTCTCCCTTATCCGCAGCTGATAGTACCCAGACTTGAGATCTAACTTCGAGTACACCGTCGACCCGACTAACTGATCAAAGAGATCATCAATCCTAGGGATCGGGTACTTATTCTTCTCAGTCAGCTTGTTTAGCTCCCGATAATCAATACACAATCTCAAGCTTCCGTCCTTCTTCTTAACAAAGAGGACCGGTGCGCTCCAAGGCGAAGAACTCGGGCGCACATACCCTTGCTCCAACAACTCTTGCAGTTGAACTTTCAGCTCCGCCATTTCCTTAGGCGCTAGCCGATACGGAGATCGTGACACAGGCTTTGCACCTGGCACTAGCTCGATCGTAAAATCTATCTCCCGCTGAGGCGGGGCTCCAGGAAGATCTGCGGGGAACACATCAGGGTATTCCGATACTACTGAAATACAATCCAACGCGGGCTTCGGCTTTGCAACCTCCACTATTGTAAAGAACAGTTCTGCTCCAGCACGAACCGCCTTCACCACCTGAAGAGCTGACATCAACGTCTTGCTCGACCCCTTTAAGCCTGTAAAAGTCGTCTCACGACTCGCTCCCAGCTTGACTTCCTTGCTACCGCAATCTATATGGGTCTGCTGCTCCGAGAGCCAGTCCATGCCAAATATGACGTCGAACTCCACTAACGGAAGTAAAGACGCCCGCAGGTCGAACTCCTGCTCTCCAATACGAGTCTTAACCTCGCAGATCCTAACCGCTCGCATCGAACACCCATTGGGCAACAACACATCCAACTTGTCCTTCGCCATCGTAGAAGGGACTCCGATGCGTGATATAAATCCTTCGGACAAGAAGGAGTGTGAAGCTCCCGTATCGAAGAGTGCTCGTGCGGGATTTTCACAAATCATTACAAATCCTAAACAAGCAGTGGTAAGGTAACATATACATAACAAGCATATAAAGGAATTGACTTGCTATAAATTAAACCGTACCTGTCACCACGTCAGCTTGTTTAATGGCCTCCTGTTGGCCAAGATTGTAAACCCTTGGTTGGGCCGGAGCATAGTGGGATGCGGTCGACTCCACCGCCTTACCCTTCTCTTCATAAGTAGCTCCTGGCCTCCTCTCGGACTTAGGACGTCCGCTCCAACAATCACGGGCAAAGTGCCCCGTCTTGCCACAAGTAAAGCACGCGCCCGGGGTCCGACTCGTAGTCGCCCCAGAAGCACCAGAAGGAGCTGGACCCGAAGTCCTATGCTTCTTAAAGAATCTTTGATAGCCAGACTTTGAAGTAGTCGGCACTTTGAACCCAGATTTCTTCTCGCCCAAGCCTTTCTTCGCTTGTACACTCTTCATGTCCTTCTCCAAGGACCGGGCAGTATTGACCAAGGTTAAGAAACCCTGCATCATTGGCCCCGACAGTAACAATCTCCGCTCATCCCTCAAGCCTTCATAAAAATGATTAGTCTTGCGCTCCTCATCCATGATGATGGAGCTAGCATAACGACTCAACCGCGTAAACTCGTGGAGATATTCATCCACGCTCCTCTCATCCTGCACCAACTTCAGGAACTCATTCTCCATTGAAATCCTCTGAGTAGAAGGGAGGTATCTTGCTAAGAACAATTCCGAGAACTCTTCTATCGGAACGTCTATCAGTTGTCTACCTCTCAAATGATGCAGCTCCAAACCTTCCCACCACATCCTCGCTTCCCCATCCAGAAGGAACGTAGCGATGGTGGTCATTTGCCACTCCTCCGTCTCCATCGCTGTCATGACTCTCTTCACCCTAGAGAGCCAGTCTTCAGCCTGCGATGGGGTTCCCAACCCCGAGAATAACGGAGGGTTAAAGCTCATTACATGCTTCAACTGCCTCTCAGTCGCCCTCCTTGGCACTATTGGTTCTACAACCACTTGCTCCATCCTCCTCGGCTCGGCCTCTTGAAGAGGTACTTGCTCCATCACAGGAGCGGGCTGCTGCGCTTGCCTTCCAGGCTGCGCATTGATCACGGCCAACACCGCTTCAGCCACCAATCGTATATTTTCAGCCGACAAAGGTGTTGCTGGAGCAACTTCTGGTGCACTACTAGCCTCAGAACCTCGGCGTTCTGACGGCCCAACACCACTTCGGGTCACCTATAGTGGTACAAAACACCGTTAAGCGACCAAATAACATTGCAAACAGCAATTATAGGAACACGCAGGTTCCTCAAACACGAGTATTTTCATTCCTAAGTGGACATTCATGAGTTCTTTTACCATTATAACGATGACGCACACAATGTGCTCACCACCCCTTAAAAAGAATTCGACCACGAATTCCGTTTAAGCCCGACCAAAACCAGTAGTCTGATACCAAATTGTAACACCCCATATCCGTCGCATAGCATATAGCAGTAGGTCCGGCTGGGGCCCGACGCCATATACCACAGGCAGACCGGGTGGTTACTTATGGAAACCATCCAACCAATCTCAACGTCCTACACAGAGCATTCTAGCGGAAGCAGTTAATATAAGTTGTAAACAAGAACCCAGCATAAGAGCACGAATGTCCACTAATACAACATTTAGGAATGTATACAAAAATACCCAAACATTGGCCTTAAGGCCTTACAAAAAGTTTCACTTGTCCGTTACATGATTTACCAACCTCGGCACGCAGGCCGGCCATACATGAATAAAAATAGAAAACATTTCACTTGGGCCTTCGAGGGCCAGCTTCGCAAAAAGGGCTTTAGCCCGCTATTGACCGCTCGGTCCAGCTGCACCTGCAAGCAAACAAACCACCGCACGGTGGCAAACAAAGCAACGGTCAGCAATGCTGACCAAATTATAACGATCCCGCCCCCAACTCGGGGCGGCGATGCTCCTTCCCTGCATTTCATTAGCATAAGCGAGCATTATAAATATAGTCATTTCATCACAGGCGGAGGCTCAACGGCCACACACCCCGTGCACTCAGGGCACATTCTTGGTGAACGCAGTCTAAGTCTGCCGACTCACCGCCATCCTCTCTTGGACGGCCAAACAATGAGCAGTTTGTCTTCCTGGCATGGGTCACGGTAATTAAAACCATAGACCGCCGAAGGCCCTCATCTATGCCAACGGCCCTAATCCGAACGACATAGAGTGGGTACGGTTCCATCTAACCCGTGCTCACAACGCAACGGTAATTTAAACCATATGCGCCCGCAACGGTAATTTAAACCATATGCGCAGGTCAAACTTCTACCGAGTCCCATTTTCATCACAAGTCACATAACCCGGTTATGTTCAAGTTGGCTTCCAAGCCACCAAGTTGGCAAGACCTCGTGTCCGCCCAGTTTTCCGGGTGCACCTTTGGGTTAGTCCCCAAGGCTCCCTGCTGCAATCTACCGCGTAGAAAACCCGAAAACACCAAATAGCACGGAGTCTTCTCCGGCCTTATGCAATGCAACATCACCGATCCGGACTAACATGTCCGGGTAGGCTTCAACCAAAATGCCTATGTCCGTTCTCGCATACGGACGCTAAACAACGGGGACTTTACATATCTACCCGAAGGAACGCCTCCAACTCTTCGCAAACTCGCGAGAGAGGGCTTCCTATGCTAAGAAAGAGAGCTATCATGCTCACAAGTGAGGATCGTTACCCTTGCGTTCCTCTTTGGCGCCATTGAAATGTAATCGGATAGAAATCACCGCGCTTGCGTTGCCTCCGTGGATCCGGAGTCGGCTTGCGATTCGGAGCTCCGAAGCTCCTCCAATGGCGGATCTAGCTCTTCTTTCTCCAATAGCTTTCCTCTTTCTCCAAGGGTTTGGAGAGATGATCAAGTGAAGGAAAATGGATTTTTCTTAAGTCAAACCCGTGTATATCCTCCCAGGAAACATCCCCAGCCGTCGGATCTCAACATAAGAAAACGAGCGGCTTTGATTCGGGGCTGAAATGCCCAATCTGGGCCGAACACGGCCTGGCACACGCCCGTGTCCAGGGCCGTGTGCCGCATTCGCCGTCAAAATCGAATCTTCTGAACACACACACGGGTATCGAACACGCCCGTGTTCGAGCTGACACGCCCGTGTTCCAGCTGACACGGCCGTGTAGTCGGCCGTGTACCCCATGATTTTTCCCCCGTTTCCAACCCGAGCACTGCACGGGTTCTAGGACACGCCCGTGTCCTTGCCCGTGTCACATTGACACGCCTGGGCCCCCAGGCCGTGTACACGGGACATTTCGTCGAGGGGAGAACGACGACTGGATGACACGGCCTTGGACACGCCCGTGTCCTAGGCCGTGTGCCTTGTCTCGACGATCGTCGAGTGAATCTCGACGATTTCACCTTGACGATCGTCGACACGGGTCGACACGCCCTGCGACACGCCCGTGTCGCAGGCCGTGTGCCCATTCTCGACGAATCGTCGAGAATAACTCGACGATTTCACGGCTAAGTGTCGACACGGGTCGACACGCCCTGCGACACGCCCGTGTCGTAGGTCGTGTGCCCTTTCTCGTCGAATCGTCGAGTATAACTCGACGACTTCGCGACTAAGTGTCGGCACACACTTGACACGCCCTGGGACACGCCCGTGTCCCAGGCCGTGTGCCGTCAGCCAGAAACCAAAACTGGCCCAAAACGTCCCCCTTTGCTCCTTTGAGTTTCGGGGCGTTACACTTCTGGTGTCGACACATGGACTTAGAAACTTTTCCTGCATTCCTGCATTTTCTTAACCTACACATATAAACTCAAAACAACATCAAATACACCTTGATGCATATCATTGAGTAAGGTGAGGCTTCTTCAAATCTGGTACACATTTTCCAATGTACCCAACATGTTCTAAAATGCCTAAATCTATTCTTGGAATCCCACCAAGAACACATGTGATTTCTTTGTTGCTACTACTTAACAGTAACCGTCACTTTTGTTGATTTGTGAAACCAAGTGTGTGGTAGATTTTGGAATCTCACACTTAAAATGACGAGCTTGTCTACTGTATAAGTGGAGTTTGTGTTGCTCATGTCCAGTGCATGTAAATCTGAACATTTAGAAGTGTTCTAGATATTAAGATTTAGCCCAGATCATCAAGTGTTGAAGAAGATTTTCTTATGCACATCTAGGATGCATTTGTATTATGATTGCTGCTTTTTGTTTTGTTTGATGTCCACATTAGTTAATCGTTAACCATGATTAAAGAGTTAATCATGTATGAAAATCCCTTAAGCAATATTAAGTGTTTGGATGCCTTCCGATGGATGACACTCTTCCTGCCTCGATCGATGAAGTGTGGGCTTGCCAAAGTAAGGTGCATTAATCTATCTTGGTAAGGGGACGGGCGGATAATTGTGATATCCCACTGTCGACATCGGGTCATACTTAACTAGGAGACCTCAAAAGTTGAGTGACCAGAGGCATAGGGTTGGCATGCACCATATCATCGATATGAATAAAGAGATATTCATCAGCCATACAAGAATTGTATTGTGATGCAATTAGCAAGCATTGTCTACCTAAATAGCTGCATTATGAGAGAAAAGCCAAAGCTGACTCATAGTGTTAGTGAAATATAGATCTTGTCCACTAAGATGGTTACTCGCATAAACTCTTCAAATTAATATCGAGGGTTATCAATTTGATAAAAATAGTGGGAGTTATTTTGATAAAAGTCTTTATCGAAATAATAAATTATATTTATGAAATGCAGTACTAAATTTTACTTTGTTTGATCTGTGTAGAATTTCCATGACAAGTGGTTCACATTCCACTCTGTCCCTTCGAGCGATCCTTGAGAAGGAAAAGCTAAGCGGGATGAATTATTTGCACTAGTACAGGAGCTTGAGAATTGTTCTCAGGCAAGAGCGCAAGCTCTATGTTTTGCAAGAGGAATCCCCTGATAAGCCTGTCGGGAATGCACCCTGTGCTGATAAGGATGTGTACAAGAAGTATCTTAATGACTCTTTGGATGTCGAATATCTCATGCTAGCGACTATGAACTCTGAGCTCCAAAAGCAACATGAGAACATGGGTTGCAATGATATTGATAAGCATCTCAAGAAAATGTTTCAAGGGCAAGATCTTCAAGAGAGATTCGATGTCAGTAAGGCGTTGTTTCAGTGTAAGATGGGAGCTCGGGATCTAGTAGGGACTCATGTACTCAAGATGATTGGGTATATCAAGAACCTTGAAATACTATGGTTCCCTCTGGGCCTAGAGTTGGACACAGACCTGATCATGTAATTATTGTCGGACAGTTA
Source organism: Platanthera guangdongensis (assembly GCA_039583875.1). NCBI lineage: Eukaryota > Viridiplantae > Streptophyta > Magnoliopsida > Asparagales > Orchidaceae > Platanthera > Platanthera guangdongensis. Next base: position 67,910,054 of record CM077150.1, on the reverse strand, counting down.
TGAGCAGTTTATCTTAAACTATAACATGGATGAAATAGATAAGACGCTTCCCGAGCTCCTATGTATGTTGCGAACTGTCGAAATCAACATGAAGAAGGCCAAGCCTACTAGCCCCATACTGATGGTGTATAAATGCAATGGTATGGCTAAGGGCTTAAAGAAGATGATGGTAGGACCTAAGTATGCTCTGGAGCCCAAATCTTCTACACTGAAAAAAAAGGTTCAGGGAAGGAGGGAAAGTGCCACCATTGTGGCAAGACTGGTCATTGGAGAAGGAATTGTCCTTCATTCATCGAGGGTCTGTAAAGGATAAAAGGAGGAATGTCTTCTACTCCAGGTATATATGTTATAGAAATAAACTTTTCTGCACCTTCATCCTAGGTATTGGATACCGGATGTGGTTCTCACATATGTATAAATGTGCAGAATCTGGGAAGGAGAAGAATGATGAGTAAAGGAGAGGTGGACCTGCATGTTGGCAATGGAGCAAGAGTTGTTATTGTTATCATGGGTGTTTACCGTCTCGCTTTGCCCAGTGGGTTTATAATAGAACTAGATAATTATTATTTTGTTCCTTCCATAACTAGAAACATTATATTCATTTCATGTTTGGACATGGTTGGTTTTTCTTTTATTACTAAGAACAATTGTTGTTCAATATTTAAGAATGATGTTTGTTATGGTGTAGCTCAAATGTTTAATGATTTATATGTTTTGAACTTAAACTATCAGATCTATAACATAGAAAATACTAAAAGACTAAGGGTCTGTCTGGCGGAGCGGCACAGTAGCGGCATGCAGCCGATTTCTGTGTCGCTCAGCCAAACAAAAAAAGGACAGTGGTGGTGGCAGCCTTGCCACCGCCATTTACCTGCCGCGAGTGGGCGCCCGCGGCAGGGGCAGCGCTGCAGCCCTTTTTCAGGGCTGCAACACTGTTTTTTTAAAAATATATATATTAAATATTATATAATATTAAATATAATATTATATAAAATATTAATTATAAAATATTTTATAATTAATAAAATACAAAATATTAAATATATAGAAAAAAAAATATTATATAATATATATATAAATTTATAATTTCATTATTAATGTTTATATATATAAAATTATAATTATAGAAAAAAATCTATGTCTCCGGGTTGTTACTTTCATAATTACATAATTAATGCTTAACAATTAATTAATGTTTAAATGTTTAATAATATTTATTACGGGTCACTCGAGACTAGGGGGTGCAAGTTGAGTTGAGTAGACTTGAAAAAAGCTCGAGCTCGAACCTGTGGTGCTTGAGCTCGACGAGCTCGATTACGAGTCGAGCTCGATTACGAGTCAAGCTCGAACTCATCTTGTCTTGTTCATGAGCTCGCGAGCCGGCTCGCGAGCTTTTTATTTATACATTTTTTTTTAAAAAAAAAGAAAGAATAAGAAAATACGTGTGTCTTGAGTGAATCGAGTGCGCATACGTGCGTCTAGACGTCCATTAGGAATTGTAGCGTCGAGCCGGACAAGATCGAGAAAACAATCTATGGCTCGTCCGAACATATTTTGGGGAAACCTATCAATATTAATATATTTACTTTTATAATTAAATAAACTTAATGTCGAATAAATTGTTTATTTATTTTTAGATTTTGTAAATTCTACTGGTTGTTTAATTATTACTATCTTTGTTTAATTCTGCACCAATGTTTCACACAGCACTGCAAATACAGTTTTTCAAACAGTTTCGTAAATTTTTCCACCACTGCAAAACTGTTGATTACTGCACCGCTGTTTCCCACCACTACTTCCTGCACCGCCACAGCTTAGCCAAACATGCCCTAAGAATAAATGACTCGAACCTCACGTATCTTTGGTATTGTCATTTGGATCATATAAATGAGAAACGTATATCCAAGCTCCATAGAGATAGACAATTGGACTCATTTGATTATGAATCATTTAAGAGATGTGAATCTTGTTTGTTAGGCAAGATGACTAAGGTCCCTTTTACTGGAAACAATGAGAGGGCCGGTGAACTCTTGGGTATAGTACATAGTGATGTATGTAAAACCATGAGTTCTATGGCCAGAGGTGGGTACTTCTACTTTGTTACATTTACTCATGATTTCAGTATATATAAATACGTGTATCTTATGAAGTGCAAATCTGAATTCTTTGAAAAATTCAAAGAGTTTAAAATGAAGTAGAGAGCTAGTTGTGTAAGAAGGTTAAAGCACTCCAATCTGATCGAGGTGGCGAATACCTAAGTCATGAGTTTCGTGATCATATAAAAGAGTGTGGTATTATACCAAAGCTCACTCCACCTAGAACACCACAGGATAATGTTGTGTCTAAATGGAGGAATCGTACACTGTTAGACATAGTGTAGTCGATGATGAGTCATGCAGATCTGCACATTTCCTTTTGGGGTTTTGCTCTAAAAACTGTTGATTTAACATTAAATCGTGCTCCAACGAAAGCTATTCGAATGACACCATATGAGATATAGACTGGGAAGCATCCTAGTATGTTGTTCATTAAGGTTTGGGGCTGTGAGGCTTACGTAAGACGTCAAATACCTGACAAGCTGGAACCTAAATCAGATAAGTGTTATCTTGTGGCGTATCCTAAGGAAACTAAAGGGTACTATTTCTACCTACCGTCCGAGGGCAAAGTTTGTCGCGAGGACTGGTGTCTTTCTTGAGAAAGGGTTCTTAAGTAGAAAGATTGCCCGGGTAAAACTTGAAGAAGTTCAAGAACCACAAAGTGTGAATGAACCGGAATTGGAACCTGAGTTAGGACTACAAGTTATTGTAGCTGGAGAACCTGCACAGGAAACACAAGTTCCACGTAGATCTGGTAGAACAAGATTTGAGCCCGAGAGATATGGATTTCTCGTGTCGCAAATATGTAATGTGTTTCTTATGGATCATAGTGATGAGCCTGCAACCTACGAAGAGGCTATGAGTGGACCGGACTCTGAGAAGTGGCTTGAGGCCATAAAATCTGAAATGGACTCCATGTATGAAAACCAAGTATGGAATTTGGTGGAACCACCTGAAGGGGTACGACCCATAGGGTATAAGTGGGTCTTCAAGAAGTAGATCAACATGGATGGGAATGTACAGACATTCAAAGGGAGACTGGTGGCTAAAGTTTTCAAGCAAATTCATGGTATTGACTTTGATGAGACCTTTTCCCCTTTTGCTATGGTTATGTCCATCAAAATTCTGCTTGCTTTTACTGCATATTATGACTACGTGATCTGGAAGATGGATGTTAAAACGGCTTTCCTAAATGAAAGCTTCCTTGAGGAAGTATATATGACACAACCCGAAGGTTTTGTATCTCTAGGGGAAGCCACTAAAATATGCAAGCTGCAAAGATCCATTTATGGATTAAAACAGGCTTCTCGAAGTTGTAATCTTCGTTTTGATGAAAGGATCAAAGATTTTGGTTTTATTAAAAAAGAGGATGAACCGTATGTTTACAAACGGATTAGTGGGAACATAGTGGTCTTTCTGATATTGTATGTAGATGATATACTGCTTATCGGGAATGACAAACCGACCATGCAAGTTGTTAAGAACAACTTAGGGGACAGCTTATCAATGATGGACTTGGGTGAAGCGGCTTATATACTCAGTATTAAGATCTATAGAGAAAGATCAAAGAAGTTTTTGGGTTTGACCCAAATTACGTACATTGAAAAGGTGTTGATACGATTCAACATGCTTCAGTCCAAGAAAGGATTCTTACCCATGTCCCATGATGTGAGTCTCTCAAAGGACCAGTGTCCTAAGTCTTGTGAAGATAAGGACCACATGAAGTTAATTTTATATGCTTCAGCAATTAGTTCAATCATGTATGCAATGATATGTACAAGACCCGATGTCTCTTATGCTTTGAGCATGACTAGCAGGTATCAGTCTGATCCCGGTGAAAGTCACTGGATAGCCGTCAAGAATATCCTGAAGTACTTGAGAAGGAGTAAGGATACGTTCTTGGTGTTTGGTGGCAAGGAAGATCTCGTTGTAAGAGATTACACGGATGCTTGCTTCCAAACTGATAGGGATGACTCAAAGTCTCATTCAGGGTTTATATTTTCCCTTAATGGAGGTGTTGTCAGCTGGAAGAGTTCCATGCAGGAGACAGTTGTCGATTCTACAACTAAGGTCGAGTATATCACTGCTGTAAATGCAACGAACGAGCCTGTATGGATTATAAAATTCATCAATGAGTTAGATATAGTTCTTAGCATTGTTCGTCCCGTAGATCTCTACTGTGACAACAATGGTGCAATTGAACTTGCTTCGAAACCTAGATCTCATCAGCGCTCCAAGCACATACTTCGGTGGTTCCATCTAATTCGAGAGATTGTTGATCGAGGAGATGTGAGCAATAGTAGAGTGCCGACTGAGGATAACATTATGGATCCACTAACAAAGCCTCTCATAAAGAGAAAGCATGATGGTCATGTTAGATCTATGGGTATACGATACCTGAATTATCAACTTTAATTAGAGTCTTGTGGATTGTATGTTTGTTGGCTGTAATTTTTCATTTGATGAATAATGTACTGTATGCATTTCATTTTATATAATTTTGGCAAGTTCTTTTATTGTGTTATTATTTATATTATCATGGAGTAGTTAACTAAATAAATTCCCTTAGAATGTTTGCTTTCATAAGTCAAGTAGTGACATGAATGTGAGAGTTTATGATCCCAAAAGTTTCATTCTTAAAGGTCTCTGGTCATTGTATCATCTTAGAAGCTAAGGGCAATGATGATACCTTTAAGACGAGCATGTGTGTTAACTGATGACCCGTCCTCACAGGTCATGATATTGTGATATCAAGTCATCACATGGGTACTTGTTATGAAAACGTTGTACTGGACAGATCCACCGTGAGAATACTTTGTGGATTATTATATAGATGTGTCACAAGTATGTCTTAAGTGGCAATGGTGTTTGTTGTTCTTTGACATGAAGTCACAGCATTTAACGAGTGAGGAAGAGCGTGCTTTGATACCATCAAAAGTCCAGTCTTGAGAAAGTTGGATAATAAAGGTGGTTAATAGGTACGTTACGAATCATTTGGGTATTTGCATGTGAGCAGAGATGGGATTTATCCTCCTATATGACAGGAGATGCATTCATGGGCCCCTTGATGTAATGGTACTGAGAAATACATAGTCATGCTTGATTGAGTCAATATATGATATTGAGCTCACCAATTTTTATAAGTCCATTCTAGATAAAGAAACTGGGATTGAATGATTATGACGGTGACACGGTCTATAACTCTAATTCTATCCAGATGTAAGGGATGAAGGGACATGACAACATTGTAACATTGGTCATAATGGTTTTTGAGTTTAATAACTCTTACTGTTTGGGGATCAATGATGCATTACTAGATGTCGCTCATTGTTTGTGAAACTTTTGTTTGATACTTTCAAGATCAAGTGGGAGATTGTTGGTGTTACCATTATGATCTGGAAGTGATCAAGCATGTAGCGTCACTGCCAACTCAGTATGAGCCTATCAGGGTCACACATAAGATTGTGGAGAAATTGGGAGATTGTATTTATATAGTTTAGCTCATATGATGAGTTAAAAGGGCTTAAAATATTCTAAGGAAAAAGCGTCGAATATGTCAAGACCACTCAACGCCTTCATAGAATTAAGAGTGAAATCGTCGAATGGTGGCATTGAGTGAGTTAAGTGTATTCAATGATTCGTCGAGTCGAGGAGTTGATTCGTCGAGTATTGCACTTAAGCATTTAGTGCATTGAGTCCATTCACTGATTCGTCGAGTCAAAGTGTTGACTTGACGGATCTGAGTCCTAGGCACTAAGTGCTGAGTTTACTCAACGCCATTCGACGAAATTGTCATTAGGCATTGAGTGCTGAGTTCATTCAATGCCATTCGACGAATTTGTTCTTAAGCATTGAGTGCGTTGAGTGCACTCAACGCCTTGGTGCAGAAAGCGTTGACAACATTGAGTCCATTCAATGCCTTCGTTGAGTCAAGTGTTGATTCGGCTGAGGATGGCGTTGAGTTCGCCGTATATCCAATGGATATTTGACGATTCGTCAAGTATATGATAATACACGAGGATTCGTCGTGTATGCTGTAGATACTCGACGATTCGTCAAGTCAAGCATTGACTGGCAGATTTTCTAGATTCTAAGTCTGGGTCTCCCTATAGCGGCTGGAACTTTTCTATTTATTCTTTGGGTATAAATAGGAAGTGTTTTAGGGTTTGTCTATAAGATCAGATCTTGGTCCAGCATACAAGCGATCACTATGTGAAAGACCGATAACCGTAAAAGCGCGATGAAAGCGTTCCGTCGATTCCGCCGTCGATCCAAATCTCGATCCTGACAAGTGTCGTCACCGCCTCTCCTCTAACAAATCTAGAAATTTGTGGAGACACTGAGTGTCCTCTCCCAACCCAGAGCTTGTGCGACAAGTTGTTGTGGGTTCTCCCAATCATGTGGACCGTCTGTAGAGGTCCAGACATAATTCTGTGCTCAAGACTCAAGCCGTCAATGCCAGGCTGAATTTTCTGGAGCATCTTGGTTGAGTATAGACTCAATCTCTCAAAGGTAATTTTAATTACAGCATGTTTTACTTCTTGATTCATGAATATTACCATATCTGAATCTTTTGGGTTTTCTTGTTCTCTATTTTCGTTGCGCGCACAAGTGTTGTGTCGTCTTGTAAAGCCCAATAGTTAGCTGATTGAAGAATACAAGAACATTCAACACATCTGTCTTCATCAGCAAGATTAGAAACTTGTTTTTGAGTTCTTCCAGCACAAGCTGTAGTTTATTGAAGATCAGTTTTCTTGTTGTTGAGAAGAAGTTAGGGCTGAGTTATCTCAGCTTAGGAAGACATGCACAGAGAAATTTCTCTGGTGTCAAAACAACACCAACAAAACCCTTGCATTTCTATAGGATCCTTTTGGGTCTGAGTTGTAGGCCTATTTTATAAAGGTTGAGGTAGGATCAAGTCTTGGATCTGAGGTAGGGAAGTTTTGCCTGAGGTAGATCCTTTAGCCTAAGGCAGGATCCTTGTGTTGATCTGAGTTGTAGGGCCTTTGCCCTGAGGTAGGATCTAGTTCAGATCTGAGCTGTAGGAGAATTTTACTATCTAAGTGTAGGGTTATCCTCATATCCTGAGTGTAGGACTATTGATTTTATCTGAGTTAGGTGATCTGTTGATCTCTGAGCTGTAGGAGCAGTTTGCTTTGAGGTAGGGCCTTGTGCCTGAGGTAAGTCTTGGAGGAGACTGAGATATCCTGTGAGATCTGTGTTGTAAGCTTTTTGCAGCCAAGATTTGGAGAAGTGCCTTGTCTAACAAGCTGATAGAAAGGTGGGAGGGATAGTGGATGTACCCATAATCTGGGGAACCACTATAAATTCTGTGTGTTCTTTTGTGGTGTGTCTTGAGAGCTAAAAGTAACTAACCCACAACTCACATAAAAGAAGGAAATCTCAAAAGAGACCAAAAACCTATTCACCCCCCATAGGTGTTTAGCTGCCCTTAAAAACTAAAGACATTCAATAAGCATTAAGGAACTAAATGTGAAGTGCAAGTGAGTGAAATCTAGCCCAGATGAGTCTGAAAAATACTACAAATATCGGATTCATGATCTACCACATCACAACATTGGCGATTTCTCTAAGAACTCTAAGAGCTCCCTTAATCCCAAGCCCTGTAACACAATGACACATTTCACTGAGTTATTCTCTAGCACGCATAACATGATTAACCTAAATACAATGCTAATTGAAGCATCATCGATATGAGCCTATGGTCGCGAAAAGTCTTAACACGCAATGCCTAAATCCGCATGTCTACTTGATTTCTACATATAATATATACTAATGTCGGACACAATCAAAACAACGTTCATATGAATCAAAAGAGTTCATGCACTCCATTGATTAGTGGAGGAGACTCTTCCTATAAAAGCATATCAAACTAGGAATAGACAATACCCATCCTATGACCAGGGAAACGATTGTTACCCTTGACGTACGCTTGGGCGCGATGGACCGAAGATTGAGACAAATGGAAATGCTCGCAACCGGTTCCTCTCAGTGGATCCAAACTCGGCTCATGATTAGGAGCTCTGAAGCTCCTCCAATGGTGGGATCTACCTTCTCTTCCCACCTTTCTCTCCCTTGGAGAGAAAAATATCAAAATAAAATGCGGTCAAACACCTTTTTTCCTGACCTAATATGGACATGGTTAAATCCCCACCTTTAGATCTTAGGTCCCCCTCATCCAATAGCTTATATTTCATCTTGAAATTGAGTTATTGGCCCAAATATGGCTTGGCACAATGTTGTGTGCTAGGCTGTGTCATTTTACTTAAGAACTTGGACTTGACTTGTGCCTATACACGGGGATGTACAATAATGTGTTGTTGAAATTTGTGAAGTGGAAGTGGTTGATGGGACAGGCAGGGAGGCCTGGGCGGACAGCATTGGCGGACTAGGCGGACTGGGCGGACTATTGTGTGCGGCCTGGTGGAAAGTCTAGTGGAAGCCGGCTGTTTTGAGCGGGTTGTATGCAAGTAGTCCGCGGACTATGCGGCTTGGTATCTGCGGATAAGGCGTTGGCTGTTTGGTTGAGCCAAGGAGCGGCCTGAGCGGATAGAGGCTTGCGGACTGGTGCATGGCTCAGTGGCTACGTTGCAAGCTTGTGCATTGGCGGTTTGGCTCATGTCCGCAGGATGCTTGTGGACTGCCGTGTCCGTGGTGTGGGAAGTTGCGGACAGGGCTTAGAGCTTGGCTGAGGCCTTGTCGAGCTCTGGTGATACAGCAGGTGCTTTGCTGTGGAGGTCGTTGGCGGACTGGTGTGTGGAGTCCGAGAGATGGCTGCTACATTGGGCAGGTGTGTGAGTAGCTTGCGGACTGCTGGCGGTCTGTGTGCTTGGATGTTTGACGGACGGGAGTTTATGTCCACTATGCTCGCATTGGCCTTTGGTGGTTTTGGACTTGGTCACACTCTGTGCCAAGACCATGGTGTCCGCAGTATCCGCCAAGTCCGTTGTTGACCGGGCGGACTTGCTATCTGCCTTTGGTCGTGGACTTGTGGCGGATTGGGGCTTGAGTCTTGCGGACTGCCTCGGGTTTGTGCGAACAACCATTGAAGGGGGTTGCTGTCCTGCAGTGTTTGGTGGCTTTGCGGGCTGATGCCTTGTCCGCATAGCTTGGGCGGACTGAGGAGGGTTCGCCAATGTTGCCTTGCTCCTGGCGGTTTTCCTTGGTATCCGGATAAGTCCTTACGGACCCGGCGGACGGTGTTTCACTATCGCGCGGGCTAGGGCGGTGTCTCTATCTCTAGGGCGGTGATCACACTCCTCACCTCGCCTATAAATAGGACCCCCCTGGCACATCTACAGTAACTTGAGTGAACAGTAAGTGGGGGCTTGGTGAGTGCTGCGGTCTCAGTTTGTCTGTCCGCGCGGTTTGATTCAGGGATGACGGTTTGCTGTGTGCAGGTCGCGCAGGTAGCTTCAAGGATCCAGGAGTTTGCCTTTGACTTCAGTCAAGTACTTGGAAGATGGGTGGTCTCTGCGGATTCAGCGGGAGGTCGCTCTGCGGCTTGTCAGCTCTGTTTCATCTTTGCCAGCTTCAATAACCTGTCCACCGGTCTCAGGCAGGTAGGCGGTCTATTCCTCAGTTCATCAGCAGGAGGCGAATAACGGTGTGTTCGCGCGGCCTCGCGGTCTCCGCGGAATCCGTGTCTATTCGGCGGATTGCAGCTAAGCTCGGGCGACTTCGGCGGACTCGGCGACCTCGGCGGTCTCGGCGGACTCCGGCAGACTCTGGTGATGTCCGCCCGGCTTGTGTTTTGGGGCTTTCTGTGTTCAGATGTTTATACTAGCGAAATCATGTCTCGCTACGTATACCTCGCCTTGTAAAGAAGATTAATGGATAAAAGACTTGCTTGTGCTTCCATTGATTGTTGGAATTAGTCTTGTTCCTTGGTTTCCGCTGGTTCAACATGAGAACTGGGTAGTGCCGAAGATATTAATTTGGCGTTTGGGCTACCTAGCTGACCACGCTGAGAAAATTTTAACATGGTATCAGAGGGAGGTTCAGTTGCTTGAGCGGTTTTCAACCAGTGTTGTGCTATGTGTTTGAGTGGTGATCAACCTGTGTTGGTGCTCTGTGCTTCTGAAGGCTTTACCAAGCAGGTGTTGCAATGGAAGGGAGTTTTGTAAGAGGTCTTGGCATTGAACTCTTAATGCTGACTAACTTCAAGAAGTGGAAGTCGTGCATGAAGAGTTATCTTCTTGGCGAGGAGCTGTGGGAAGTCATCGGTGGTGACGACAGACAGGAAGTGACTGCTGCTTTTGGTACTGCTGAGCAAGTTCGGCTTTGGAGAAGGACAAATTCTAAGGCGGAGTTCATTCTCAAGAGGGCCGTGTAACCAAAACTGTTTGATGACATCATTGGATGTGAGTCGGCTGCTGATATTTGGACAACCATTGATGAGTTGTTCAATAGGAAGAATGTGGCACGACTTCAGTTTCTGCAGAATGAGTTGGCTAGAACAACACAGGGAGACCTTTCCATCTCGAAGTACTCCTTAAAGATGAAGAGCTTGTGTGTTGAGCTGTCAGCACTGGATCCTGATGAGCCTATCTTTGAGGCTAAGATGAAAAGTCACATTATCCGCGGCTTGCGGAAGGAGTATGTGGCCTTTGTGACATCTATTCAAGGGTGGCCTACTCAGCCGTCTTTGCTGGAGCTGGAGAATCTGCTTGCATCGCAAGAGACCTTGGCAAGGCAGATGGCTAGGGTTAATCTTAATCAGGAAGGCAGCGAAGCTCTCTTCGCAGGCAAGAAGAAAGGATTGGAAGGGAAGAAGAAGAAGAAGAAGGTGTAGGCCTCTGGTGAGAAGGAGACTTCAACTTCATATCAGCCGGAGAGGAGCAATGCTCCTAAGGACTGGAAGAAGAACTTGAAATGCTACCGGTGTCATCAGCGAGGGCACTTCAAGCGGGACTGCAAGGTCAAACTGCAGCCTGGGCATGCTGCGGAAAAGGAGGAAGCTTGCTCAAGAAGTGAGGAAGCAGAATGGGGAGGAGCTTTCATGACGGGCACTTGTGTCCGTGCCTTGTCTGCTGAGGAATTCAACAACGAGTGGATCGTGGACTCCGGGTGTGGTCATCACCTCACCGGAGACAAGTCGAAGTTCACCTCCATGCAAGCATACTCAGGTAATGAAGCTATTATCACTGCTGATAATACTGTTTATACAGTAGAGAAAGAGGGGGTAGTGTCTTTGGGTAGTGTTCATGGGCCACTCACGTTAAGGAGTGTGTATCATGTACCGGGTATGAATAAAAACCTCTTCTCGGTGACCAATGTGGTGGACGCTGGATATCACGTTCTGTTTGGGCCAACAGACGTGAGGTTCCTTCGCAACGTATCAGCGGTTAAGGCTGATGTTGCTCATGTTGGAAGGAGGGTGAAGAACTTGTTTGTTATTGCCACCAATGCTTATGTTGATAGAATGAGGGCCAATGATAGCGCTGCTATCTGGCATGAGAGGCTGGGTCATGTAGGCATGGACAAGCTGAAGGCGATGGCTAGTATAAGTTTGGTGAAGGGGTTGCCTAAGTTATCCCCCTTTGGTGACAGGCATGTTTGCGCGGGGTGTCAATACGGTAAGGCACATCGCCTTTCGTTTGATAAATCACAAACAAGGAGAAAACTACCATTGGAGTGCATTAATGGCGACCTGATGGGACTGACGGTTACTGCCAGTCTTGGTGGAAGCAGATACATGCTTGTCTTGGTTGATGACTACTCGAGGTATACTTGGGTGTAATTATTGAAGGAGAAGTCAGAAACTTTCCGGTTGTTTGTGGAGTTCAAGGAGTTGGTAGAAGGCCGGCTTGGCCTGCGGATCAAGAAGCTGAGAACTGACAACGGTGGTGAGTTTATCTCCTCCGAGTTTTCTAACTTCTGCAGGAAGCACAGGATCCAATGAGAGTTTACTTGGGCTCACACTCCATAACAAAATGGAGTAGCGGAGCGGAAGATCCATCATTTGACGGAGACCTGCAAATGTTGGCTTCATGCGAAAGACATTCCAAGGTCCTTCTGGGCAGAAGGGATGTCTTGTGCTTCTTATGTTATCAACCGGATGTTGCTCAGCCCTATCAACATGAAGACTCCTTTTGAGCTGTTGCTGAAGGAGAAGCCGAGTGTGGGACATCTTCGGGTGTTTGGTTCAACTTGCTACGTGCATGTCCCGGATGCTTCACGGACTAAGCTGGATGTGAAGGCAAGGAAGCTTGTCTTTGTTGGCTACGATGAGCGGAAGAAGGGATGGAAATGCATGGATCCTGCGACGAATAAGTTCGTGGTGTCAAGAGATGTTGTCTTTGACGAGCTGACGTCGTATGGAGGTGGCTCAGTTGAGCTAATCGGAAGTAGCAAGGTTGATGAAGCACCGGTGGTAGCTGTTGAAGGCCTGGAAGAGGAGCTTGTTGTTTCACCAGCAGCTCCTATTGCTTCTAACTCTGAGGCTGAGCCTTCTGGCTCAGGAAGTAGGAGGAGCTCTACTCAAAGCTTGCCCCAAGTAGGAGTGGAGCCCGAAGAAGCAACGGAGGCAGTGAGCAAGGAGCCGACCCTTCGGAGATCAAAGAGGGTTATTAAGCCTCCGGCTCGGTACTGTGATGGGAATGCAGTGAGCTTTGTCTCCTGCTTCTTTGCAGGTCCTCTGGATGAGCGAGAGCGTGCAAACTTCAACGAGGCCACTGGAGTTAAGGAGTGGGAAGATGCCATGATGGAAGAGATTGATGCTCTGAAGAAGAATGAAACCTGGGACCTTGTGCCCAAGGTTGATAGCATTACTCTGGTTACTTGCAAGTGGGTATATAAGTCGAAGAAGAAGGCAGATGGCAGCATTGATAGGTTCAAGACTCGCCTGGTCACTAGATGATTCTCATAGCAGTATGGAGAAGACTATGAGGAGACATTCAGTCCAGTTGCAAAGATGAATTTAGTAAGAGTGGTGATCGCCTTGGCTGCTAGCAAGGGATGGAGTTTGTGGCAGCTCGATGTGAAGAATTCTTTTCTTTACGGAGAGATTTACAAGGACATCTTCATGGATCAGCCTCTTGGTTTTGTCTCTGAAGTTCATCCGGACTATGTCTGCAAGCTCAGGAAGGCTCTTTATGGGTTGAAGCAAGCTCCTAGAGCTTAGTATGGGAAGATTGCAGAGTACTTGCAATTTTGTGGATACCTTGCTTCCAACTCAGATTCAAGCTTGTTCGTCAAGAAGAAGGGGGAGCTATTAGTCTTGGTCCTACTGTATGTGGATGACATGACCATCACAGGGAATTCAGAGGGGTAAGTAGCAAGGGTCAGAGCTGAGCTTGCTATACGCTTCGAGATGAAAGACTTGGGAGAGCTTCATCACTTTCTCGGTCTTGAGGTGGATAGGAAGGAGTGCGGGATTCTCATTTGCCAAAGAGGGTATGCAGATCGCATTATGAAGCGGTTCGGCATGGGCGAAGGGAAGAAGTGCTCTACTCCACTGGAATCTGGGCTGAAGCTTCGACGAGATGAAGGAAGAATTCTTCCTGAGCCCTTGGTGTTTAGAGCTCTGGTTGGGAGCTTGATCTACTTGACGATTACAAGGCCAGATATAGCTTATGCTGTTGGCCGAGTAAGTCGATTCATGGCGGAACCAAGGAAGTCTCATCTAGTGGCGACAAAGAATATCTTGAAGTATGTCAATGCTACTTCTGACATGGGACTTCTCTATAGAAGGGACTCGGAGTTTGCCTTGCTTGGGTACACGGATTCTGACTATGGCGGTGATTCGGATGATCGAAGATCTACTTCGGGTTATGTGTTCACTTGCGGTTCAGCTAGCATTTCGTGGTGTAGCAAGAAGCAAGATTCGGTGTCCGTCTCAACTACGGAGGCAGAGTATAAGGCTTCGGCCTTGGCTGCTCGGGAAGCCATCTGGTTGAGGAGGCTTATAGAGGATGTGCATGAAGAAGTGCAAGGGCCAACTTTACTCCAGGGTGACAATGAGAGTGCTCTCAAGCTGGTAAACAATCCAGTGTGTCACGCCAGGACCAAGCATATAGAGATTGATCACCACTTCATCAGGGAGAAGGTGTTGGAGGGATCTCTGCTGGTCGGGCATGTTCGGAGTGAAGACAATCTTGCTGACATCTTCACGAAGCCACTGTCGAAGGGGCCCTTTGAGAGGTTGCGCAGCTTGCTGGGCTTGGTCACCACTTCCCACTTCAAGGGGGAGTGTTGAAATTTGTGAAGTGGAAGTGGTTGACGGGATAGGCCGGGCGGCCTGGTCGGACAGCATTGGTGGACTAGGCGGACTGGGCGGAATATTGTGTGCGGCCTGGTGGAAAGTCTAGTGGAAGCCGACTGTTCTGATCGAGTTGTGTGTGTAACGTCCCGAAACTCAAAGGAGCGACAGGGGACGTTTTGGGGCAGTTTTGGATTCTGGCTGAAGTCACACGGCCTGGGACACGGGCGTGTCCCAGGGCGTGTCAAGCCTGTGTCGGCACGCAGTCGGGAAGTTGACACTTTGGTCTCGACATTGTGTCGAGACTAGGCACACGGCTTGCAACACGGGCGTGTCGCAGGGCGTGTCGACCCGTGTCGACACTTAGACCGCAAAGTTGACACTCTGCATTCGACGAAGTGTCGAGACATGGCACACGGCCTGCGACACGGCGTGTCGCAGGGCGTGTCGACCCATGTCGACACTCGTCCCGGGAGTCGACACTTTGCTCGACGAGGTGTCAAGACAAGGCACACGGCCTAGGACACGGAGGTGTCCGAGGCCGTGTCGAGTGTGGAGACCGTGTACACGGCCCTGGAGCCCAGACGTGTCAATGGGATACGGGTCAGGACATGGGCGTGTCCAAGAACCCGTGTAGTTCTCGGGTTGTTTTTGGGGAAAAATGATGGGGGTACACGGCCGGCCACACGGCCGTGTCAGGTGGAACACGGGCGTGTCGGGTCGACACGAGCGTGTTCGATACCCGTGTGTTATTCCAGGCATTTCGATTTTGACGGCGAATGAGGCACACGGCCCTGGACACGGGCGTGTGTCAGGCCGTGTGCGATCCAGATTGGGCATTTCAGTCCCGAATCAAAGCCGTTCATTTCTTTAACTGAAGATCCAACGACTGGGGGTTGTTCTTGAAGGGATATACCCGGGATTGGACTTAGAAACCCTCACTTTTCATAAGTTACTATCTTTCTAAAAGCTTAGAGAGAGAGGAGAGCCAAGGGAGGAAGAAGGAAGTAGATCCGGCCATTGGAGGAGCTTCGAAGCTCCAAATCGCGAGCCGACTCCGGATCCACGAAGGCAAAGCTAGTGCGGTGCTTTTCATCCGCTTACTTCTCCATGGCGCCGAAGTGGAATGCTAGGGTAACGATTCTCTTCTTGAGCATGAGTATCTCTCCTTCTTTTGCATAGGAATCCCGCTCTCGCGAGTTTGCGGTGAGTTGGAGGCGTTCCTATGGGTAGACATGAATAGTCCCTTTGTTTAGAGTCCGTAAGCGAGAACGGATATAGGCATGATGTGTGAAGCCTACCCGGACATGTTGGTCTGGATCGGTGATGTTGCATTGCATAAATGCCGGAGAAGACTCTGTGTTATTGATTGTTTTTCGGGTTTTCTACGCGGTAGATTGCAGCCTTGGGGACTAACCCAAAGGTGCACCCGGAAAACTGGGCGGATACGAGATCTTGCCAACTTGGTGGCCTGAGAGCCAATTTGAATAAAACCGGGTTATGTGAATTGTGATGGAAATGGGACTCAGTGGAAGTTTGACCCACGCATATGGCTTAAATTGTCGTTGCGATGTGAGCACGGGTTAGATGGAACCGTACCCGTTCTATGTCGTTCGGTTAAAGAGACCTAAGGGTACGTGGCACTTGCCGTTGGCATAGATTAGGGTCTTCGGCGGTCAATGGCTTAAATTGTCGTGACCCAGGCCAGGAAGACAAATTGCTCATAGGTTTGGCCGTCAAAGTGGCAGTGGTGAGTCCGGAATGTCTATGGCTTTAATTGACGTGACATCGACCGGTTCACCGAGAATGTGCCCTGAGAGCACGGGGCGTGTGGCCGTGCGAGCCAACGTCTGTGATGTAATGGCTTGTTATATATATTGCTCGCTTATGCTAATGAAGTGCAGGGAAGGAGCATCGCCGCCCCGAGTTGGAGGCGGGATCGTTATAATTTGGTCAGCATTGCTGACCGTTGCCTTGTTTTGCCACCGTGCGGTGGTTTGTTGTTTGTTTGCAGGTGCTGCTGGACCAAGCGGTCAATAGCGGGCTAAAGCCCAAGTGCGAAGCCGGCCCTCGAAGGCCTATTTGGAAATGTTTACTATTTTATTCATGTATGATCGGCCTGCGTGCCGTGGTTTGTAAATCATGTAATATCAAGTGAAACATTTTGTAAGGCCTTAAGGCTTTTATTGGTATTTGTATAACATTCCTCGTTGGTTTAGTGGACATTCACGCTTTAATGCTGGGTTCTTTGTTACAACTTATTAAACTGCATCCGCTAGAATGCTCTGTGTAGGATGTTGTGATTGGTTGGATGGTTCCCATAAGTAACCACCCGGTCTGTCTATGGTATATGGCGTCGGGCCCCGGCCGGACCTACTGTTATATGCTATGCGACGGATAGGGGGTGTTACAATTTGGTATCAGACTACTGGTTTTGGTCGGGCTTAAACTGAACACATTGTGTGCGTCATCGTTATAACGGTAAAAGAACCCATGAATGTCCACTTAGGAATGAAAATACTCGTGTTTGAGGAACCTGCGTGTTCCTATAATTGCTGCTTGCAATTTTGTTTGGTCGCTTAACGGTGTTTTGTACCACTATAGATGACCAGAAGTGGTGTTGGGCCGTCAGAACGCCGAGTTTCTGAGGCTAGTAGTGCACGGATGTTGCTCCTGCAACACCTTTATCGGCTGAGAACATACGATTGGTGGCTGAAGCGGTGTTGGCCGTGATAAATGCGCAGCCTGCAAGGCAAACGCAGCAGCCCGCTCCTGCGATGGAGCAGGAACCTCTTCAAGAGGTTGCGCCGAGGAGAGTGGAGCAAGTGGTTGTGGAACCGGTGGTGCCAAGGAGGGCAACTGAGGGGCAGCTTAAGCATGTAATGAGCTTTAACCCGCCGTTATTCTCGGGGTTGGGAACCCCATCTCAGGCTGAAGACTGGCTCTCCAGGGTGAAGAGAGTCATGACAACAATGGAGACGGAGGAGCGGAAAATGACCACCTTCGCTATGTTCCTTCTAGACGATGAAGCGAGGATGTGGTGGGAAGGTTTGGAGCTGCATCATTTGAGAGGTAGACAACTTATAGACATTCCGATGGAAGAGTTCTCGGGATTGTTCTTAGCAAGATACCTCCCTTCTACTCAGAGGATTTCGATGGAGAACGAATTTCTGAAGTTGGTTCAGGGTGAGAAGAGCATGGATGAATATCTCCGTGAGTTCACTCGTTTGAGTTGATATGCTAGCTCCACTATTGTGGATGAGGAGCGCAAGACTAATCACTTCTATGAAGGCTTGAGAGATGAGTTGAGATTACTACTTTCGGGGCCGATGACGCAGGGTTTCTTAACCTTGGTCAATACTGCCCGGTCCTTGGAGAAGGACATGAAGAATGTACAAGCAAAGAAAAGCTTGGGTGATAGGAAATCTGAATTCAAAGTGCCGACTACTTCAAAGTCCGGCTATCGGAGGTCCTTCAAGAAGCATAGGACTTCGGGTCCAGATCCTTCTGGTGCTTCTGGGGCGACTACGAGTCGGACCCCGGGCGCGTGTTTTACTTGTGGAAAGACGGGGCATTTTGCCCGTGACTGTTGGAGCGGACGTCCTAAGTCCGAGAGAAGGCCGGGAGCTACTTATGAAGAGAAGGGCAAGGCGGTGGAGTCGACCGCATCCCACTATGCTCCGGCCTAACCAAGGGTTTATAATCTTGACCAACAGGAGGCCATTAAACAGGCTGATGTGGTGACAGGTACGGTTTAAATTATAGAAGTCGATTCCTTTAAATACTTGTTATGCACATGTTACCTTACCACTGCTTGTTTAGGATTTGTATTGATTTGTGAAAATCCGGCACGAGCACTCTTCGATACGGGGGCTTCACACTCCTTCTTGTCCGAAGAATTTATATCACGCATCGGAGTCCCTTCTTCGATGGAGAAAGATAAGTTGGATGTGTTGTTGCCCAATGGGTGTTCGATGCGTGCGGATAGGATCTGCAGTGTTAAGATTCGCATTGGGAATCAAGAGTTTGATCTGCAGGCATCGTTACTTCCGCTGGTGGAGTTTGACGTCATATTTGGCTTGGACTGGCTCTCGGAGCAGCAAGCCCATATAGATTGTAGTAGCAAAGAAGTGAAGTTGGGAGCAAGTCGTGAGACGACTTTTATGGGCTTAAAGGGGTCGAGCAAGACATTGATGTCTGCGCTTCAGGTGGTGAAGGCGGTTCGTGCCGGTGCAGAACTGTTCTTTACACTAGTGGAGGTTGCAAAGTCAAAGCCCGCGTTGGATAGTATTTCAGTGGTATCGGAATACCCTGATGTTTTCCCCACAGATCTTCCTGGAGCCCCGCCTCAACGGGAGATAGATTTTACGATTGAGCTAGTGCCAGGTGCAAAGCCTGTGTCACGATCTCCGTATCGGCTAGTGCCTAAGGAAATGGCGGAGCTGAAAGTTCAACTACAAGAATTGTTGGAGCAAGGGTATGTGCGCCCGAGTTCTTCGCCTTGGAGCGCACCGGTCCTCTTTGTTAAGAATAAGGATGGAAGCTTGAGGTTGTGTATTGATTATCGGGAGCTCAACAAGTTGACTGAGAAGAACAAGTACCCGATCCACTGGATCGATGATCTTTTTGATCAGTTGGTAGGGTCGACGGTGTACTCGAAGTTGGATCTCAAGGCTGGGTATTATCAGCTGCGAATAAGGGAGAGTGATATCCCGAAGACAGCGTTTAGTACGAGATACGGGCATTATGAGTTTACGGTCATGCCGTTTGGGCTGACTAATGCGTCGTTAGTGTTCATGGATTTGATGAATAGGACTTTCAGGGAGTACTTGGACCATTTCGTGATCGTCCTCATCGACGATATTTTGGTATACTCGCAAAGTGAGGAAGATCACTTCAAGCATCTTCATTTGGTGTTGGAGACGCTAAAGAGAAATCAGTTGTATGTCAAGTTCTCAAAGTGCGAGTTCTGGCTATCCTCAGTGGCGTTCCTCGGGCATATAGTGAGTGGAGAGGGTATTGCTGTGGATCTGGCGAAGATTATTGTGATACGGGAGTGGCCTGAGCTTGCTACGGTAGCAGAAGTCCGGAGCTTTCTGGGGCTCGCCGGCTATTATAGGCGCTTTGTAGAGAACTTCTCGCGGATAGCGTTACCTCTCACTACTTTGACGAGGAAGGAGCATAAGTTCGTTTGGACGCCGGAGTGCGCGCGAGCTTTTGAGGAGTTGAAGTGTCGGTTGACCACGGTGCCTGTGCTGAGTTCGCCGATTGGGACCGAAGGCTATGAGATATATAGCGATGCTTCGGGCAGCGGTTTGGGTTGCGTGCTACTGCAACATGAAAGTGCGATAGCTTACGGCTCGAGACAGCTAAAGGTGCATGAAAGGAACTATCCGGTCCATGACTTGGAGTTAGCGGCCGTGACTTTTGCCTTGAAGCTGTGGAGATACTATTTGTATGGTGTGAAGATTGATATCTACTCCGATCACAAGAGCCTGAAGTACCTTATTGATCAGAAGGATCTGAATATGCGGCAGCGTAGATGGATGGAGTTCCTGGGGGACTATACATTCAAGATCCACCATGTGTCTGGTAAACGGAATGCGTTTGCGGACGCGTTGAGTCACTGAACCCCAGCTCAAGCCAATTGGCTATCAGTGCATGATGAGCGGTTGGTGCGAGAGTTGGAGGCACTGGAGATTGTTTGTGTGGATAGGCAATCAAGTGCTGAAGCAGTTCTGAACTGGACTGAAGTCCAATATGACCTGGCTGATCGTATTCGGCAGGCTTTGTATATGGATTCTCATATGAAGCAATTCATGATAGAGGCTCTGGATGGGTCAAATTCCCAATTCGTTGTGGAGGACGGATTGCTTTGGAAAGACGGTCGTCTGTGCGTCCCAAGAGTGGGCAATTTGCGGGTGGAGTTGTTGTACGAGGCACACCATACCCAGTACTCGATTCACCCGGGGAGCACGAAGATGTAACGTGATGTAAAGAAACTGTTTTGGTGACCGGGTTTGACGAAGGATGTGGCGCTATACGTAGCAAAGTGCCAAACTTGCGCCTTTGTGAAGGCGGAGTGCCAAAAGCCGGGAGGATTCCTTAAGTCCTTGCCTATTCCGGAGTGGAAATTTGACGACATCTCTATGGACTTTGTGGACGGTTTGCCAAGGTCGCAAAAGGGGAACGACGCCATTTGGGTGGTCGTGGATAGGTTGACGAAGGTGTCGCATTTTATTCCGCATAGGAAGGATGATCCGGTGGAGAAGTTGGCAAAGCTTTGTGTGGATAACATAGTACGGCTTCGTGGTGTGCCCCGCAGCATCGTGAGTGACCGAGATGGGCGGTTCACGTCCAATGATTGGAGGCTTGTGCAATAAATGTTGGGAACAAAGTTGAAATTTAGCACAGCCTTCCATCCACAAACGGATGGGCAGACCGAGAGGGTCAATAGAACCATGGAAGACATGCTCCGCATGTGTGTCTTGGATTTCGGAAAGCAATGGGAAGACCGCCTTTATTTGGTGGAGTTTGCATACAACAATAGCTACCAAGCGAGTATTCAGATGGCGCCTTTCGAGGCCCTATATGTTAGAAAATGTCGCACGCCGTTGTCTTGGTTAGAAACGGGTGAGTCAAAGTTATATAAGCGATCGGAAGTGGAGGATGATACTTCTTTGGTGAGAACCATTCGGGAGAGGTTGCTTGTCGCTCAGGACCGGCAAGCAAAGTACTATAATGCCAAGCACAGGAACGTGGAGTACGCTGTGGGCGATTATGTATACTTAAAGATCAAGCCGTTCAAGGGTGTCTCGCGGGTGCGGCGATTGAAAAAGATAAGCCCGAGGTACCTTGGACCGTTTGATGTTTTGGAGCGAGTTGGCGAAGCAGCCTATCGGTTGAAGCTGTCAGTGGAGCTTAGTGGTTTACATGATGTATTCCATATTTTGGTGCTCCGGAAGGTGGTGCAAGAGCCTACGTAAGTGATCGCGGTTGATCAAGTGCCGGTGGATAGTGTGCTGACGACAAAAGTCAAGCCCGTGCGGATTGAGGACTCGGAGGTCAAGTGGCTATGCAATAAAGAGATCAGGATGGTCAAGGTCCGGTGGGACAATTGCGGTCGTGAGGAGCTCTCTTGGGAGCGAGAGCAGACTTTGCTTGACGAGTATCCAGAGTTATTCCGTTCAGGTACAAATTTTGGTTTTGTACATGTCTTTAGTTTATATAATTTCGTGGACGAAATTATTTTAAGAGGGGGAGAGTTGTAACGCCCCGAAACTCAAAGGAGCGATGGGGGATGTTTTGGGCCAGTTTTGGATTCTGGCTGAAGTCACACGGCCTGGGACACGGGTGTATCCCAGGGCGTGTCAAGCCTGTGTCGACACTTATTCGGGAAGTTGACACTTTGGTCTCGACATTGTGTCGAGACTGGGCACACGGCCTGCGACACGGGCGTGTCGCATGGCGTGTCGACCCGTGTCGACACTTAGCCCGAAAAGTCGACACTCTATGTTCAACGAAGTGTCGAGACATGGCACACGGCCTGCAACACGGGCGTGTCGCAGGGCGTGTCGACCCGTGTCGACACTCGTCCCAAGAGTCGACACTTCGCTCGACGAGGTGTCGAGACAAGGCACACGGCCTAGGACACGGGCGTGTCCGACGCCGTGTTGAGTGTGGAGACCGTGTACACGGTCCTGGAGCCCAGGCGTGTCAATGGGACACGGGTCAGGACACGGGCGTGTCCAAGAACCCGTGTAGTTCTCGGGTTGTTTTCGGGGAAAAATGATGGGGGTACACGGCCGACCACACGGCCATGTCAGGTGGAACACGGGCGTGTCGGGTCGAACACGGGCGTGTTCGATACCCGTTTGTTGTTCCAGGAATTTCGATTTTGATGGCGAATGAGGCACACGGCCCTGGACACGGGCATGTGCCAGGCCGTGTGCGATCCAGATTGGGCATTTCAGTCCCGAATCAAAGCCGTTCATTTCTTTAACTGAAGATCCAATGGCTGGGGGTTGTTCCTGAAGGGATATACCCGGGATTGGACTTAGAAACCCTCACTTTTCATAAGTTACTATCTTTCTAAAAGCTTAGAGAGAGAGGAGAGCCAAGGGAGGAAGAAGGAACTAGATCCGGCCATTGGAGGAGCTTCGAAGCTCCAAATTGCGAGCCAACTCCGGATCTACGAAGGCAAAGCTAGTGCGGTGTTTTTCATCCGCTTACTTCTCCATGGTGCTAAAGAGGAACGCTAGGGTAACGATTCTCTTCTTGAGCATGAGTAGCTCTCCTTCTTTTATATAGGAAGCCCGCTCTCGTGAGATTGCGGTGAGTTGGAGGCGTTGCTACGGGTAGACATGAATAGTCACCGTTGTTTAGAGTCCGTAAGCGAGAACGGATATAAGCATGATGTGTGAAGCCTACCCGGACAAGTTGGTCTGGATTGGTGATGTTGCATTGCATAAATGCCGGAGAAGACTCCGTGCTATTGATTGTTTTTCGGGTTTTCTACGCGGTAGATTGCAACAAGGAGCCTTGGGGACTAACCCAAAGGTGCACCCGGAAAAATGGGCGGATACGAGATCTTGCCAACTTGGTGGCCTGAGAGCCAACTTGAACATAACCAGGTTATGTGAATTGTGATGGAAATGGGACTCGGTGGAAGTTTGACCCGCGCAAATGGCTTAAATTGTCGTTGCGATGTGAGCACGGGTTAGATGGAACCGTACCCGTTCTATGTCGTTCGGTTAAAGAGACCTAAAGGTACGTGGCACTTGCCGTTGGCATAGATTAGGGTCTTCGACGGTCAATGGCTTAAACTGTCGTGACCCAGGCCAGGAAGACAAATTGCTCATAGGTTTGGCCGTCAAAGTGGCGGTGGTGAGTCCTGAATGTCAATGGCTTTAATTGACGTGGCATCGACTGGTTCACCGAGAATGTGCCCTGAGAGCACGGGGCGTGTGGCCGTGCGAGCCAACGTCTGTGATGTAATGGCTTGTTATATATATATTTCTCGCCTATGCTAATGAAGTGCAGGGAAGGAGCATCGCCGCCCCGAGTTGGGGGCGGGATCGTTATAATTTGGTCAGCATTGCTGACCGTTGCCTTATTTTGCCACCGTGCGGTGGTTTGTTGTTTGCTTGCAGGTGCTGCTGGACCAAGCGGTCAATAGAGGGCTAAAGCCCAAGTGCGAAGCCGGCCCTCGAAGGCCTATTTGGAAATGTTTACTGTTTTATTCATGTATGACTGGCCTACGTGCCGTGGTTTGTAAATCATGTAATATCAAGTGAAACATTTTGTAAGGCCTTAAGGCTTTTATTGGTATTTGTATAACATTCCTGGTTGGTTTAGTGGACATTCACGCTTTAATGCTGGGTTCTTTGTTACAACTTATTAAACTGCTTCCACTAGAATGCTCTGTGTAGGACGTTGTGATTGGTTGAATGGTTCCCATAAGTAACCACCCGGTCTGTCTGTGGTATACGACATCGGGCCCCGGCCAGACCTACTGTTATATGTTATGCGACGGATAGGCGGTGTTACAGTGTGCAAGTAGTCTGCGGACTATGCGGCCTGGTATCTGCGGATAAGGTGTTGGCTGTTTGGTTGAGCCAAGGAGCGGCCTGAGCGGATAGAAGCTTGCGGACTGGTGCATCGCTCAGTGGCTGCGTTGCAAGCTTGTGCATTGGCGGTTTTGCTCATGTTCGCAGGATGCTTGCGGACTGTCGTGTCCGCGGTGTGGGCTGTTGCGGACTGGGCTTAGAGCTTGGCTGAGGCCTTGTCGAGCTCTTATGATACAGCAAGTGCTTTGCTGTGGAGGTCGTTGGCGGACTGGTGTGTGGAGTCCGGGAGATGGTTGCTGCGTTGGGCAGTGTGCGAGTAGCTTGCGGATTGCTGGCATTCTGTGTGCTTGGATGTTTGACGGACGGGAGTTTATGTCTGTCATGCTCGCATTGGGCTTTGGTGGTTTTGGACTTGGTCACACTCTGTGCCAAGGCCATGGTGTCCGCAGTATCCGCCAAATCCGTTGTTGACCGGGCGTACTTGCTATATGCCTTTGGTCGTGGGCTTGTGGCGGATTGGGGCTTGAGTCTTGCGAACTACCTCGAGTTTGTTCGGACAGCCATTGAAGGGGGTTGCTGTCCTGCAGTGGTTGGTGGCTTTGCAGGCTGATGTCTTGTCCGCATAGCTTGGGCGGACTGAGGAGTGTTCGCCAATGTTGCCTTGCTCCTGGCGGTTTTCCTTGGTATCTGGCTAAGTCCTTGCGGACTCGGCGGACGGTGTTTCGCTATCGCGCGGGCTAGGGCGGTGTCTCTATCTCTAGGGCGGTGACCACACTCCTCACCTTGCCTATAAATAGGACCCCCCTAGCACATGTACAGTAACTTGAGTGAACAGTAAGTGGGGGCTTTGTCAGGGCTACGGTCTCAGTTTGTCTGTCCGCGCGGTTTGATTCAGGGCTGACGGTTTGCTGTGTGCAGGTAGCGCGAGTAGCTTCAAGGAGCCAGGTGTTTGGCTTTGACTTCGGTCTAGTACTTGGAAGTTGTGCGGTCTCTGCGGATTCAGCAGGAGGTCGCTCTGCGGCTTGTCAGCTCTGTTTCATCTTTGCCAGCTTCAATAACCTGTCCGCCGGTCTCAGGCGGGTAGGCGGTCTATTCCTCAGTTCATCAGCAGGAGGAGAATAACGGTGTGTATGCGCGGCCTGTTGAAATTTGTGAAGTGGAAGTGGTTGACGAGACAGGCTGGGCGGACTGGGCGGACAACTTTGGCGGACTAGGCGGACAGGGCGGACTGTTGTGTGCGGCCTGGTGGAAAGTCTAGTGGAAGCCGGTTGTTCTTCTGAGCGGGTTGTATGGGAGTAGTTCGCGGACTATGTGGCCTGGTATCTGCGGATAAGGCGTTGGCTGTTTGGTTGAGCCACGGAATGGCCTGAGCGGATAGATGCTTGCGGACTGTCGTGTCCGCGGTATGGGATGTTGCGGACTGGGCTTAGAGCTTGGCTGAGGCCTTGTCGAGCTCTGGTGATACAGCAGGTGCTTTGTTGTGGCGATCGTTGGCGGACTGGTGTGTTGAATCCGGGAGTTGGCTGCTGCGTTGGGCAGGTGTGCGAGTAGTTTGCGGACTGCTGGCGATCTATGTACTTGGAAGAAAGGAGTGTTTCTCCTAGGCGTGATAGGAAGAGGAAGGAAGGACCACGGTGCTATAAATGCAAGCAGCAAGGTCATCTTCGGAAGGAGTGCAAGGTTACCTTCCTCTCGGCGAACGTTGCTCAGGTAGGGAGGAAGGAGAAGAACGTAGTTGGGACTTCAACTAGTTCTGGATCTGATCGGCTGGATGCCAAGGATAGTGCTGCTATCTGGCATGAAAGACTGGGGCATGTAGGGATGGACAAGCTGAAAGCAATGGCGGAAAGAAGACTCGTAAGAGGCTTGCCTAGATTGTCATCCTATGGCGATGGTCGGGGGTGTGCGGGATGTCAGGAAAGTGGAGCCTATCGCTTCATGGTCGACAAAGCACAAGCCAGGAGTAATGCACCATTGGCGGTTGTCCATTGTGCTCTGGTGGGCCCGACTGTCACGGCCAGTCTTGGAGGTAGCAGGTTCATGCTGATATTGGTTGATGACTATTCTGGGTATACTTGGGTATACTTTATGAAGACGAAGTCCAACATGGTACGCTTGTTTGTGGAGTTCAAGAAGCTTGTCGAAGGCCAGCTTGGCCGGAGGATCAAGGTGTTGAGGACAAGTTTCGGTGGTGAGTTTGCCTCAACCGGGTTCTCACGCTTTTGCAGGAAGCAAGGGATCCGGATGGAGCTTTCTTGTGGACATACTTCACAACAGGGTAGTGTTGCAGCTCGGATGATCCGTTGGTTAACGGAGACCTGCAAGTGTTGGCTTCGGAGTAAAGGCGTTCCGAAGGCTCTTTGGGCGGAAGGAATGGCCTGTGCTGCTTATGTCATCAACCGGATGCCTCTTAGTCCGATCATAGTAAAGACTCCTTATGAGCTAATGTTCGGAGTGAAGCCCTCAGTGAAGCACCTTCGGGTGTTTGGATCTACCTGCTATATACACTCTCCGGGTGCTCTCAAAACAAAGTTAGTCTTTGTAGGGTATGATGAGCAGAGAAGAAGATGGAGGTGTATGGATCCTGCGACGAAGAAACTCATAGTGTCGAGAGACATTGTTTTTGATGAGTTGACGCCGTATTGGGGTAGCTCTTATGTGGAGCTAGAGTTAAGCAGGTCAGATGGTGGGCTGAAGGAGGCTGCTGCTAAGGAAGTGGAGTTGCCTGAGTCACCAGGTGCTCCAGGTTGTTCTAGCTCCGGGGCAAAGGCGTCAGAGTCGGGAAGAAGGGGGAGCGATGCTCCAGGACCTTCTGGCTCAAAGGCGGAGGCTTCCTGTTCAGGAAGCAAGGGGAGCGATGTTCCAGGCAGTTCATGTTCAAGAGGGGAGTCTTCTGGTTCAGGTAGCAGGGGGAGCGTTGCTCCAGGTGCTCTTGGTTCCAGTAAGGAGGCGTCTTGTTCAGGGAACAAAGGGAGCATTGTTCCGGGTTTGCCCGGGAACGGAGCTGGTTCAAAAGCAGCGGAGGTGGTTAGCCATGATCAGGTTCTTCGGAGATCGAAGAGGATCAGTAAGCCACCAGCTCGATATAGCGAAGGGAACACGGCGGACTTGGTCCCGTGTTTCCTTGTTAGCCCTCAGGTCGAGCAAGGGACTTCTGGCTGTGATGAGCCCACTAGAATCAAGGAGGTGGTTGACACCAAGTCTGATGAGGTGACTTCTCTCAGAGGCAACGAGGCTTGGGCTTCTGGGTCCAAGGAAGTTGGTGATACTCCTGTGATGCATGAGTGGAGGTTGAAGCTGAAGAAGGCAGAGGGAAGCATGGCTCCTTTTGGGAGATGCTGGAGGGCTCCCTCATGGTCCATGATATGCGGGGCGAGGACTATGTCTTGGACATCTCTTTGTAGATGCTATCGGAAGGACCAGGTGCAAGGTTACGGGAGCTGCTGGAGTTATTCACCACTTCTCACTTCAAGGGGGAGTGTTGAATTCTGTGAAGTGAAAGTGGGTGAATGGAAGGCTTGGGAAACCTATCCGCGCGGACTACGCGGACTGGGTTGGCGGACTGCTAGGTCGGCAGGGATGTTGCTGGCGGTTTGCTCTGTGGCGGCCTGGGCGGTCTGTTCGCGCGGACTGCGCGGACAGCAGCGGCGGTCTGACAGGCCAGTGTATGCTCAGCAGGCGGTCTACTCCCAGGAAGTAACCGGGCGGATAGGAATGTTATCCGCGGAGTCCGGCATGAAGCGGACTGAAGAACTGGAGCTCGGCAGACCGGTTTGGCAGATGCCTTGGTCTTGCTCTAGTGAAGCGGCAAGTGGAAGCCGTGGAGACCGCCGGTCAGCGCGGACAGGAACTGGAGGTCGCCCGGTATGGCGGGCTAGATCCAGTGTCCGCCTGTAAGTGCGGACTGGCCCTTGCGGTCAGTGGGCTGGACTTGGTGGGAATTGAACCAAGTCCAGGAGGCTCAGTCCGGGGAGATCGCGCAGTGGAGCGCGGGCTGGTTTCTCAGTCCGCCAAGCGTAGTAGAAGTGCAGTTGCCTTGTTTGCTAGCTTGGGGAAATGCGGACTGGAGAATTGCTTGTGCAGGAGCGTGCGGACTAGAGCCGGAGTCCGCTGAGTCCGGTTGAGCCTTGTGATGAGGTTATGGACTCAGGGAAGCGGACTGGAGTTCGCTGTATACGCGGACTGGGGTCTGCTGTTAGCGGACTGGATTGGCGTGTCCGCTAAGTCCGGAGGTGCCTTGGAGTTGAGGTAATGGACTTGGGATATGCGGACGATAGTCGGGTATCCGCTGAGTCCGGCAGGTGCCTTGATGGGGCGGTTGCGGGCTCGGGTTTTGCGGGCTGATGCCTTGTCCGCAGAATGGCGGATACGGCTGTTGTGGAGTCCGGCTGTGGTGGTCCGGGCTTGGTCTCTGGCGGCAAGGCGGACTGGATATTGGAGTCCGGCCTTGGAGAAGCTGGGGCGGACTGGCTATCTGCACAGGGCGGCGAACTGGCATGTGTGTCCGCGGGCTGGCGGACACATAAGTTCTTGCTGCGGGATGTGGCGGTGATCCTATCGCCTAGGGCGGTGACCATACTCATCGTCGTGCCTATAAATAGGACCCATGTCACATCAGGATGTACAGGAACCTAGACCGAAGTAAGTGAACAGTATCTGAGCTCGCGTAAGTTGCTGCGGCCTGGACTTTGTGTCCGCGCGGATAGAGAGTTGACCCGGTTGTGCTGTGCAGGTTGTGCGGATAGCGCTGGAAAGCCAGGACTTGGCTCTGATTGCGGTCAGGGACAGTGCGGACTCTGCGGTTAAGCAACAGGCGGTAAACAGCAGGTCGCGGATAGCGGCCAGGCGGTCTTCTCTTTGGCGACTTGGTTCGGGGTTCAGGAAGTCGCCGGTTTCTGGCGGACTGTTCCATTCGTTGGCGCAGCTTGTGCGGTCTGGCGGCGTGCAGACCGGCGGTGAAGAGCTAAGCATTGGAGTAAGGGTGAGTCCGCGCGGCTTGGGTTGCGGTCTGGCGACCTGGCGGACTGAGCGGACTCCACAGCAGTAGGTCGGCGGCTTGATTGTTTGAGTCCGTGCGGCTTGTTTTTTGTTCTTGTCTTTGTAACTGTCTCTGCTCTCCCGGTGTTGGGTTTTGGTGAAGCATGTCTCGCCATGTATGTCTCGCCTTGTAAAGAAGTTTGCTCTTGATCAATAAAGAAGCTTGTGCTGCATGTGTTGCTGGTTGTTACTGCTTTGTTGAGATAACCACTGTTAACTCCACGATCCGGGAAAACTTTCAACATATAAGTGGGCGTTTTCTCCTTCGGTTTGTTGTATTTTCAGCAGGGTATCCAAGGGGGCGTCTGCGGTTTGTTGAATTTTAACAGGACTGATGAGGGTTCGCCAATGTTGCCTTGCTCCTAGCGGTTTTCCTTGGTATCCGGCTAAGTCCTTGCGGACTCAGCGGACGTTGTTTCGCTATCGCGCGGGCTAGGGCGGTGTGTCTATCTCTAGGGCGGTGACCACACTCCTCACCTCGTCTATAAATAGGACCCCCTGGCACATCTACAGTAACTTGTGAACTTGAGTGAACAGTAAGTGGGGGCTTGGTCAGGGCTGCGGTCTCAGTTTGTCTGTTCGCGCAGATTGATTGATTAAGGGCTGACGGTTTGCTGTGAACAGGTCGCGCGGATAGATTCAAGGAGCCAGGAGTTTGGTTTTGACTTCGGTCAAGTACTTGGAAGTTGTGCGATCTCTGCGGATTCAGTAGGAGGTCGCTCTGCGGCTTGTCAGCTCTGTTTCATCTTTGCCAGCTTCAATAACCTGTCTGCCGGTCTCAGGCGGGTAGGCGGTCTGTTCCTCAGTTCATCAGCAGGAGGCGAATAACATTGTGTCCGCGCGGCCTCGCGGTCTCGGCGGACTCCGTGTCTATTCGGCGGATTGCAGCTAAGCTCGGGAGACTTCGGCGGACTCGACGACCTCGGCAGTCTCGGCGGACTCCGGTGCTGTCCGCCCGGCTTGTGTTTTTGGTGCTTTCTGTTTACAACTGTTTATACTAGCGAAATCATGTCTCGCTACGTATACCTCGCCTTGTAAAGAAGATTAATGGATAAAAGATTGGCTTGTGCTTCCATTGTTTGTTTGGATTAGTGTCTTGTTCCTTGGATTTCCGCTGTTTCAACGTGAGAACTGGGTAGTGCCGAAGATACTAATTTGGCATTTGGGCTACCTTGCTGACCATGCTGAGAAAATTTTAACATGGTATCAAAGCCAGATTCACAAGGTTCAGTTGCTTGAGCATTTTTCAACCAGTGTTGTGCTCTGTGTTTGAGTGGTGATCAACCTGTGTTGGTGCTCTGTGCTTCTGAAGACTTTTCCAAGCAGGTGTTGCAATGGAAGGGAGTTTTGCAAGAGGTATTGGCATTAAACTCTTAACGCCAACTAACTTCAAGAAGTGGAAGTCGTTCATGAAGAGTTATCTTCTTGGCGAGGAGTTGTGGGAGGTCGTCGGTGGTGACGACAGACAGGAAGTGACTGTTGTTTTTGGAACTGCTGAGCAAGTTCGGCTCTGGAGAAGAACAAATGCTAAGGCGGAGTTCATTCTCAAGAGGGCCGTGTCCTCAGAACTGTTTGATCACATCGTTGGATGTGAGTCGGCTGCTGATATTTGAACAACCATTAATGAGTTGTTCAATAGGAAGAATGTGGCGCGGCTTCAGTTTCTGGAGAATGAGTTGGCTAGAACAACTCAGGGAGATCTTTCCATCTCGAAGTACTTCTTAAAGATGAAGAGCATGTGTGCTGAGCTGCCGGCACTGGATCCTGATGAGCCTATCTCTGAGGATAAGATGAAAAGACACATTATCCACAGCTTGCGGAAGGAGAATGTGGCCTTTGTGACATCTGTTCAAGGGTGGGCTACTCAGCCGTCTTTGTTGGAGCTGGAGAATCTGCTTGCATCGCAGGAGAGCTTGGCAAGGCAGATGGCTGGAGTGAATCTTAATCAGGAAGGCAGCGAAGCTCTCTTCTCAGGTATGAAGAAAGGATGGGAAGGGAAGAAGAAGAAGGTGCAGGCCGCTAGTGAGAAGGAGACTTCAACTTCATATCAGCCGGAGAGGAGCAATGCTCCTAAGGACTGGAAGAAGAACTTGAAGTGCTACTGATGTCATCATCGAGGGCACTTCAAGCAGACTGCAAGGTCAAACTGTAGTCTGGGCATGCTGCGGAAAAGGAGGAAGCTTGCTTAAGAAGAGAAGAAGCAGAATGGGGAGGAGCTTTCATGACGGGCACTTGTGTCCGTGCCTTGTCTGCTGAGGACTTCAACAGCGAGTGGATCATAGACTCTGGGTGTGGTCATCACCTCATCAGAGATAAGACGAAGTTCACCTCCATGCAAGCATACTCAGGTAATGAAGCTATTATCACTGCTGATAATACTGTTTATGCAGTAGAGAAAGAGGGGGTATTTTCTTTGGATAGTGATCAGGGGCCACTCACGTTAAGGAGTGTGTATCACGTATCGGGTATGAAGAAAAACCTCTTCTCAGTGACCAATGCGGTGGATGCTGGATATCATGTTCTATTTGGGCCAACAGACGTGAGGTTCCTTCGCAACGTATCAGCGTTTAAGGCTGATGTTGCTCATGTTGGAAGGAGGGTGAAGAACTTCTTTGTTCTTGCCACCAATGCTTATGTTGATAGAATGAGGGCCAATGATAGTGCTGCTATCTGGCATGAGAGGCTGGGGCATGTAGGCATGGACAAGCTGAAGGCGATGGCTAGTAGAAGTTTGGTGAAGGGGTTGCCTAAGCTTTCCTCCTTTGGTGACGGGCATGTTTGCGCGGGGTGTCAATACGGTAAGGCACATCGCCTTCCGTTTGATAAATTGCAAACAAGGAGCAAACTACCATTGGAGTGCATTCATGGTGACCTGATGGGACCGACGGTTACTGCCAGCCTTGGTGGAAGCAGATACATGCCTGTCTTGGTTGATGACTACTCGAGGTATACTTGGGTGTACTTCTTGAAGGAGAAGTCAGAAGCTTTCCGGTTGTTTGTGGATTTCAAGGAGTTGGTAGAAGGCCGGCTTGGCCTGCGGATCAAGAAGCTGAGAACTGACAATGGTGGTGAGTTTATCTCCTCCGAGTTTTCTAACTTCTGCAGGAAGCACGGGATCCAATGAGAGCTGACTTGTGCTCACACTCCATAATAAAATGTAGTAGCGGAGTGGAAGATCCGTCATTTGACGGAGACCTGCAAATGTTGGCTTCATGCGAAAGACATTCCAAGGTCCTCCTGGGCGGAAGGGATGTCTTGTGCTTCTTATGTTATCAACCGGATGACGCTCAGCCCTATCAACATGAAGACTCCTTTTGAGTTGTTGCTGAAGGAGAAGCCGAGTGTGGGACACCTGCTGGTGTTCAGTTCAACTTGCTACGTGCATGTCCCGGATGCTTCACGGACTAAGCTGGATGCGAATGCAAGGAAGCTTGTCTTTGTTGGCTACGATGAGCGGAAGAAGGGATGAAAATGCATGGATCCTGCGACGAAGCAGTTCATGGTGTCAAGAGACGTTGTCTTTGACGAGCTGACGTCGTATGGAGGTGGCGCGGTTGAGCTAACCGGAAGTAGCAAGGTTGATGAATCACCGGTGGTTGCTGCTGAAGGCCTGGAAGAGGAGCTTGCTGTTTCACCAGCAGCTCCTGTTGCTTCTAACTCCGAGGCTGAGCCTTCTGGCTCAGGAAGTATGGGTAGCACTGCTCAAAGCTTGCCCCAAGTAGGAGTGGAGCCCGAAGAAGCAACGGAGGCAGTGAGCAAGGAGCTGACCCTTCGAAGATCAAAGAGGGTTGTTAAGCCTCCTACTCGGTACTGTGATGGGAATGCAGTGAGCTTTGTCTCCTGCTTCTTTGCAGGTCCTCTGGATGAGCGAGGTCCTGCAAACTTCAACGAGGCCACTGGAGTTA
Source organism: Platanthera guangdongensis (assembly GCA_039583875.1). Lineage (NCBI taxonomy): Eukaryota > Viridiplantae > Streptophyta > Magnoliopsida > Asparagales > Orchidaceae > Platanthera > Platanthera guangdongensis. Next base: position 67,877,224 of record CM077150.1, on the reverse strand, counting down.
AGGAGTGGGAAGATGCCATGAAGGAAAAGATTGATGCTCTGAAGAAGAATGAAACCTGGGACCTTGTGCCCAAGGTTGATGGCATTACTCTGGTTACTTGCAAGTGGGTATATAAGTTGAAGAAGAAGGCTGATGGCAGCATTGATATGTTCAAGGCTCTCATGGTCGCTAGAGGATTCTCACAGCAGTATGGAGAAGACTATGAGGAGACATTCAGTCCAGTTGCAAGGATGATTCAGTAAGAGTGGTGATCGCCTTGGCTGCGAGCAAGGGATGGAGTTTGTGGCAGCTCGATGTGATGAATGCTTTTCTTTACGGAGAGATTGACAAGGACATCTTCATGGATCAGCCGCTCGGTTTTATTTCTGAAGATCATCCGGACTATGTCTGCAAGCTCAGGAAGGCTCTCTATGGGTTGAAGCAAGCTCCTAGAGCTTGGCATGGGAAGATTGCAGAGTACTTGCAATTCTGTGGATACCTTGCTTCCAACTCGGATTCTAGCTTGTTCATCAAGAAGAAGGGGGAGCTGATAGTCTTGGTCCTACTGTATGTGGATGACATGATCATCACAGGGAATTCGGAAGGGGAAGTAGCAAGGCTCAGAGTTGAGCGTGCTATACGCTTCGAGATGAAAGACTTGGGAGAGATTCATCACTTTCTCGGTCTTGAAGTGGAGAGGAAGGAGTGCGGGGTTCTCATTTGCCAGAAAGGGTATGCAGATCGCATTGTAAAGCGGTTCGGCATGGGCGAAGGGAAGAAGTGCTCTACACCACTGGAATCTGGGCTGAAGCTTCGACGAGATGAGGGAAGGATTCTTCCTGAGCCCTTGGTGTTTAGAGCTCTGGTTGGGAGCTTGATCTACTTGACGATTACAAGGCCAGATATAGCTTATGCTGTTGGCCGAGTAAGTCGATTCATGGCGGAACCAAGGAAGCCTCATCTAGTGGCGGCAAAGAATATCTTGAAGTATGTCAAGGCTACTTCTGACATGGGACTTCTCTATAGAAGGGTCTCGGAGTTTGGCTTGCTTGGGTTCACGGATGCTGACTATGGCGGTGATTCGGATGATCGAAGATCTAATTCGGGTTATGTGTTCACTTGCGATTCAACTAGCATTTCGTGGTGTAGCAAGAAGCAAGATTCGGTGTCCGTCTCAACTACGGAGGAAGAGTATAAGGCTTTGGCCTTGGCTGCTTGGGAAGCCATCTGGTTAAGGAGGCTTATAGAGGATGTGCATGAAGAAGTGCAAGGGCCTACTTTACTCTGGGGTGACAATGAGAGTGCTCTCAAGCTGGTTAACAATCCAGTGTGTCACTCCAGGACTAAGCATATAGAGATTGATCACCACTTCATCGGGGAGAAGGTATTGGAGGGATCTCTGTTGGTCGGGCATGTTCGGAGTGAAGACAATCTTGCTGATATCGTCACGAAGCCACTGTCGAAGGGGCCTTTTGAGCGGTTGCGCAGCTTGCTGGGCTTGGTCACCACTTCCCACTTCAAGGGGGAGTGTTGAAATTTGTGAAGTGATAGTGGTTGACGGGACAGGCTGGGCGGCCTGGGAGGACAGCTTTAGCGGACTAGGCGGACTGGGCGGACTGTTGTGTGTGGCCTGGTGGAAAGTCTAGTGGAAGCCGGCTGTTCTTCTGAGCGGGTTGTACGGGAGTAGTTCGCGTACTATGCAGCCTGGTATCTGCGGATAAGGCGCTGGCTATTTGGTTGAGCCAAGGAACGACATGAGCGGATAGATGCTTGCGGACTGCCATGTCCGCGGTATGGGCTGTTGCGGACTGGGCTTAGAGCTTGGTTGAGGCCTTGTCGATCTCTGGTGATACAGCAGGTGCTTTGTTGTGGCGATCGTTGGAAGACTGGTGTGTTGAGTCCGGGAGTTGGCTGCTGCGTTGGGCAGGTGTGCGAGTAGTTTGCGGACTGCTGGCGGTCTATGTACTTGGATGTTGACGGACGGGAGTTGATGTCCGCCATGCTCGCATTGGCCTTTGGTGGTTTTGGACTTGGTCACATTCTGTGCCAAGACCATGGTGTCCGCAGTATCCGCCAAGTCCGCTATTGACCGGGCGGACTTGCTATCTGCCTTTGGTCATGGACTTGTGGCGGATTGAGGCTTGAGTCTTGCGGACTGCCTCGGGTTTGTGCGGACAGCCATTGAAGGGGGTTGCTGTCCTGCAGTGGTCGTTGGCTTTGCGTGCTGATGCCTTGTCCGCATAGCTTGGGCGGACTGATGAGGGTTCGCCAATGTTGCCTTGCTCCTGGTGATTTTCCTTGGTATTCGGCTAAGTCCTTGCGGACTCGGCGGATGGTGTTTCGCTATCGCGCGGGCTAGGGCGCTGTCTCTATCACTAGGGCGGTGACCACACTCCTCACCTCGTCTATAAATAGGACCCCCTGGCATATCTACAGTAACTTGTGAACTTGAGTGAACAGTAAGTGGGGGCTTGGTCAGGGCTGCGGTCTCAGTTTGTCTGTCCGCGCGGATTGATTGATTCAGGGCTGACGTTTTGCTGTGAACAGGTCGCGCGGATAGCTTCAAGGAGCTAGGAGTTTGGCTTTGACAACGGTCAAGTACTTGGAAGTTGTGCGGTCTCTGCGGATTCAGCAGGAGGTCGCTCTGCGGCTTGTCAGCTCTGTTTCATCTTTGTCAGCTTCAATAACCTATCCGTCGGTCTCAGGCGGGTAGGCGGTCTGTTCCTCAGTTCATCAGCAGGAGGCAAATAACGGTGTGTTCGCGCGGCCTCGCGGTCTCGGCGGACTCCGTGTCTATTCGGCGGATTGCAGCTAAGCTCGGGCGACTTCGGCGGACTCGGCGACCTCGGCAGTCTCGGTGGACTCAGGTGCTGTCCGCCCGGCTTGTGTTTTTGGTGCTTTCTGTTTACAACTGTTTATACTAGCAAAATCATGTCTCGCTACGTATACCTCGCCTTGTAAAGAAGATTAATGGATAAAAGATTGGTTTGTGCTTCCATTGTTTGTTTGGATTAGTGTCTTGTTTCTTGGGTTTCCGCTGGTTCAACGTGAGAACTGGGTAGTGCCGAAGATATTAATTTGGCGTTTGAGCTACCTTGCTGACCACGCTGAGAAAATTTTAACACGGCCTCGCGGTCTCGGCGGACTCCGTGTCTATTCGGCGGATTGCAGCTAAGCTCGCGAAACTTCGGCGGACTCGGCGACCTCGGCGGTCTCGGCGGTCTCGGCGGACTCCGGCGGACTCCGGTGCTGTCCGCCCGGCTTGTGTTTTGGTGCTTTCTGTGTTCAGCTGTTTATACTAGCGAAATCATGTCTCGCTACGTATACCTCGCCTTGTAAAGAAGATTAATGGATAAAAGATTTGCTTGTGCTTCCATTGATTGTTGGAATTAGTCTTGTTCCTTGGTTTCCGCTGGTTCAACGTGAGAACTGGGTAGTGCCGAAGATATTAATTTGGCGTTTGGGCTACCTTGCTGACCACGCTGAGATAATTTTAACATGTCCTAGGCAGTGTCCATCGACATGACCACACACCATGCCATGTCAACAAGTCATTATCCCCACTATCTTCAAATGGGTTGTAAAAGTTGGAACACAAGCGTGTACATGACCGTGTGCCAAAACGTGTATCATAATGTGTTTGTGCACATGGACATCTACTCAGTTGTAAGACATATGTTCTTTATCCTAGCCTTCAAAAACATTGACATGGCTTGGGATACAGTTGTGTGCTTGACTGTGTATATGGATATAACAATGTACTCAGCTGTGTGACCTGTGTTCTTTTTCCTAACCTTCAAAACCATTAACATGGCTTGGGACATAATAGTGTGTTGACATCTTTAAAGGCTGCAAAAAGCCTCTTAAGCTCATCCAATTGGTCCCAATCTCCACGGAACTTCTTTAAGGCTCTTAGGATCTTCATGACCTGTTTGTATTTAGATTTTGGGGTATTACAAGGGATACTCTAGGAGGTACTACTGAAGTAATTGATCAAACCACACATTCTCTAATTGAATATCATTTCGATTTACCTGGGGCGGTATATTTAATTACAAATGTAGACTTTCTTAAACAAAATTAGTTCATGATGCTCACCTTTACAAATACTATCCCCATCTTATTACAGGAAACATGTGTGTCGCCTTGGCTGCAGAATCTCCCTCCACCGCTAAGTTGGAAACTCAAGTGGTTCTCCAATCTAAACTTCATTATACCTCTAATACCGACTTACTCTAAGAAGTCAGATAGTTAGTGGGAGATGAAACAATCCCCAGAGGCTGTGAAGGTAATTTTTTTTCTTAAAGTGACCTCTCCTAAGTTCTCTCAGTGAGCTAAAATGCCTCTTCCCAGGACATATGTTGGGCCACTCAAAATTCCTCCTCCTAAGAAGAATCGAGGTTCAGACAAGTCCAAGTCTTAGGAAGGCTGGATAAAAGAGGAAAATAAGTCCTACAAGCACAATAAAGATAAGAGATAACATGCTCATTTTTAAAACATAAAGTAGAAAAGTTTCTCAGAGGGAGAGAGGTGAAGAAAACTGTGTTGAAATAGAAGAAATGTTTTGAAGGGAAGCTTCTTAGTGAGCTATTCAAGTAGAAGTAGAAGCTGCAAGCACCCTCTCTTCCTCCGTCATTCATACTTCTTTTGGTAGAGTGTTATCCTGTAAAGCTTCTTTCTTATTTGACAAGGAGAAGTATCTGGAGAGGTACTCCACCTCCGCAACCCACATATTCCCCTCTTTTATTCCATCCCTCTCCTTCTCCAAGTATGTAATTTGTGGTCTTTCCTCTTCCTCAACTATTTCATTCTCAACCTATCTTCATCCCATGTCTACTAAGAATCAGGTCAAGCTCAATAAGAACCCTCCATATTCATAATTTGATTGTACAACCCCGTATCCGGCGAATGGGCCCGCCAGAAACCAGATCGGCCGGCACTCCTTTTTCTGAGACTCGGGCGAACACCAGAGAGGCACGGGGCTCAGTAACATCCAGCTCGCCCAAGCGAGCCCGGCGCATGCCACGCGAGTTCGGCCAACCTCGCGAGCTCGGCGTTCGACGAACTGAGCTCGGCGTTCATTGAACGGAGCTCGACGTTCGTCGTTCTCTCGACCTTTTTTCGACCTCCGGACGGCTCGCCAAGTCCTGACAGCTTGGCGGTCTCGTAGCTCGCGAGCTGTGCAATCCGTGCCCATGCTCGCCGCCCTTGCCGAGTAGAGATTGTCGAGGGCTACTCGTCCATCGTTCTGTGAGGTATTTTTACCATTTTGCTCCCGCTGGCCTGCCCATAGCCTTTAAGAACATCGGAGCTACGCTGTTGGCAGGCCAACCTAGACTGCATATAGCCGTTCAGAATAGTGGAGGTTGGCTATTTGCAGGACATTTTTAGAAATCTATAAATAGGACCCAAGGGGTACCTCAGAAAGCATGTTTCTTGTGCCCACTTGTTCCCTGATCTTCTAAGGGCTTTTTGAGGATACCTTAGCTCGGCCTTTGGCTAAGGAGGGGAAGTGCTCTAAGATCTTCTAGGTGTGTGGTGGGTCCTCCACGCCGAGCACTTAGGTCAGTTCTTTTTTGCTTCCTTTGTTGTTTTGCTTGCAGGAGAGAAGTAGGTGCGCGATCACCCCTTCCCCAAGGGTGAACTCCACAAGAGACCGAGTTTTCGGTTTCAACATTTTTGGTGCGGTGAGCATGGAGAGTGGTCAGTACAGAAAATCTTCAGTAGGCCTGATGATAGGGGGACTAGGATCTTATAGGTCGTACTCACCTCCCCCTCCACCTCTGGCCACGGTGGGAATGTTTGAAGACTTCAGGAACGAGGTACTCGGCCTCGTCAAGTTCGCACTCAGCACGCGGACCGATTGCTCGGCCCCAGCTGCCCAGATAGCTGCCGCCCCATATCTGGGCGAGGACGCCCCAGCCAGCGAGCTGGGAAGGAAGTCGCCGTGGAAGGAAGGGGATGCGAGCTCCCCGGGCACGTGCTCTTCCCCGGCTCGGCAAGCGGAGGCTGGATTGGCGAGTTGGGGCCGCGAGATGTGCCAGCTCGCCCAGTAGGGGGGCAGCCCCTTTAGCGAGTTGGTTTCTTCTGCCCCGATTCTAAAGGGGTTCAGGGAACCCGAAATGTCTTACTACACCCGGAAGGGAGACCCGGTCCAGCACGTCCAGTAGTTCGAGGACGTGGACTCGATCCGACAGATGTCGGATGGCTTCAAGTGATGGCTCTTCGCCTTCACCCTCAAGGAGAAGGCGAGGAAGTGGTTTCACCAGTTGCCTGCCAGCTCCATCTACTGCTTCAAGGACCTACGCCGGGGGTTCATGTTGAGGTTCACCACCTCGATGAGGATGAAGAAGGAGTCAGAGTCCCTGTTCCACATCAAGCAGGGAGTGAATGAGACCTTGGGGAGCTATGTTGACCGGTTCCAGGAGGAGGTCACTCAGGTCCAGGAGATGTCGGTCTATAGCCTGATGATGGCTTTCACCCTAGGGCTGCAACAGGGTTTCTTCAGGATGGAACTTAAGAGAGTGCCCCCCCTCCTACGAGGAGCTGATGGAGAGGGCGGCGAGAGAAGTTGACGGGGAGGCGTCAAATCCGGAGTTTGCCCGGAAGATATCTAGGTGGGCCACGGAGGAAGAGAAGGAGCCGAGAGGTGGCAGGGTGCAGGAGGAGAGGAGAAACAAACCTCGACAGAGGGAGTAGAGGCAACTACAGGGGCAGCAGTAGCCCAGGTGGGGGCGTCAGGAGTCGGACCGTCGGTTGGGATGGATGCCCGAGTGGAAAGACCAAGGGCCACAGTGAGGATACTAGGGAAGGGACCACCACCAAGGGGGCGAGGATCAGTTCCACCCCCCGGGCTGGAGGCAGGCACAAAGGCCTCCACTCCCCAATCAAGACCAGGTTATGGCCATAGCCATGGGGGAGTGGAGCAGAGCGGCGCGGAGGAGGAGATGGAAAGTTAGGGTAGAGTTGCCCTACTATGACTTCCACCAAGAGGAAGGGCACGCTACGGCCACGTACACGGAGTTCCTCGGCATGAAGGGAAACAGGGAGCAGCAACAGCAACAAGGGGCGCCAGGAGGTGAGGATTTAGGAGGTCTTGTCTCGACTGGAGGAGGATCGGTGCGAAGACCGGGCAGATGTCGGGACCCGAGTAGGGATTATGGTGATCCATAGGGGGTGGGGGTAGAGGCCTCTCGAAGCGAGAGTCTCCATACTATGTATCACTGGAGCGTTGGCTCCACATCCCAGACCCCACCCCCAGAAGAGAGGATTACCTTCTCAAGGAGTGACATGTCGGATCATGATGATCGCTTTTGCGATGCTCTGGTCATCCAGATAGCCCATCAGAAAGGAGGTGGCAAAACTTCTCAAGGCTGGCTTTGTATCCGAAATACAATACTCCGGCTGGGTCTCCAATGTAGTCATGGTTAAAAAAGGAGACGGCCGGTGGCGTATGTGTGTCGATTTTTCTTTGCTTAAGAAATTGTGCTCTAAGGACTGTTATCTCATGCCTTGGATCGATGCGCTGGTTGATTCAGCCATCGGTTTTTCTTTAATGAGCTTTTTAGATGCGTTTTCAGGTTACCACCAAATCAGGATGCACCCCTCGGACGTCAAGGACGTCTCATTCATCACGGGGGATGGGTGCTACTGCTATAAAATGATGCTGTTTGGTCTAAAAAATGCAGGGGATCCCTACCAAAAGATGATGGACCGAGTCTTCCGGGAACAGAAGGGGAGGAATCTGGAGGTATATGTGGATGACCTCATGTAACGCCCCCGGTTTTTCTTTGTTTTGTTTGATCTTGGATTGGCGTTACGATGACGCATTTCCGGCCCTTCGCCGTTGTAGAGTGTGGTCCTAGCTCTGTAGGTTCCTTGTGTAGCCTGGTTGTAGCCTGTTGGCAAGTTTCCCCAGCTAGACGGAGTCTGTTTTGGTGACTCGGTTGGTCCTCTTAGGGATATGCTTGTGTTTTGGCTTCGGGAGGTGTTAGCCCGAGTGTGCGATCGTCGGATGTTGTCTTCGACCTCACCGTTGTTTTGGTTTTGGTCGAAGTCCGGGATCGTTTGCCTTCGCGTCGTTTCGGCAATTGTTTTTGGTTAGCTGTAATGTTTGTAATATTTGTTGTGCTGTGTGTGGCCTAATGTGGCCGAGCTTGTAGGCTGGTGCCTTGTTTCTTTGATTAGGAGCTAGCAGGTTTCTATTTGGTGTAAGTTTGGGTGACACGGCCTGGGTCACGGGCGTGACCCAGGGCGTGTCGTGCTCGGGTAGAGCTCTTTTCTCTGTGTGGTCGACGAATTTTTTTGGTCGACGGGTTTTTTTGGGAACACGGCCTGTGACACGGGCGTGTCACGGGGCGTGTCCCCCTTCGGTTCGTCGAGCTGCGCTCGATGGTCGTCAGGCGGTGTTTTAGTGAGAACACGGCCGTGTCACGGGCGTGTCGTGTCGGACACGGGCGTGACACTGGGCGTGTCTCTCTGTTCGACGATCGGCGCTCCACGATCGTCGAGCGGTGTTCAATTTGGTACACGGCCTGTGACACGGGCGTGTCCCAGGGCGTGTCCCCTGTTTCGTCGAGCGGAGATCGACTTTCGTCGAGTGGGTAGGTGTGTGAGTACACACCCCGTGACACGGGCGTGTCGGGCCGTGTCACAGGCGTGTCAGGGGCGTGTCCCTTGTTTCGTCGAGTGGAGATCGACGTTCGTCGAGTTAGTACACACCCCGTGACACGGGCGTGTCGGACCGTGTCACGGGCGTGTCTTGGGCGTGTTCCGTACTTTTCTCCTGAAAGCATCTTTTGTTGCCGTGATTCATTTTTCCTCCTCATTTTCGTTGTTCCCGAGTCTGCAAAGCTTCCAGTGGAAGGGTTTTGGGAGGAGGCAGTGGATTTTGGGCCGGTGCTTGCGGGAGGGAGCTCGTTTTCTCGTGCGATAGCGGATTTGGCTTTCTCTCATGTAGATCTTCCCTTCCATGTAAGTTTTCTTGATTTAGGGTTTGATTCCAGGAATTGTAAGCATCTGATTTCTTTTCTTCCTCAAGTTTCAGCTTTGGTCTTCTAGGTGGCCGATCATGCCGCCGGAGCCAAGCGGTGGTGTGGCTGTTGTTTTTTCGGAGAGGTAGAGGCAAGTGGCTCCCTTGCCCTTGCCAAATTATTTCTAACTCTTACTCTATTTTCATTTCCTGTGCAATACTTCTGCATTCCTTATCTTTTTCCTCCTTAAAAATTAGAGTAATACGATGTCTTTTTCCTCCATTTCAGTCATGGGCTGTTTCTTTGCCTTTTCTTACAATTAAATCAATGTTCTCTCGTTGTCTGAGGTCTTGGTGTACAGTGGGTAGTTAGAGTTAGGGTGGGGTTGCAGTTATTTATAGTTTAGGTTTAGTTGTGGTAGCCCCAAGTAGTTAGGATGGAACAGAGGATTGGGATTAAATTTCCAACTCTCTGTTTTCGCGCGTTGAGAGAGCTTAGGCTGCGGTTTTAGCAAGACTTACGTTTATCCTAAGTGGAAAGCGCTGACAGTGTCGAGTGAGCTCGGCTAACTCAACACCGTCACCCAGCGTAGGACTTGCGGCTAAATATTTTGGGCGTCATGTGAGAGGAGTTTACTCAACGCTGCGTCAGGTGGGCTCGACTTTTCTGTCTTGGGTTCGTGTGTTTCCTTAGGGCTGTTAGTGAGACTTTTCCCTTTCTCTAGGGGGTGGTATTGGGTGTTCGTCTAATTTTGCTTGCCGACTCTTGGGTTGTGGCAGGTGGTGGAGTTTTAGTGGCCTCTGGAGGGGTGGATTTTGATGTGGAGAGCTGTGGCCACCGCCTTTTGCCCCGGTTTGGGTTGGTGTGTGTGGGACCCTAAAGCTGCCACTGGTGACCCCTTAGCCCTTTTTGGATCTGATTTTGGTTATGTATTCAGATCTCTATTTTGACCACTGCCAGTTACCCACGTATTAGGAATGTTAGTCTCTTTCCTGTTTACGTTTTCTCTTTCTTTTGGGCATATATGTATATGTCTTGTTGCTTTTACAGACTCTGTCGTTGGGCATGCTGCTTTTATTGCTCGCACTTGGTTTGCGTTGCTGTGCTTTAGACAGTGCTCTTTTCTTGTTGTCATGCCCTTTCTTTTGCTTATAGCAGTTTGTTGCCGGGTTGGTAAACCCTTCTTTTTGCTCATAACTATAATGCTTTATTTACTCTTTTGATTATTTCCTTACTGAGGTGTTCTTTTCTTGAATGCCTCAGGTCCAGGTTGTAGCCGGTTCAGCGGCTAGTTCTTTTGGAGGGGCTGGTTTGCGGCCTCTTGGTTAGCTGAGACAGCTGATCCCCGATTTTGTAAGGTAGTTCCTGACCTTTCTGTATAGACATACATACTCACCAGTGGGTTCGTGTCAGGTTGTTGGCGCCCACTGGTGGTTTCTTGCGATGCTGGGTATGAACTTAAATTGCTGTTTTTGCCTAATTGTGGTTTCTTACTTGCTTCTGGGAAGGATTTATGTTAGGTTGCATGTTAGATATTTTAAACCCTAAAAGCATTATTATATGTACCTCATGCATAGCATATTTATAAAACAAAGACACTATATTTTCTTAGCGTAAAAAGACTACCTTTTATATCTATTATATTCACTTTAGAGTCGTGCATACCATGAGTCGTCCCGTGGGGACACTTATGCTTTTAGGGTGTCAACTTAATTGAACCGAAGTATTTTCTGCTGCGTATAAATATATTTTTAATTGTGGACTAGCTGATCCGCCGTGCCGAGGGATACAGCCATTTAACATAATTGGTTTTCTTTCATAATTAATCAGCGATTTTTCCTTAAAATCTAAGGTCTGGAGTCTTGCCTGAGCGTGTGCAGTTATCCCCTGCACGACGTGGCATCACGACACGTGTTTTCTCTTGCTCTGATATGATTTTATCGTTGAGAAAATGCGGGTTGTGACAGTTGGTATCAGAGGGAGGTTGCTTGACAAATGGTCGGGAAACCTTTCCCCTTGTTCGCATTAGTGGTTAGCGTCATACCATACACACACCGATATGTCATCATCACGTCTTGGCTAAAGCACGAACACTACACTCACGAGCATAAAAAAGTATACGGGGCATATTATGTAGTATGGGATGCATAATATGTGTTTGCATATGGATCCACCATAGGAGGCAACATGTGAGGGTTATTTAGTATGGGATGCATAACCTCACCACATGAATGCGGCTAGCACGTTTTCTTTTTTCGTTGCATGGGAATGTTATGTAGTATGGGATGCATAACATTTTCATGTGTACGCCGCCCATGGCATGCATTAAGGCCTTTTTAGAATGCATAGCACATCATGCATAGCATAACATTTCATAAGCACAATGTGCCAAGCTAAAGATTTATAAGATGACATATGTACACACATGGTTTTGAGTCAAAAAGAATACAAATACATGCATTCATGGTTTAGGCACATGAGTGAGTATGATGGTGGTGAACCATCTTAGGTTAAGCATAACATCATCATGGAAAAAACAACTCCCAGAGCAAGTTTTGCAGTTGAAGTTCATATTTAAGTGTGTTTGTCTGTACCAGGTAGTTTTGTTCTAGCTGTTGGGCTAGGTTTTGTCTAAAGCTTGTGCGATTATAGGATGGTGAGACACCCTGCAACGAGATCGACCCACCAATCCGAGGGTGAGACATCAGGAGCGCAGAGCGAGGCGTTGGTAGAAAACCTGTGGCAGAGTAATGAGGCCTTATCGAGGCATGTGGTGGCTATGCAGGCTCAGATTCAGTCCCTTGTAGCAGTGGTGGCGGGACAGACTCCGAGAGTTCCGGACCCTGCTGAGGGGGTAGCTGTTCCTGCCCCTCCTGCTCCTCCCGTGCCTTTGGTTGTGGTGCCCCCGGAGATGGCGTTTATATCCCAGTTTCAGCGACTGAGACCCCCTAATTATGATGGGCAAGCAAATTTCATGATTTTGGATGACTGGCTGATTACCATAGAGGAGATGTTCTCTTATTCAGGGATTTTGGACGATCAGAGAGTGATGCTCGCTGCCTACCAGCTCAAGGGCTTAGCAAATAATTGGTGGCTGAGGGAGAAAGAAAGCTTGGTGGCAGGATGTTCTTGGGAGTCATTTAAGGGGATGCTGTTGAGTAAGTTTTTGCCTTCAGTCGAGAGGGACCGACTGATGAATGACTTTCTCCATTTGAAGCAGAGGAAACTCACGGTCAGTGAGTATGAGATTGAGTTTAGTAAGTTGAGTCGGTTTGCTCCTGGTCTGGTGAGTGTTGAAGCGGACCGAGTTAAGCGGTTTTTGGGTGGACTAAGAAGCGACATTCAGCAGTTAGCGAATGCCTACGGAGCAATCAGTTATGCCAGCGTGGTCGAAGCTGCCTTGAGGGTTGAGGCCATTGAGAATGCCAAGAATAGAGGTCAGCAGTTGAGGAAGGATAAGCGGAAGTCCGGTGGAGGGAAGAGCCCTCAGGAACCCGATGGTGTCTCGAGAAAGAAGAACAAAGAGGTTTGTAGTTTTTGTGGCCGGCCAGGCCACCCATTTGAGAAGTGTTACAAAAGGTTGGGAGTGCAGACGAAGGAACAGGTGCACGCAATTCAGGGTGCTCTCAGAGGAGACTTGGTGTGTGCCTTGTGTGGAAGGAAGGGGCATGATGCTGCCCGTTGCTGGTTAAGAGATAAGGTCTGTTTTCAATGTGGGCAGAAGGGTCATCTTAAGACAAAGTGCCCACAGCTCCGGCCTATTCTGCAGCCAGTTCCCCTCCAGGCTTTGCCACCGCCTCAGCAAATGGATAGAGGAAAGGGGAAGTTGAATGTTCTTTCGGCAGACGAAGAGCAGACTTCGACCCAGGTTATCTCAGGTTTGACTCCTCCTCAGTCGTTTCGTTATGATCCCTTTGTGTCTGTAGTTTTCATTTTAGCGTTTGTTTCCTTAGATGCGTGCGCTATTTGTAGGACGATTTAAGGTAAAGAACCGCTGGGCGCGCGTTCTCTTCGATTCAGGCGCTACCCACTCATTTGTGGCTAGAGCCTTCGTGGAGCGGTTCAGTTTGGGCCTAGATCGTGTTGGTGGTGCCTTTTGCATTACGTTCCCCTCCGGTGACTCTGTGGTTACGGACCTGGGTGTCCTGGATTGTCCGATTTTGTTGGGGGATTTTCTAGCCAAGGCAGATCTTAAGGTGATTGACCTGGAGGACTTCGATGTTATCTTGGGCATGGACTGGTTGTCAAGGTACGATGCTGTTATCCAGTGCAAGGGTAAGCGCTTGGACTTCGTCAAAGACAATGGTCAGCCAGGGAGCGTTTATGGGTATTCTCTCCAGGAGTCTCCAGTCATTTCTGCGGTGTGTGCTCGGAAGTTGCTTGATTCTGGCTGTTTTGCCTGTTTGGTCTCTCTGGTAGGGGCAGTTGTTGGAGTGCCGTGTTTGCAAGAGATCCCTGTGGTGTGTGACTTCTCCGATGTGTTTCCTGATGATCTTCCCGGTCTTCCACCCGATCGAGATGTCGAGTTTGTTATAGATTTGGAGCCAGGCACGCGTCCTATTGCCAAGGCGCCGTACCGGATGGCCCCGCGAGAGCTGGAAGAGTTGCAAATTCAGCTGGATGAGATGTTGGAAAAAGGTTTCATAAGGCCGAGTTCTTTACCTTGGGGTGCGCCAGTGCTGTTCGTTAAAAAGAAAGATGGGTCGATGAGGGTATGCATCGACTATAGAGAGCTGAAAAGGTTACTATTAAGAACAGGTACCCTTTGCCTCGAATTGACGATCTGTTTGACTAACTGCGTGGTAGTGCCGTGTTTTGAAAGATAGATCTTCGTTTGGGCTATCACCAGTTGAGGATTCGGGAGTCAGATGTTCCGCGGACGGCGTTCCGCTCTCGTCATGGGCATTTTGAGTTTTTGGTTATGTCATTTGGTTTGACTAATGCGCCCTCAGCTTTTATGGATCTGATGAACAGAGTTTTCAAGGACTTCCTGGATAAGTTTGTGATTGTCTTTATAGATGATGTTTTGGTGTATTCTAAAGATGCGGAGGAGCATGATCGGCATTTGCGTCTGGTCTTGGCGACTCTGAGAGACCACAAGCTTTACGCCAAGCTGAGCAAATATGAATTTTGGTTGCCTCAAGTCTCTTTTCTCGGCCACGTGGTTAATAAGGAGGGAATATCGGTGCACCCGGAAAAGATCGCTGCTGTGATGGAATGGGCGAGGCCTGTTACTCCCAAAGAGATCAGAAGCTTCTTGGTCTTGGCTGGATATTATAGAAGATTTGTAGAGGGATTCTCTACCTTGTCTGCGCCGTTGACCAGGTTGACGTAGAAGAATGTAGCCTTCATATGGGATGGAAAGTGTGAGGAGGCTTTTAAGGAACTAAAGAGGAGGTTATGTTCGGCTCCAATTTTATCTTTGCCTACTGAAGATAGCGAGTATGATATCTATGTGGACGCGTCGCATGTCGGACTGGGCTGCGTATTGATGCAGGGCGGGAAGGTGATTGCGTACGGATCGAGGTAGCTAAAGACTCATGAGAGAAATTACCCTACGTATGACCTGGAGTTTGCAGCTGTGATCCAAGCGTTGAAATTGTGGAGGCATTTGCTTTATGGCGCGCAGTGCAAGATTTTCACGGATCATAAGAGTTTGAAGTATGTCTTCACCCAGAAAGTATTGAATCTGCGCCAGCGATGATGGTTGGAGTACGTGGCTGACTATGATGTTGAAATCCAGTACCATCCGGGTAAGGCGAATGTGGTGGCCGATGCCCTGAGTCGGAAGTCAGGGAAGATTTTCAATCTCTCCGCCGAGCGTCTAGTGGAAGAGTTCCTTTTGATGGACATTTCTGTGGGAAGCTGTGATTCGCAGAGTAGCTTGACAGTGGCAGAACCTTCGTGGATTGCGCTTACGAGACTGCATCAGAAGGATGATCCCGATCTTCTGCATTTGTATCTGCGAGCTGAAAAAGGTGAATTACCAGATTTCTCTCTAGATGATGCGGGTACCTTGAAGTATCGTGGCAGGTTTTGCATTCCCGCAGTTGGAGATATCCGGGATATGGTGTGCAGAGAAGCCCATGGATCTAGTGTTGCCTACCATCCAGGGTCTACCAAGATGTATCATGATTTAAAACAGATTGCCTGGTGGTATGGGATGAAGAAGGACATAGCCAGATTTATTTCAGAGTGTTTCACTTGTAGGCGTGTGAAGGCCGACCATGGGAGGCCTGGTGGCAAGCTGACTCCCTTAGAGATTCCGATGTGGAAGTGGGAGAGTATCTCGATGGATTTCATTTCAGGCTTACCTAGATCTCCTAAAGTGCATGATTCAGTTTGGGTGATTGTAGACAATTGAAGAAGAGTGCTCACTTCGTACCATTTAAGATCGATTATTTGATGAGGAAGATAGCCAAGCTGTACTTGGATGAGGTTATCAGATTACATGGTGTACCCATGAGTATCATATCAGATCGAGACTCCAGGTTTACGTCTCATTTTTGGAAGAGCCTTCAAGAAGGGTTGGGTACAGATTTGAGATATTCCACAGCTTATCATCCGCAGACCAATGGTCAGACGGAGCGTGTAAATCAGATTGTGGAAGATATGACCCGATGCTATATTCTGGACCACAGAGGAGCGTGGGATGAGCGCTTGCGGCTTATGGAATTTGCGTATAACAACAGTTATCAAGAAAGCTTGCAAATGGCTCCTTTTGAAGCTTTGTATGGGAGGCGCTGCATGTAACACCCCCTATCCGTCGCATAGCATATAGCAGTAGGTCCGGCTGGGGCCCGACGCCATATACCACAGACAGACCGGGTGGTTACTTATGGAAACCATCCAACCAATCTCTACAGCCTACACAGAGCATTATAGCGGAAGCAGTTTAATAAAGTTGTAAACAAGAACCCAGCAACAATGCACGAATGTCCACTAATACAAATTAGGAATGTTATACAAAAATACCCAAAACAAGCCTTAAGGCCTTACAAACTGTTTCACTTGAATATTACATATTTTACAAACTACGGTACGCAGGCCGGTCATACATGAATAAAGCAGTAAACACTTCTACTTGGGCATTCGAGGGCCGGCATCGCAAAAAGGGCTTTAGCCCGCTATTGACCGCTCTGTCCAGCAGCACTTGCAAGCAACAAACCACCGCACGGTGGCAAAACAAGGCAACGGTCAGCAATGCTGACCAAATTATAATGATCCCGCCCCCAACTCGGGGCGGCGATGCTCCTTCCCTGCATTTCATTAGCATAAGCGAGCAATAATTACAAATAGCCATTTCATCACGGACGTTGGCTCGTACGGCCACACGTCCCGTGCTCTCAGGGCACATTCTTGGTGATCGCAGTCTAAGCCGCTAACTCACCACGATCTCTAGGACGGCAATAACTCGTGAGCAAAACTAGTCTTTTAGGCAAACGTTACGACACTTAAATGTCATCAACAGCCCATGTCACGACACTTTAATGTCATCGACAGAAAGACCCGACCTCTATGCCCTCGGCATAACGCAGGAACGGTTCCCACTCAACCTGTTGCTCACTTGCCACGACACTTAAAGATCATCGGCACGGGTTAAGCTTCCCCGAAGCCCGTGAATCGAACGTACGATGTTACATAACCCAGTTATGTACTAAATGGGCACTTAGGCCCCCAAGTTGGCAAGATCTCGTATCCGCCCAGTTTTCTGGGTGTACCTTTGGGTTAATCCCCGAGGCTCCCTACTGCAATCTACCGCGTAGAAAACCCGAAAAACAAACCATAGCACGGAGTCTTCTCCGGCACTTATGCAATGCAACATCACCGATCCAGACCAACATGTCCGGGTAGGCTTCACACATCATGCTTATGTCCGTTCTCGCTTACGGACTCTAAACAACGGGGACTTCACATATCTACCCGAAGGAACGACTCCAACTCTCCGCAAACTCGCGAGAGCGGGCTTCCTATGCAAAGAAAGAGAGCTACTCATGCTCAAGATGAGGATCGTTACCCTTGCGTTCCTCTTTGGCGCCATTGAAAAGTAATCAGATGAAAACCACCACACTAGCGTTGCCTCCGTGGATCCGAAGTCGGCTCGAGATTCGGAGCTCCGAAACTCCTCCAATGGCGGGATCTAGCTCCTTCTTCCTCCCTTGGCTCTCCTCTTTCTCTAAGGTTTTAGGAAGAGGAAACTTATGAAAAGTAAGGGTTTTCCAAGTCCATTCACGGGTATATCCCTTCAGGAACATCCCCCAGCCGTTGGATCTCAAAACAAGGAAACGAACGGCTTTTATTCGGGGCTGAAATGCCCAATCTGGACCGAACACGGCCTGGCACACGCCCGTGTCTAGGGCCGTGTGCCGCATTCGCCATCAAAATCGAATCGCCTCGAACCTCACACAGGTATCGAACACGCCCGTGTTCGAGCTGACACGCCCGTGTTCCACCTGACACGGCCGTGTGGCCGGCCGTGTACCCCATGATTTTTCACCAAAATCAACCCGAGCACTGCACGGGTTCTAGGACATGCCCGTGTCCCTACCAGTGTCACCTCAACACGCCTGGAACCCAGGCCGTATACACGGTCTTGACACTTCATCGAGCGAAGATCGTCGACCTGATGACACGGCCTTGGACACGCCCGTGTCCTAGGCCGTGTGCCTTGTCTCGACACCATGTCGAGACCAAATTGTCGACTCTGCGACTAAGTGTCGACACGGGTCGACACGCCCGTGTCGCAGGCCGTATGCCATGTCTCGACACATTGTCGACACCAAAGTGTCGACTTCGCGGGACGAGTGTCGACACGGGTTGACACGCCCTGCGACACGCCCGTGTCGCAGGCCGTGTGCCCAGTCTCGACACAATGTCGAGACCAAAGTGTCGACTTCCTGTCTTAGTGTCGACACAGGCTTGACACGCCCTGGGACACGCCCGTGTCCCAGGCCATGTGCCTACAGCCAGAACTCAAACTGGCCCAAAATGTCCCCCTTTTCTCCTTTGAGTTTCGGGGCGTTACAACTCTACCCCTCTTAAAAGAATTTCGTCCACGAAATTACATAAAGGAAAGGCATGTCAAAACCAAAATTTGTACCTGAGCGGAACAACTCCAGATACTCGTCAAGCATCGTCTGCTCTCGCTCCCAAGAGAGCTCCTCACGACCGCAATTGTCCCATCGGACCTTGACCATCCTGATCTCTTTATTGCGTAGCCGCTTGACCTCCGAGTCCTCAATCCGCACGGGCTTGACCTTTGTCGTTAGCCCACTATCCACCGGCACTTGATCAACCGCGATCACTTGCGTAGGCTCTTGCACCGCCTTCCGAAGCACCGAAATATGGAATACATCATGTAAACCACTAAGCTCCACTGAAAGGTTCAACCGATAGGCCGCTTCCCCAACTCGCTCCAGAACCTCGAACGGTCCAAGGTACCTCGGGCTTAGCTTTTTCAATCGCCGCACCTGCGAGACACCCTTGAACGGCTGGATCTTCAAGTATACATAATCGCCCACAGCGAACTCCACGTTCCTGTGCTTGGCATTGTAGTACTTTGCTTGACGGTCCTGAGCGATAATCAACCTCTCCCGAATAGTTCTCACCAAAGAAGTAGCATCCTCCACTTCCGATCGCTTATACAACTTTGACTCACCCGTTTCTAACCAAGACAACGGCATGCGACATTTTCTACCATATAGGGCCTCGAAAGGCGCCATCTGAATACTCGCTTGGTAGCTATTGTTGTATGAGAACTCCACCAAATAAAGGTGGTCTTCCCATTGCTTTCCAAAATCCAAAACACACATGCGAAGCATGTCTTCCTTTGTTCTATTGACCCTCTTGGTCTGCCCATCCGTTTGCGGATGGAAGGCTGTGCTGAATTTCAACTTTGTTCCCAACATTTGCTGCACAAGCCTCCAATCATTGGACGTGAACCGCCCATCCCGGTCACTCACGATGTTGCGGGGCACACCATGAAGCTGTACTATGTTATCCACATAAAGCTTTGCCAGCTTCTCCACCGGATCATCCTTCCTATGCGGAATAAAATGCGACACCTTCGTTAACCGATCAACAACCACCCAAATGGCGTCGTTCCCCTTTTGCGACCTTGGCAAACCGTGCACAAAGTCCATAGAGATGTCGTCGAATTTCCACTCCGGAATAGGCAAGGACTTAAGAAATCCTCCAGGCTTTTGGCACTCCGCCTTTACCAAGGCGCAGGTTTGGCACTTTGCTACATAGAGCGCCACATCCTTCTTTAAACTCGGCCACCAAAACAGCTTCTTCACATCACGGTACATCTTCGTGCTCCCCGGGTGAATCGAGTACTTGGTATGGTGCGCCTCGTACAACAACTCCACCTGTAAATTGCCCACACTTGGGACGCACGGACGACCGTCTTTCCACAGCAATCCGTCCTCCATGACGAACTGGGAATTTGACCCATCCAGAGCCTCTACCATGAACTGCTTCATATGAGCATCCATATCCAAAGCCTGCCGAATACGATCAGCCAGATCATATTGGACTTCAGTCCAATTCAGAACTGCTTCAGCACTAGATTGTCTATCCACACAAACAATCTCCAACGCCTCCAACTCCCGCACCAACTGCTCATCATGCACTGATAGCCAATTGGCTTAAGCTGGGGCTCGGCGACTCAACGCGTCCGCAACCACATTCCCTTTGCCAGGCACGTAGTGGATCTTGAATGTATAGTCCCCCAGGAACTCCATCCATCTACACTGCCGCATATTCAGATCAATCTGATCTATCAAATATTTCAGGCTCTTATGATCGGTGTAGATATCATTCTTCACACCGTACAAATAGTGTCTCCACATCTTCAAGGCAAATATCACGGCCGCTAACTCCAAGTCATGGACCGGATAATTCCTCTCATGCACTTTTAGCTGTCTCGAGCCATAAGCTATCACGCTTCCGTGATGCAGTAGCACGCAACCCAAACCGCTGCCCGAAGCATCGCTATATATCTCATAGCCTTCGGTCCCAACCGGCGAACTCAGCACAGGAGCCGTGGTCAACCGACACTTCAATTCCTCAAAAACTCGCGCGCACTCCGGCGTCCAAACGAACTTATGCTCCTTCCTCGTCAAAGTAGTGAGAGGTAACGCTATCCTCGAGAAATTCTCTACGAAGCGCCTATAATAGCCGGCAAGCCCCAAAAAGCTCCGGACTTCTGCTACCGTAGCAAGCTCAGGCCACTCCCGTATCGCAACAATCTTCGCCGGATCCACAGCAATACCCTCTCCACTCACTATATGCCCGAGAAACGCCACTGAGGATAGCCAAAACTCGCACTTCGAGAACTTGGCATATAACTGATTTCTCATAAGTGTCTCCAACACCAAATGAAGATGCTTGAAGTGATCTTCCTCACTTTGCGAGTACACCAAAATATCGTCGATGAAGACGATCACGAAATGGTCCAAGTACTCCCTGAAAGTCCTGTTCATCAAATCCATGAACACTGACGCCGCATTAGTCAGCCCAAACGGCATGACCGTAAACTCATAATGCCTGTACCTCGTACTAAACGCTGTCTTCGGGATATCACTCTCCCTTATCCGCAGCTGATAGTACCCAGCCTTGAGATCCAGCTTCGAGTACACCGTCGACCCGACTAACTGATCAAAGAGATCATCAATCCGAGGGATCGGGTACTTGTTCTTATCCGTCAGCTTGTTTAGCTCCCGATAATCAATACATAGCCTCAAGCTTCTGTCCTTCTTCTTAACAAAGAGGACCGGTGCGCTCCAAGGCGAAGAACTCGGGCGCACATACCCTTGCTCCAACAAGTCTTGCAGTTGAACATTCAGCTCCGCCATTTCCTTAGGCGCTAGCCGATACGGAGATCGTGACACAGGCTTTGCACCTGACACTAGCTCGATCGTAAAATCTATCTCCCGCTGAGGCGGGGCTCCAAGAAGATCTGCGGGGAACACATCAGGGTATTCCGATACCACTGAAATACAATCCAACGCGGGCTTCGTCTTTGCAACCTCCACTAGTGTAAAGAACAGTTCTGCTCCGGCACGAACCGCCTTCACCACCTGAAGAGCAGACATCAACGTCTTGCTCGACCCCTTTAAGCCCGTAAAGTAGTCTCACGACTTGCTCCCAGCTTGACTTCCTTGCTACCGCAATCTATATGGGCCTGCTGCTCCGAGAGCCAGTCCATGCCAAATATGACGTCGAACTCCACCAACGGAAGTAAGGACGCTCGCAGGTCGAACTCCTGCTCCCCAATACGAATCTTAACATCGCAGATCCTATCCGCTCGCATCGAACACCCATTGGGCAACAGCACATCCAACTTATCCTTCGCCATCGAAGAAGGGACTCCGATGCGTGATATAAATCCTTCGGACAAGAAGGAGTGTGAAGCTCCCGTATCGAAGAGTGCTCGTGCCGGATTTTCACAAATCAATACAAATCCTAAACAAGCAGTGGTAAGTGAAAGATATGGTACCTAAACACCTAGAGGGGGGGGGGTGAATAGGTGACCTAAACCTTTTTAAAACTTTGTTGGCAGCACAATAGTTATTCCACAGAATTCTACAGCTAACAGCAATTACAGTTAATTCACAGCACAGCACAGCACAGCAGACACACTAATTTATAGTGGTTCCCCAATCTTTGGGTACATCCACTTTCCCCCTTCGCCTATCTAGCAGTGTACTAGATTCGGCCAACCGTCTCCACTATCTCAGAACCCAACAAGGTTCCTACACCTCAGGCCCAAAGCCTTACACTCAGCCACAAAGGCCTACACTCAGCCACCCAGGCCTACACTCAGCCAATTAAGGCCTACACTCAGAGTTCTTCAACTCCTACACTCAGGCAACCAAGCCCTACCCTCAGCCTTTATAATATAGGCTTACAATTCTCTCAGATCCAATGGATCCTACAAGTTAAAATAGAAATACAATAGCTAACTCTACAACTCAGAAAATAAGAGAGGAGTTGAGAGTTTCTTGAAGAGTTCTTGGAAGAACTCAGCTAGATCCAAACTGACTTAGCTTCCTTCAAAGCTTCTTGAGTTAGAACTGAATTAGTCTGAATCCTCTGCAGTTGATCCTTGACCTCTGCTTCTTGAGATCCAGATGATTCTGAATCTTTCTTCTCAGCCTTAGTTCCAAAGACTGAATTCTTGATTGGAGCTCTCTCTCTCCAACTTCTTAGATCTGCAGTTGGACTGCCAGATCTTCTTGTGTTGATCCTCTGTGTATCACTTTCTGATTACTTGAATAATCTGATCAACCACTTTAATTATTCTCACTACTTGAAAGAACAACTTGTAATTCTTATCTCAACAACAAAATCTGTAAACTATGAGTGCCTATTTATAGGCTTCCTTCATGGTAACCGGCTGGTCCGGTTCATAACAGACTTCTGACTTCTCTGACAGTAGTTGTAGACCGGCTGGATCGGCAGCTGTCATGTCAACCAGTCACTTCTTGAAATTCTCTAACTGTCAGATAGTGTCGAGACTTTCTGTTCTTAAGTGCCGACACTTATAGACTAAGTGTCGACACATGTTGTGTAAGTGTCGACACAAGTCTACAAGGTGTCGACACAATTCCTTGTATGTCTCGACACAGATTCTTCTGCATGTGTCGACACTGAAATTGAGTGTCGACACAAGTACTTGTTCTTCATTCTTTAACTGTATTCTTCTAAGTGTCGACACAACTCCTTTGTGTCGACACATCTTCATGTGTTGAAACTGTCAAGTGTCGACACTGCTTCTTGGTGTCGACACAAGTCTTCAATCTTGTTTCTTCAGCTGAGTGTCGACACATTCCCTTAGTGTCGACACTTGTACTTAGAATATTTTGTAAACTTTTCTGTTCTTTGCTAAGTGTCGACACAGCTCCTTGTGTCGACACTTTCTTCAAGTGTAGGAGTCTTCAACTAAGTGTCGACACATTGTGCTGGGTGTCGACACTTTCTTCAAGTGTTGACTCTTCTGGTTGTGTGTCGACACATTGTGTTGAGTGTCGACACATACTTCAAGTGTTGACTCCTTTGAGTGTGTGTGTCGACACATTGTGTTGAGTGTCGACACATTCTTCATATGTTGACTCTACTATTTGAGTGTCGACACATTGTGTTGAGTGTCGACACTTGTACTTAGACTCTGCAGATTTTTGCTGAGTGTCGACACAGCTCCAAGTGTCGACACTTTCTTGTGTAGACTCAGCTCTTCTAGGTGTCGACACTTCTGCTAAGTGTCGACACTGCTTTTCTGCATACTTCTTCACTGAGTGTCGACACAGCTCCAAGTGTCGACACTTTCTGTCTGGTGTCGACTCTTCTTCCCAGGTGTCGACACAATTACTCCAAGTGTCGACACTGCTTGTCTGGGTGTCGACACAAGCTTTCTCAAGTGTCGACACTTTCCCTCTGGGTGTCGACACATGGACTTAGAAACTTTTAGCTTCAGTCTAGTGAATACCTAACCTGCACAAGTAACTCAAACAAACATCAAATACATTATGATGTATATCATTGAGTTAGGTGAGGCTTCTTCAAATCAGGTACATTTGACCAATGTACCCAACAATCTCCCCCTATTTGGAGAAGTCATAACCCTTAGTCAATGATATACATCACTCATAATTAAAAATTAGAGAATGATGTAAAGCAGGTATATAACAACAGGGTAAACTTAAACATGTAATAAAGCACACATGTATACTCATTCAGCATTACAGAACAAACAAGAATTAGACACATTCTACTAACAATCATGAAATATATTTATCAAAAATTGTTCTTACATTGTTTTAATACATTTCCATTGTTTTACAAAAATATTGCATATGTAAAAGATTACAACAATGTATCTTAGTCTAATCTTAGTCTAGTTCTGATCAGGCTCTTTTATGACTATGCCTTTCCCAGCTTGTACTTTGGCTTTCACAGCAGCAGCAGCAGCAGGCTCAGTATCAGCAATCTTCTTTCCTTTGGAGTCCTTCTTCTTTAGTTCTTCAGCCTTGATTTTTTGCCTCTCAAAATAATGATAGGGCTTAGGAAAGTACTTGCTAGGCTCCACAGCTGTAGGAGGTAGCTTTCCTAACTTAGCCTTCCTTCTATGCTGGACAATGGCTTCCTGCCTGATCTCATGCTTCCTCCATTCTGCCTCTGAGAACCACTTGTTCCTCTCATGTGCATTGTCCTTGGCTGCTTTCCAGGCTGTGAGAATGATGTTCCTAGAAGTAGGGCTCCACTGTTCAAAATCTGGTTTTTGCTCAGCAAGTTCCCTAAACTTCTTCTTTGACAGCCTTGTCTCTTCCTCTTTGTCCATAGCCTCTTGCATAGCAGCTGTAATAGGTTGAACAACCTTTTCCAGAATAACATTTGGCTTTCCAGCAGTTGGGCTATACATTGTGCTTACTTCTGCATGAACCATGTCAAAATCTGGAGGTGGATAGATCACATCTGAGCTACTTCCTGTTGCTCACCTCCAAGATATGCACTTTGAATACCTGATTCAGCTACATTATCATCATCACACAGGGGAGGATAGCCCAGTGTAGCTCTGATGGAGTTAGAAATCCATTTGGCATGGTCAGAGCTAGCTTTGACTAACACCCTCTCCCCCTTTATGACTTCTTGTTCTACATGATCTCTTACATCATCTTTTGGAATCTGATTCTGGACTATCCAAGTACCTGATTCCATCCTTAAAATAAGGTCTAAGCTTGTTAAGCTGTTCAGAAATGACCTTCTGTGAATCCTTAATTGCAGTCTTGACAGCAGCAATTTCTTCCTGAAATACTTTATCAAATTCAGCCTTGGCAGCAGCAGATGATGTTGAAGGTTCAGCAGACTTACTCTTCAGTTCAGTGACTATTGCATTGTGGGATGCAGTCAAATTATCATTCATTCTTAGTTGATTCTCCAGCACATAGCCTTGCTTTAGTGCTATATCATCTACTTGAGACTTTATTTTCTCTTGGTGGGTTGCCAGATAGACCACTGCATTAGCACCTTTTGTAAAACAGTCAGTCATCTCCTTTTTATTAAGGTTCATTTCAAACCTTATTGACTTGATTTCCTGTGCCAGATCAGATTGTAGGGTCTTGTGCCCTTCATCAACATAAGTTTCTATAGCCTTCCTTTGTTCATCCATCTTGATTTGCAGTGCAAGCAGTAGAGCACTGTAATCAGTTGATTGAGCTTGTTGGACTAGAGAGTGTTGAGCAACAGTTTGTAGAGCCTTCTTATAGCTCTGACTCCTTCTTTTGAATACAAAGAATTTCTTCTTTTTAGCTTGTTCAGTCTCATCATCCTCAGACTCTGAAGTACTGGCTATATCCACCCTATCCTTAGGGCTTGATGGTTTTTCAGCTTGCACATCTAGTGCCTTCTCAGTGTCTAGCCTTATAGGCTCTTCCTGAACATCCAAATTCTCACCCTCAGCAGTAGCACCCTTCTCTTCATCAGCAGCATTCTTGTCCATGTCAAAATCCTCTTGATCTAGATTCAGAAAGAGGTCTTCCATTGTGTATTCAGGAGGTGACTGTGCAGGAGAAGTACTGTGTTCAGCAACTACTTTATCAGGAACTTTTTGCACAACAGCAGATGTGTCTTGGAGAACAACATCTGGTTCTTGATTTGCTTACTGAGTTTGCTGATGGACATCAGACAAATCAGAATCTATTACAGAAAAATCTAAAGTATTGAGGTCAGAAAGTACCTCTTGAATAATGAGTGTAGCTTGCTCACTCTCCAGTGTAGAGGGTTGTTCTACAGCTGGAGGCTCCCCCTGGATTTCAGCTGGCTCTTGAGGAGCAGGAGACTTCTCTGCAGCCACATCTATTGGACTATCAGGAGTGAAAACAACATGTTCTTCACTACCTGAGCTGCTGGAGGACTCCTGAGTCACAGCAGCTATCTTCCTCTTCTTCTTTGGAGGGGAATCCTTCTTAGAAACTTGCTTCTCTGGGAGTAGGAACTTCCTTAGACAGCACTCTTTCCCATCTTGAAAGTATCCTCATATCCATCCTCCTCATGTGATTGATTTTAGCACCAGCAGCATTGCTCATTACCTCTGGTATTGTACCAGCCAGGTAGAGACTTAGTATCCTGCCCAGATTGGGCTTCTTCAGACTTTCCTTAACTTTCTCAAATACCACCATTGACCAATCTGTTTTGAGGTTGAAGATGATTCTGGTCATAACACTGAACATGGAGGCTGACACCCTGTCATGCCCTCCAGTCTTACTGAGTATTACTTTTCCCACAATTTCTGACAAGAATTTTCCTTGAGTATTCATTCCTCTCCTGTTGAATACTGATCCTATCTTTAGCTTAGGATCAAGACCACACCAGGTAAGTGCTTCTCTGGTCTTAGATGTTGTCACTTCCTCTTCCTCCTGAACTTTAGGTAGCTGAAGTACCTTTCTCAGAGATTTGGGTGAAATCTTGACCTTGGTGCCATGCACCCTTGATTTGATTCTGTAGCCTGAGTCATCTACAGAGCTCCAGTAAGGAATTCAAGAACTTCCTTCTTCCATATTTTAGTTGGTTCTGAAACTAAGTACTCCAATCCTGAATTGGTGACTAGGGTTACCACCGATTTGATGTCTTGATCGCCATTGTCGAATGCGCCACGCACCAGTTCATAGCCTTCGTTTACGTTCTCTTCCAGCTTGGGAGCCATTAGGGTTTGTAGAATTAGTCTTTAGAGAAGAGAAATGTCGACACAAGAGTTTTGGTCTCGAAACTTTGAAAGCGTGTCGACAAACAAAGACAGAACCCTATTTATACCTTTCTTGTTTGAAGACGAACAGGCGGGATGGATTTCTAAAGATGTGTCGACACTGTCAATAAGTGTCGGCACAGACTTATAATGTCTCGACACTCATGTGTCGACACAAGTTTAGTCAACAGATTTTATGTGTCGACACTTGGTTAAGTGTCGACACCACACTACTCGACATGTAGTCGAGACTTTACTTAGAAAATTCTGAGTAAAACTTAAGTGTCGACACCTCATTGAATGTGTCGACACCAACTCGACATGTGTCGACACAACATTCTGAAGTGTCGACACCTACTCGACATGTGTCGACACTAACATTCTGAAGTGTCGACACCAGCTTCCTAGATGTGTCGACACCATTTTTCTGAAGTGTCGACACTTACTATTCTGTGTCGACATAGACTTGTCTATGTGTCGACACCTTTTTACTTAGCCAATTTTTAGTTCTGTAAACTTAGTCTAAGTTTATCATTCCTAGTTCAATTTTGAACCTATTGAACTTAGCTTCTTCTAAGGGCTTAGTAAACATATCAGCTATCTGATTATCAGTTTTAACATATTCAAGTGCAATATCATTTCTTTCTACATGCTCCCTAAGAAAGTGATATTTAATCTCAATATGTTTAGTTCTACTATGTGATACAGGATTGTTAGCTATTGAAATAGCACTTGTAGAATCACAGTAAAGTGGAGTTCTACTTACCTGAAATCCATAGTCTTCTAGCTGATGTTGAATCCACAGAAGTTGAGCACAGCAACTTCCTGCAGCTACATATTCTGACTCAGCTGTGGAAATAGCCACACTGGTTTGCTTCTTACTACTCCATGAAATGAGTCTTCCACCTAGGAATTGACAGGATCCAGTAGTGCTCTTTCTATCTTCTTTGCATCCTGCAAAGTCTGCATCTGAATAGCCTGTTAGATCAAAATCTCCATTCCTAGGGTACCAGAGGCCTAGATAAGGAGTGCCCTTTAGATATCTCAAGATTCTCTTGACTGCAGTCAAGTGAGACTCTTTAGGGCAGGCTTGATACCTGGCACAAACACATGTAGCATACATAATGTCAGGCCTACTTGCAGTCAAGTATAGTAGGGAGCCAACTATCCCTCTATACAAGGTTTCATCTACAGGTTTCCCTGCATCATCCTTGCTTAGAGACATACTTGACCCCATAGGAGTCTTCATGGTACTGGATGAATCCATACCATACTTCCTTATGAGTTCTAGGGTGAACTTAGACTGACATATGGATAGACCACTTCCAGTCTGTTTAACTTGGAGACCCAAGAAAAACTTCAGTTCTCCCATACTACTCATCTCAAATTGACTTTGCATAAGCTTTGCAAACTTTTTGCAAAGGCTACTTTCAGTAGACCCAAATATAATGTCATCTACATATATTTGGACAAGTATTACTTTGCCTCTAGATTCCCTAAGGAATAGAGTCTTATCTATTTTCCCCCTTGAGAACTTGTTCTCAATGAGGAAACTAGATAGGGTTTCATACCAAGCTCTAGGTGCTTGTTTTAACCCATATAATGCTTTCCTAAGTCTATAGACATAATGAGGTAAAGTTGGATCAACAAAACCTGCAGGCTGCTCCACATAGACTTCTTCTTTCAAATTACCATTTAGGAATGCTGACTTCACATCCATTTGGTATACCTTGAATCCTTGATAGGTTGCATAGGCCAAGAACATCCTTATGGCTTCCAGTCTGGCTACTGGAGCAAAGGTTTGATCAAAATCAATACCTTCTTCTTGCCTATATCCTTTTGCAACCAGTCTTGCTTTATTCTTAATGATGACTCCTTGTTCATCTAACTTATTCCTGTAGATCCACTTTGTTCCTATCACATTGTGACCTTTAGGTTTAGGAACCAAGTCCCAAACCTTGCACCTTTTGAACTGATTAAGCTCTTCCTGCATTGCTTCAGTCCACTGTGGATCTTGTATTGCTTCTTCAAATTTCTTTGGTTCTATTTGAGACAGAAAACTTGAATATACTACAGCATTCTGATTTCTGCTCCTTGTCTGAACACCTTGTCTTGGATCTCCAATTATCAGCTCTACTGGATGATCTCTTAGATGCCTGTTGGCTGGAGGCATCCTTACTTCTGGTTGAACTTCTTCAGCATCTTCATCAAGCTGAGTTCCTTGTACTTCTTCAGCTCCTTGTACATGTACTTCTCCCCCTGGACATAAGCCATCTTCTTCTACTTGCTGTCTTGCAGCAGGTACATCTTCTATGATTAGCTTGTCCATCTTCTTAGTAAGACCTGTGGGGCTGCATACATTGCTAGACAACTCATTGTTAATTAGTTGTGTCTCATCAAAAACTACATGCACAGATTCTCCTCTACAACTTGTGTAGTCAAGTTGTACACTCTATAAGCCTTACTATTATTGCTGTACCCAACAAACACTCCCTCTTGGGACTTGGCAGCAAACTTAGTTAAGTAAGACTTTCCATTGTTAAGTATGAAGCATTTGCAACCAAAAATCCTGAAATAGGATAGATTTGGTTTCCTGCCTTTCACAACTTCATAGGGGGTCTTATTTAACCTTTTAGTGATGGTAGCCCTATTTATCACATGGCATGCAGTGTTAACTGCTTCAGCCCAGAAATACTCTGGCAGTGATGAATCACTTAATAGGGTTCTACCAGCCTCTATCAAGGTCCTATTTTTCCTTTCAGCAATGTCATTTTGCTGAGGTGTTCTAGGTGAAGAGAATTCTTGAAATATCCCATAGTCTTCACACAGCTTTGTCATGCTTTCAGACTGAAACTCAGTACCATGGTCACTTCTAATTTTGACCACTGTACAGTTCAATTCATTCTGAATTTGCTTAACAAAGCTATAGAAGACACTAGGTGTTTCAGATTTCTGCTTTAAGAAGAACACCCAGGAAAACCTTGAGTAGTCATCAACAACTACAAAGGTATAGACCTTCCTACCTAAGCTGTGAACTGGCATTGGACCAAATAGATCCATATGCAAGAGGTATAAACACCTCACAGCATCTTTGTTGTCTAAGCTTCTAAAGGTGGATTTAGTCTGCTTGCCCTTTTGACAAGCTGAGCAAATGCCATCTTTGACACACTTAACTTGAGGACCATTCCTCACTAACTCTTTGCTAAAGAGTTTGCTAATAGTCTTGTAATTAAGATGGGCAAGCCTCTTGTGCCATTTGACACATTGAGAGACTGTCTCATCAGCTACAAGACAAACTGGAGAACTATTGTTCTCAACCATAATGTCTAAACAATAGACATTTCTCTTTCTATAACCTGTCAAAATGATCTCTTGATCACTTGACCTCTTGATATGACAACCATTTTTAACAAATGAGATGTCATACCCTACATCACTTAATTGACTTATACTAATGAGGTTGTGTTTCAACCCTTTAACATAAGCCACTTGAGTAATGGTAACAAGGTTTGAAGAAATGTTACCAAACCCTTTGATGATTCCTTTTTCAGAACCACCAAAGGTCACTTTAGGACCATTTTTGATTGGAATGTAGTCCTTCAGTAGTCCCCTAGTTCCAGTCATATGTCTGGAACATCCACTATCCAAGTACCATGTAGGGGTATGGCCACTTGGACTCACCTGCAAAACAAATTAATGAACCTTAGAACTCAAAGTAATCTTGGGTCCTTGGTGATTGTTAGTTTGCAACTTAACAACACTACCTACTGGCTTTCCACCAGATAGCTTGCTACTCCCAATGACACTTGCATTGTGCCAACAGTCCAAGGCAAAGTGGCCAACTTTGCCACAGCACCAAGCATTCAAACTTGTTGTACCTTTGCTTAGGTACAGGCTTGGCTGTCTTGACTACAGCAAGCTTATTGAATGTTGGGGCTTTGCCCATGGACTTGGACTGAACCTGAACAGTCCTATCTTGTTTAATAAAACCCAATCCAGCCTTTCCTTTATGATGAACAAATTCATCAATCAAGGGTTGCACTGATTTAGGTTTTGAAAACCTAGCAACTAGCTCTCTTTCCTTATGGAGATTGATCTCCAGTAACTTAATTTGATCATTCTTATAAGTGATAGTTCCCATCTGAATCACAGTAATGTGTTTCAGCCTGGCTACCTCATTGAGCTTTTGATCAAATTCCTTCTCAAAGTCTGTTGCAGTTGCCTTTAGATCAGCAATTTCCTTTGCCTGACTTTTGGCAAGGGACTTGCTTTTCTTATAGGCTTGCAACAGTACTTTATATTCATCTAAGAGCTGATGAATATCTCCCTCAGATTCAGAAACACTTCCATCACTTGATGAAAATGAATCTGACTCTGAACTAGAACTGGAATCTGAACTTTGAGTTGGACTTTGTACCTGACTAGGTCCTGGCTGCTCCAGGATTTTGGTACTTTCAGTCAATGCCATCAGTCCTTGGCACTGACACTCTTCTTGTTCATAGATTGATTCCATGATCTGCATAAACTCTTCTTCTTCTTCAGCAAATAGCCCTATGTAGGCTTCAGCATCTGTCTCAGTGTCTGAAGAAGAAATGTCTGAAAGAGTCTTCTCATTCTTTGCAACAAAGGACTTCTCCTTCTTTCCTTTGAAGTGAGTCTTCTTTTTGTCACTGGATTCTTTTCTTCTCTCAGGACAATCTGCAATAACATGACCCTGTCTATTGCAGCAGTAACACACTATCTTAGACCCAGTTGCCTTGCTAGTCTTTGTCTTTTTCTTGTCCTTCTTTGAAGGCTTCTTCTCCTGATACTGGACTTCTTTCCCTTTGGAAAATGAAGGTCTGGACCTCCACTGTTTCTTCTTCAGGAATTTCTGAAAATGTCTGGTGAATGCAGCAAAGTCTTCATCACTTTCACTGCTTGTAGACTTTGTGCTAACAGACTCATCAGATTCTGATTCAACTACCTCTGGAGGAGGAGTTGATGACTTAGTCCTGCCCTTTCTAGGTACTTCTGACTTGAAGGCAACAGTCCTTTCCCTGTGCTCAGTCCTTGTTGATTTTTCTTCCTCTTTTCTCACTGACAGCTGCATCTCATAAGACAACAACTTGCCAAACAGTGTGGGAGGAGGAATTTCTCCCAACTTTGTCATTTCTCTGATGGCACAGATCTTAGTGTCCCAATCTTTGGTTAGGGACCTTAAGAATTTATCATTCAATTCATAGTTAATGAACTCTCTTCCATAGGACATGAGTTCATTAACAATTCTATAAAACTTTTTGTAGCATTCAGTGATGTTATCTCCTCTTCCTTGCCTAAAGCTCTCATACTCTTGATTAAGCAAGGACTTCCTATCTTGCCTAACTTCTTCAGAACCTTCCATATAGATAATGAGGGTATCCCACATTTCTTTTGCTGTTTTACAGTGAATTAGGTTCTGAAAAGTTGCATCATCAATGACACTTACTATTATGTTTTGTGCCCTTTTGTCCATAGTGGCTAGGACAATTTCTTCCTTGGTCATCTCAGAGAAATCCTTTGGAGTCCTCTGATTTGCATCCAATACTGAGATCTTCATGGGCACATATGGCCCCTCTTTGACTGTGATGTAGATCCTAGGGTCAGAGGCTTCCATGAACAGCCTTACCCTTTCTTTCCAGATTCCAAAAATCTCTTTTCTGCATATGGGCAGTTTCATTGAACCCAATTCCTTGTGATTCTCTGAAGAACCCATGTTTCTTGATTTTCTTGAAACTGTGTTCTGACTTACACTGAATCTGCCAAACTGGATCTCCTCAGACAGTTAGTCCTTTTTGAGGAACCTCCCTCTGATACCACTTGAAAGATATGGTACCTAAACACCTAGAGGGGGGGGGGGGGTGAATAGGTGACCTAAACCTTTTTAAAACTTTGTTGGCAGCACAACAGTTATTCCACAGAATTCTACATCTAACAGCAATTACAGTTAATTCACAGCACAGCACAGCACAGCAGACACACTAATTTATAGTGGTTCCCCAATCTTTGGGTACATCCACTTTCCCCTTCGCCTATCTAGCAGTGTACTAGATTCGGCCAACCTTCTCCACTATCTCAGAACCCAACAAGGTTCCTACACCTCAGGCCCAAAGCCTTACACTCAGCCACAAAGGCCTACACTCAGCCACCCAGGCCTACACTCAGCCAATTAAGGCCTACACTCAGAGTTCTTCAACTCCTACACTCAGGCAACCAAGCCCTACCCTCAGCCTTTATAATATAGGCTTACAATTCTCTCAGATCCAATGGATCCTACAAGTTAAAATAGAAATACAATAGCTAACTCTACAACTCAGAAAATAAGAGAGGAGTTGAGAGTTTCTTGAAGAGTTCTTGGAAGAACTCAGCTAGATCCAAACTGACTTAGCTTCCTTCAAAGCTTCTTGAGTTAGAACTGAATTAGTCTGAATCCTCTGCAGTTGATCCTTGACCTCTGCTTCTTGAGATCCAGATGATTCTGAATCTTTCTTCTCAGCCTTAGTTCCAAAGACTGAATTCTTGATTGGAGCTCTCTCTCTCCAACTTCTTAGATCTGCAGTTGGACTGCCAGATCTTCTTGTGTTGATCCTCTGTGTATCACTTTTCTGATTACTTGAATAATCTGATCAACCACTTTAATTATTCTCACTACTTGAAAGAACAACTTGTAATTCTTATCTCAACAACAAAATCTGTAAACTATGAGTGCCTATTTATAGGCTTCCTTCATGGTAACCGGCTGGTCCGGTTCATAACAGACTTCTGACTTCTCTGACAGTCGCTGTAGACCGGCTGGATTGGCAGCTGTCATGTCAACCAGTCACTTCTTGAAATTCTCTAACTGTCAGATAGTGTCGAGACTTTCTGTTCTTAAGTGTCGACACTTATAGACTAAGTGTCGACACATGTTGTGTAAGTGTCGACACAAGTCTACAAGGTGTCGACACAAATCCTTGTATGTCTCGACACAGATTCTTCTGCATGTGTCGACACTGAAATTGAGTGTCGACACAAGTCTTGTTCTTCATTCTTTAACTGTATTCTTCTAAGTGTCGACACAACTCCTTTGTGTCGACACATCTTCATGTGTTGAAACTGTCAAGTGTCGACACTGCTTCTTGGTGTCGACACAAGTCTTCAATCTTGTTTCTTCAGCTGAGTGTCGACACATTCCCTTAGTGTCGACACTTGTACTTAGAATATTTTGTAAACTTTTCTGTTCTTTGCTAAGTGTCGACACAACTCCTTGTGTCGACACTTTCTTCAAGTGTAGAGTCTTCAATTAAGTGTCGACACATTGTGCTGGGTGTCGACACTTTCTTCAAGTGTTGACTCTTCTGGTTGTGTGTCGACACATTGTGTTGAGTGTCGACACATACTTCAAGTGTTGACTCCTTTGAGTGTGTGTGTCGACACATTGTGTTGAGTGTCGACACATTCTTCATATGTTGACTCTGTTGTTTGAGTGTCGACACATTGTGTTGAGTGTCGACACTTGTACTTAGACTCTGCAGATTTTTGCTGAGTGTCGACACAGCTCCAAGTGTCGACACTTTCTTGTGTAGACTCAGCTCTTCTAGGTGTCGACACTTCTGCTAAGTGTCGACACTGCTTTTCTGCATACTTCTTCACTGAGTGTCGACACAGCTCCAAGTGTCGACACTTTCTGTCTGGTGTTGACTCTTCTTCCCAGGTGTCGACACAATTACTCCAAGTGTCGACACTGCTTGTCTGGGTGTCGACACAAGCTTTCTCAAGTGTCGACACTTTCCCTCTGGGTGTCGACACATGGACTTAGAATCTTTTAGCTTCAGTCTAGTGAATACCTAACCTGCACAAGTAACTCAAACAAACATCAAATACATTATGATGTATATCATTGAGTTAGGTGAGGCTTCTTCAAATCAGGTACATTTGACCAATGTACCCAACAGTAAGGTAACATATGCATAACAAGTATTTAAAGAAATTGACTTGTTATTAAGTAAATTGTACCTGTCACCACATCAGCTTGTTTGATGGCCTCCTGTTGGCCAAGATTATAGACCCTTGGTTGGGCCGGAGCATAATGGGATGCGGTCGACTCCACCGCCTTTCCCTTCTCTTCATAAGTAGCTCCCGGCCTCCTCTCGGGCTTGGGGCGTCCGCTACGGCACTCACGGGCATAATGCCCCAACTTCCCACAGTTATAGCATGCGCCCGGGGTCCGACCCGTAGTCGCCCCAGAAGCACCAGCAGAGAGGGCTAGACCCGAAGTCTTAGCTTTCTTGTTCCACTTTCGGAACACAGATTTTGAGGTGTTTGGCCCTCTGGACTCCGACCTCTTCTTGCCCAAGCTTTTCTTTGCCTGCACATTATTCATGTCCTTCTCCAAGGACCGGGCCGTGTTGACCAAGGTTAAGAAACCCTGCGTCATTGGCCCCGAAAGTAGTAGTCTCAACTCATCCCTCAAGCCTTCATAGAAGCGATTAGTCTTGCGCTCCTCATCCACGATGGTGGAGCTAGCATATCGACTCAAACGAGTGAACTCATGGAGATATTCATCCACGCTCTTCTCACCCTGAACCAACTTCAGAAACTCATTCTCCAACGCTATCTTTTGCGTCGAAGGGAGGTATCTAGCCAAAAACAATCTCGATAACTCCTCCATCGAGACATCACCAAGTTGCCTACCCCTCAGTAAGTGCAGCTCCAATCCTTCCCACCACATCCTCGCTTCACCGTCCAGAAGGAACGTAGTGATGGTGGTCATTTGCCACTCCTCCGTCTCCGTCGCTTTCATGACTCTCTTCACCCTGGAGAGCCAGTCTTCAGCCTGAGATGGGGTTCCCAACCCCGAGAATAACGGAGGGTTAAAGCTCATTACATGCTTCAGCTGCCTCTCAGTTGCCCTCCTTGGCACCACCGGTTCCACAACCACTTACTCCACTCTCCTCGGCACAGCCTCTTGAAGAGGTACTTGCTCCATCACAGGAGCGGGCTGCTGTGTTTGCCTTCCAGGCTGCGCATTTATCACGGCCAACACCGCTTCAACCACCAACCGTATCTTCTCAGCCGAGAGAGGTGTTGCGGGAGCAACATCCGGTGCACTACTAGCCTCAGAAACTCAGCGTTCTGACGGCCCAACACCACTTTTGGTCACCTATAGTGGTACAAAACACCGTTAAACGACCACATAATATTGCAAACAACAATTATAGGAACACGTAGATCCTCAAACACGAGTATTTTCATTCGTAAGTGGACATTCATGGGTTCTTTTACCATTATAACGATGACGCACACAATGTGCTCACCACCCCTTAAAAAGAATTCGTCCACGAATTCAGAGTAAGCCCGACCAAAACCATGGCTTTGATACCAA
The DNA here is from genome assembly GCA_039583875.1 of Platanthera guangdongensis. NCBI lineage: Eukaryota > Viridiplantae > Streptophyta > Magnoliopsida > Asparagales > Orchidaceae > Platanthera > Platanthera guangdongensis. The sequence continues at coordinate 67,841,148 of CM077150.1, read as the reverse complement.
ATTGTAACACCCCCTATCCGTCGCATAGCATATAGCAGTAGGTCCGGTCGGGGCCCGACGCCATATACCACAGACAGACCGGGTGGTTACTTATGGAAACCATCCAACCAATCTCTACGTCCTACACAGAGCATTCTAGCGGAAGCAGTTTAATAAAGTTGTAAACAAGAACCCAGCAACAATGCACGAATGCCCACTAATACAAATTAGGAATGTTATACAAAAATACCCAAAACAAGCCTTAAGGCCTTACAAACTGTTTCACTTGATTATTACATGTTTTACAAACTACGGTACGCAGGCCGGTCATACATGAATAAAGCAGTAAACACTTCTACTTGGGCATTCGAGGGCTGGCTTCACAAAAAGGGCTTTAGCCCGCTATTGACCGCTCTGTCCAGCTGCACTTGCAAGCAACAAACCACCGCACGGTGGCAAAACAAGGCAACGGTCAGCAATGCTGACCAAATTATAATGATCCCGCCCCCAACTCGGGGCGGCGATGCTCCTTCCCTGCATTTCATTAGCATAAGCAAGCAATAATTACAAATAGCCATTACATCACGGACGTTGGCTCGTACGGCCACACGTCCCGTGCTTTCAGGGCACATTCTTGGTGATCGCAGTCTAAGCCGCTAACTCACCACCATCTCTAGGACGGCAATAACTCTTGAGCAAAACTAGTCTTTTAGGCAAACGTTACGACACTTTAATGTCATCAACAGCCCATGTCACGACACTTTAATGTCATCGACAGAAAGACCCGACCTCTATGCCCTCGACATAACGCAGGAACGGTTCCCACTCAACCCGTTGCTCACTTGCCACGACACTTAAATATCATCGGCACGGGTTAAGCTTCCCCGAAGCCCGTGAATCGAACGTACGATGTTACATAACCAAGTTATGTACTAAATGGGCACTTAGGCCCCCAAGTTGGCAAGATCTCGTATCCGCCCAGTTTTCCGGGTGCACCTTTGGGTTAATCCCCGAGGCTCCCTGCTGCAATCTACCGCGTAGAAAACCCAAAAAACAAACCATAGCACGGAGTCTTCTCCGGCACTTATGCAATGCAACATCACCGATCCAGACCAACATGTCCGGGTAGGCTTCACACATCATGCCTATGTCCGTTCTCGCTTACGGACTCTAAACAACGGGGACTTCACATATCTACCCGAAGGAACGCCTCCAACTCTCCGCAAACTCGCGAGAGCGGGCTTCCTATGCAAAGAAAGAGAGCTACTCATGCTCAAGATGAGGATCGTTACCCTTGCGTTCCTCTTTGGTACCATTGAAAAGTAATCGGATGAAAACCACCGCACTAGCGTTGCCTCCGTGGATCCGAAGTCGGCTCGCGATTCGGAGCTCCGAAGCTCCTCCAATGGCGGGATCTAGCTCCTTCTTCCTCCCTTGGCTCTCCTCTTTCTCTAAGGTTTTAGGAAGAGGAAACTTATGAAAAGTAAGGGTTTTCCAAGCCCATTCACGGGTATATCGCTTCAGGAACATCCCCCAGCCGTTGGATCTCAAAACAAGGAAACGAACGGCTTTGATTCGGGGCTGAAATGCCCAATCTGGACCGAACACGGCCTGGCACACGCCCGTGTCCAGGGCCGTGTGCCGCATTCGCCGTCAAAATCGAATCGCCTGCAACCTCACACGGGTATCGAACACGCCCGTGTTCGAGCTGACACACCCGTGTTCCACCTGACACGGCCGTGTGGCCAGCCGTGTACCCCATGATTTTTCCCCAAAATCAACCCGAGCACTGCACGGGTTCTAGGACACTCCCGTGTCCCTACCCGTGTCACCTCAACACGCCTGGACCCCAGGCCGTGTACACGGTCTCGACACTTCGTCGAGCGAAGATCGTCGACCTGATGACACGGCCTTGGACACGCCCGTGTCCTAGGCCGTGTGCCTTGTCTCGACACCATGTCGAGACCAAATTGTTGACTCTGCGGCTAAGTGTCGACACGGGTCGACACGCCCTGCGACACGCCCGTGTCGCAGGCCGTGTGCCATGTCTCGACACATTGTCGACACCAAAGTGTCGACTTCGTGGGACGAGTGTCGACACGGGTTGACACGCCCTGCGACATGCCCGTGTCGTAGGCCGTGTGCCCAGTCTCGTCATAATGTCGAGACCAAAGTGTCGACTTCCCGTCTTAGTGTCGACACAGGCTTGACATGCCCTGGGACACGCCCGTGTCCCAGGCCGTGTGCCTACAGCCAGAACTCAAACTGGCCCAAAATGTCCCCCTTTTCTCCTTTGAGTTTCGGGGCGTTACACTGCAGGACTCCCTTGTTTTGGGCTGAGGTTGGCGAGAGACCTTTGTTGGCTCCAGAATCACTCGAGGAGATGGAAACCGCTGTGAAGCTTATATGGGAAAAGCTTCGGTTAGCCCAGGAGAGATATAAGAAAAATGCCAACCGGCGTAGATCGAACTTGGAATTTGTGGTGGGGGACTCAGTGTTCTTAAAGGTCTCCCCATCGATCGGAGTCAAGCGTTTTGGCAAGAACGGGAAGTTGGACCCGAGGTATGTGGGCCCGTTTCCGATTGTTGAGCGGATTGGGATATCAGCTTATAGGCTGGCGTTGCCCGCAAATTTCCCTGGCGTGCATGATGTCTTCCACGTCAGTCAGCTGCGGAAATGTGTGACGAATGGCAGGCAGGTTTTGGATTATGTGCCTAAGTTGGAGCCGAATCTTTCTTATGTGGAGGTGCCTGTCCGCATTCTGGATTCTCAGGTTCGTGCGCTGCGGAAGAAGTCTATTCCTATGGTTAAAGTTTTATGGAGGAATCAGGATGTATAAAGCGCGACATGGGAGTTGGAGTCGGCTATGAGGGAGGCTCACCCTCATCTGTTTCCCTGATCTTATGCTTGGTATGTTCCGTTTTATTTATTTTATAGCCCTTTCCTGGCTCTTTCTCTCTCCTTCTTCATAGGAGTGTTGTGATTAAAGTTTCGAGGCAAAACTTTCTTTTAGGGGGGGTGGCTGTAACGCCCCCGGTTTTTCTTTGTTTTGTTTGATCTTGGATTGGCGTTACAATGACGCATTTTCGACCCTTCGTCGTTGTAGAGCATGGTCCTAGCTCTGTAGGTTCCTTGTGTAGCCTGGTTGTAGCCTGTTGGCAAGTTTCCCCAGCTAGCTGGAGTCTGTTTTGGTGACTCGGTTGGGCCCCTTAGGGAAATGCTTGTGTTTTGGCTTCGGGAGGTGTTAGCCCGTGTGTGCGATCGTCGGATGTTGTCTTCGACCTCACCGTTGTTTTAGTTTTGGTCGAAGTCCGGGATCATTTGCCTTCGCGTCATTTCGGCGATTGTTTTTGGTTAGCTGTAATGTTTGTAATATTTGTTGTGTTGTGTGTGGCCTGATGTGGCCGAGCTTGTAGGCTGGTGCCTTGTTTCTTTGATTAGGAGCTAGCAGGTTTCTTTTTGGTGTAAGTTTGGGTGACACGGCCTGGGTCACGGGCGTGACCCAGGGCGTGTCGTGCTCGGGTAGAGCTCTTTTCTCTGTGTGGTCGACGAATTTTTTTGGTCGACGGGTTTTTTTGGGAACACGGCCTGTGACACGGGCGTGTCACAGGGCGTGTCCCCCTTCGGTTCGTCGAGCTGCGCTCGATGGTCGTCAGGCGGTGTTTTAGTGAGAACACGGCCGTATCACGGGCGTGTCGTGTCGGACACGGGCGTGACACTGGGCGTGTCTCTCTGTTCGACGATCGGCGCTCCACGATCATCGGGCGATGTTTTATTTGGTACACGGCCTGTGACACGGGCGTGTACCAAATCGAATCCCCTGTTTCGTCGAGCGGAGATCGACTTTCGTCGAGTGGGTAGGTGTTTGAGTACACGCCCCGTGACACGGGCGTGTCGGGCCGTGTCACGGGCATGTCGGGGGTGTGTCCCTTGTTTCGTCGAGTTAGTACACGCCCCGTGACACGGGCGTGTCGGACCATGTCACGGGCGTGTCTTGGGCGTGTTCCGTACTTTTCTACTGAAAGCATATTTTATTGTCGTGATTCATTTTTCCTCCTCATTATCGTTGTTCCCGAGTCTGGAAAGCTTCCAGCGGAAGGGTTTTGGGAGGAGGCAGTGGATTTTGGGCCGGTGCTTGCGGGAGGGAGCTCGTTTTTCTCGTGGGATAGCGGATTTGGCTTGCTCTCGTGTAGATCTTCCCTTCCATGTAAGTTTTTCTTGATTTAGGGTTTGATTCCAGGAATTGTATGAAAGATATTGTACCTACTCACCTAGAGGGGGGGGGGGTGAATAGGTGGCTTAAATCTTTTTTACGTTTTAGGCAGAATTCAGAATTTTATCACAGAATTAAAACACAGTAATTAACCAGCAATTACAGCAATCAATCCAGCACACAGTGAACACACAATTTTATAGTGGTTCCCCAAGATTTGGGTACATCCACTTTCCCCCTTCGCCTATCTAGCAGTGTAGTAGATTCGGCCAAACTCCTTCACTATCTCAGATCCTCAGATCTTACACGCAGAACCCCAAAACAGGTTCCTACAGCTCAGGCCCAAGGCCCTACAACTCAGTCTTCACCAAAGACCTACACTCAGCTTCTTCACAAAGCCTACACTCAGCCACCAAGGCCTACACTCAGAGATACAAATCTCCTACACTCAGGCACACAGGCCCTACACTCATCCTTTATAATTACAGGCTTACAAACTCAGATCCCTAATGATCCTACAAGAAATATGAAAATACAAAGTGTATCTACCTACAACTCTGAATAGAGAGATGAGTTGATAGGTTCTTGATGAGTTCTTGGAAGAATTCTGCTGAGATCAATCTGACTTGGCTTTCTTCAAAGCTTCTTGAATGTAGAACACAATAAGAATGATCTCCTCAGCACCTGATCCTTGATCTCTGCAACTTAAGATTCAGAACAAAGTCTGAACCCTTCTTCTCAGCCTGGTTCCAACGGCTGACTTCTTGGATGGAGCTCTCTCTCTCTCTCCAACTTCTTAGATCTTCACTAGATTTTTCAAAGAATCGCTAGATCTTCTTTTATGTTTTTACTTGTTGATTAATCTTTGATCATCCACTTTTTTAACTAACTATTTCTGTAGACATTATAAGCCTATTTATAGGCCTTCTTCATGGTGACCGGCTGATCCGGTTCCTGACTGATCTCTGACAACTCTGACAGGTGCAGTAGACCGGCTAGAATGGCAGCTGTCAAGTTATCCAGTCAGTTCTTGAAATAACTATAACAGTCTGAAAGTGTCGAGACTGTCTGTCTTTAAGTGTCGACACTAATAGACCAAGTGTCGACACAAGTTGACTAAGTGTCGACACTAGCCTACAAGGTGTCGACACATCTCCTTGTGTTGTAGAATGCACTTCTCGACACAGCTTCTTCTTCAAGTGTCGACACTAATATTGAGTGTCGACATAACACTTGTTCTTCAGAACTTTGTTGAATTCTTGTAAGTGTCTACACAACTCCTTTGTGTTGACACATCTTCATGTGTTGAACTTGTTCAGTGTCGACACATCTTCTTGTGTCAACACATTCTTCTTGTGTTGAGACTTTAGCTGAGTGTCGACACTTCTCCTTAGTGTCGACACTTGTACTTAGAATATTTCTGTTTGAACTTTGTTGAGTGTCGACACAGCTCCTTGTGTCGACACTTTCTTCAAGTGCTGAGTCTTCTGCTATGTGTCGACACATTCAGTCTTGTGTCGACACTTTCTTCAAGTACTGAGTCTTCTGCTGTGTGTCGACACATTGTTCTGGGTGTCGACACTTATACTTAGACTCTGCTGACTTTTGTTGAGTGTCGACACATCTTCCAAGTGTCGACACTTTCTGATGTAGACACAACACCTCTGGGTGTCGACACTTCTGCTAAGTGTCGACACTGATTCTCTGTACTTCTCTTCATTGAGTGTCGACACAGCTCCTTGTGTCGACACTTCCTATCTGGTGTCGACTCTGCATCCCTGGTGTCGACACAACTACTCCAAGTGTCGACACTGCTTCTCTGGGTGTCGACACAAGTCTTCTTAAGTGTCGACACTTTCTGTCTGGGTGTCGACACATGGACTTAGAATATTTTTACATCTTTCCTGCAAATACTTAACCTGCACAATGCAACTCAAAAAGACATCAAATACATTTTGATGTATATCATTGAGTAGGGTGAGGCTTCTTCAAATCAGGTACATTTAAACCAATGTACCCAACATTGTAAGCATCTGATTTCTTTTCTTCCTCAAGTTTCAGCTTTGGTCTTCTAGGTGGCCGATCTTGCCGCCGGAGCCAAGCAGTGGTGTGGCTATTGTTTTTCCGGAGAGGTAGAGGCAAGTGGCTCCCTTGCCCTTGCCAAATTATTTCTAACTCTTACTCTATTTTCATTTCCTGTGCAATACTTCTGCTTTCCTTATCTTTTTCCTCCTTAAAAATTAGAGTAATAGGATGTCTTTTTCCTCCATTTCAGTCATGGGCTGTTTCTTTGCCTTTTCTTACAATTAAATCAATGTTCTCTCGTTGTCTGAGGTCTTGGTGTACAGTGGGTAGTTAGAGTTAGGGTGGGGTTGCAGTTAGTTACAGTTTAGGTTTAGTTGCGGTAGCCCCGAGTAGTTAGGATGGAACAGAGGATTGGGAATAAATTTCCAACTCTCTGTTTTCGCGCGTTGAGAGAGCTTAGGCTGTGGTTTTAGCAAGACTTACGTTTACCCTAAGTGGAAAGCGCTGACAGCGTCGAGTGAGCTCGGCTAACTCAACGCCATCACCCAGCGTAGGACTTGCGGCTAAATATTTTGGGCGTCATGTGAGAGGAGTTTACTCAACGCTGCGTCGGGTGGGCTCGACTTTTCTGTCTTGGGCTCGTGTGTTTCCTTAGGGTTATTAGTGAGACTTTTCCCTTTCTCTAGGGGGTGGTATTGGGTGTTCGGCTAATTTTGCTTGCCGACTCTTACGTTGTGGCAGGTGGTGGAGTTTTAATGGCCTCTGGAGGGGTGGATTTTGATGTGGAGAGCTGTGGCCACCGCCTTTTTGCCCCGGTTTGGGTTGGTGTGTGTGGGACCCTAAAGCTGCCACTGGTGACCCCTTAGCCCTTTTTGGATCTGATTTTGGTTATGTATTTAGATCCATGTTTTGACCACTGTCACTTACACACGTATTAGGAATGTTATTATCTTTCCTGTTTACGATTTTTCTTTCTTTTGGGCATATATGTATATGTCTTGTTGCTGTTGCAGACTCTGTCGTTGGGCATGCTGCTTTTATTGCTCGCACTTGGTGTGCTTTGCTGTGCTTTAGACAGTGCTCTTTTCTTGTTGTCATGCCCTTTCTTTTGCTTATAGCAGTTTGTTGTCGGGTTGGTAAACCCTTCTTTTTGCTCATAACTATAATGCTTTATTTACTCTTTTGATTATTTCCTTGCTGAGGTGTTCTTTTCTTGAATGCCTCAGGTCCAGGTTGTAGCCGGTTCAGCGGCTAGTTCTTTTGGAGGGGCTGGTTTGCGGCCTCTTGGTTAGCTGAGACAGCTGATCCCCGATTTTGTGAGGTAGTTCCTGACCTTTCTGTATAGACATACATACTCACCAGTGGGTTCGTGTCAGGTTGTTGGCGCCCACTGGTGGTTTCTTGCGATGCTGGGTATGAACTTAAACTGCTGCTTTTGCCTAATTGTGGTTTCTTACTTGCTTCTGGGAAGGATTTATGCTAGGTTGCATGTTGGATATTTTAAACCCTAAAAGCATTATTATATGTACCTCATGCATAGCATATTTATAAAACAAAGACACTATATTTTCTTAGCGTAAAAAGACTACCTTTTATATCTATTATATTCACTTTAGAGTCGTGCATACCATGAGTCGTCCCTTGGGGACACTTATGCTTTTAGGGTGTCAACTTAATTGAACCGAAGTATTTTCTGCTGCGTATAAATATATTTTTAATTGTGGACTAGCTGATTTGCCGTGCCGAGGGATACGACCATTCAACATAATTGGTTTTCTTTCATAATTAATCAGCGATTTTTCCTTAAAATCTAAGGTCTGGAGTCTTGCCTGAGCGTGTGCAGTTATCCCCTGCACGACGTGGCATCACGATACGTGTTTTCTCTTGCTCTGATACGATTTTATCGGTTAGAAAATGCGGGTTGTGACACCTCATGATCAAGAGTCAGGACGTGGACTCTCACCTCTAGGATCTAGAAGAGACCTTTGTCATCCTGCGCAAGTATAAGATGCGATTGAACCCCCTGAACTGTGTCTTCGGGGCCAGTAGGGGAAAGTTCTTGGGGCATCTCCTCACCCCCATGGGGGTCGAACCAAATGCTGATAAGGTTAAGGCTATCATGGAGCTGGGGTCACCGCAGAATTCTAAGGAGGTGCAACGATGGCAGGGAAGCTGGCAGGGTTAAGCAGGTTCCTCTCCCGGGCCGGGGAGAAGTGCTCCCCCATCTTCAAAACACTAAGGGGGGCAAACATTTAAGTGGACCAAAGAGTGCGAGGAGGCATTCCAAGCTCTTAAGATGCAGTTGACGCAGGCTCCGTTGCTCCATGGGCCGAAGGAGTGGGAGGACCTGTTTTTGTATCTCAGGGTCGGAGCGGAGGCCTTGAGCTCTGTCCTGGTGCGTGAAGAGGGGAAGAGGCAGCTCCCCATATACTATGTAAGTCAGGTCATGAGGAAGGCCGAGCTTCGATATCCAATTTTGGAAAAGCTGGCCTTCTCCCTAATCATCTCGGCCCGAAGACTTCGGCCCTACTTCCAGGCACACTCCATCCGAGTGGTGACCGACCATCCCCTCCGCAACATCTTTGAGGGAGTGGAGCATTCAGGTAGGTTGGCTAAGTGGTCGGTAGAGTTGAGCGAGTTCGACATCTCCTTCATCCCCCGCCTCTCGATTAAGGCCCAAGCGATGGCCAACTTTTTGGCCAATTACGTAATTGAGGTGGTGCAGGAAGAATTCACTCACCCGACTCCATGGAAGGTGAAGGTATATGGCGCCTCGGGGAGGCATTTCCTGGGGGTGGGGGTGATCTTGGAGAGCCCCCAGGGAACTAGAATTGAGCAAACGGTGGTTGATGGGCCCGCGAACAGACTCTTACTGTGGTTGGTTCGGTGAGTCGATCGCCGCGGGCTTGCTCGGGTAGGCAAGTGCACCTATCGCAAGTAGTACTCGATATTCGGGGAATACTGAGGTCGTATTGTTCTCGGGGTCGCGTTGACTATTCTTACTCCTCCGGGAGGACTATTATTTTACTGAAAGAAAGATGAATTTTTTTTTTCTTAATAAAAGACGGAAAAGCAAAGGAGCGAAAAAACGATTTAGAAAATATTCGATGAAGGGTTAACGCTCGGCATCGAATCGGATTAAGACTAAAACAATTTTTAATAATAAAAAGACTTAGTTTTTAAATTAATAATAAGGCAACTTGGCCGTGGAGGTTCCAAAAATGTGAGCGCACTTATCTCTAGGAATATTGCTCACCTGAACGTTAAGACTATTCGACCGAACGTTAGTCCGACGAAGGATTCCTCTTAACGCCCGCTTTACGCTAAGAACCCCGCTATTGGGTGGGGAACCCAATCCGGTAGAATTACGCTTGTACTCTCTCGAGGGTATGCACGCAACTCTATTTACCCAGGGGTGATCGGTCCATATGCACGGCCTCTCGGCTAGCTAGCATATGGACTACGGAAATAGGGCCCACACATCGATTATGTGGTCCTACGCGTCGTAAACCCGGGGTAAACCCTAAGTGCTTAAATTAAAATGAAAATAAAGAACTTTAATTATTATAAATCATTTCAAATGTCAAAATGCTCTTCGATGCCGAGGCTAATAGCGATTAGCCACACATCGGTATGGGGACGGCTTATAATTTAGTGAGGCGCGAGTTCGAAATTAAATACTAAACGATTATAAGAAGGGGACACAAGAAAAATAACAACATTTAGAAAACTGAAAAAATTAGCTAGAACAAGAACTCACGCACACTCCAAATTATAAATTAAAAAGGAACTAAGTTACACATAAAAAGAAATTTTGCATAATTCAAATTTGCGAGTCCCACTCAAACGAGTGGGGGCGGTAAATAAAGGCTGAAAATTGCAAGTCCTACTCAAACGAGTAGGACTGAAATGAAAGCGAGTCCTACTCAAATGAGTAGGAGAAAATAAATGCGATTACAGGGCTAAAAAGTCCGGCCATTTAACTCAAGTGAGTAGGCGGAAAAATAAAGAAAGAAAAATTACAAGTCCTACTCGAACGAGTAGGCGGGAAATAAAGTCCGGCCATTTAAACTCAAGTGAGTAGGCGGAAAAATAAAGAAAGAAAAATTACAAGTCCTACTCGAACGAGTAGGACTGAAAATGAAAACGATGCGTCATTTAACTCTTAACGAGTAGGCGGAAATAAATGCACACAAACACACACACTCCATATGAAATTCAAGAAAGCAATAAAATTATACACCTACACTCACACACTCTACATAATTTGAATAAAGCATTAAAAGAAAGCAATTAAAAAGAAAGCATTAAAATTTAACACCTACACTCACACACTCTACACAATTTAAATCAAAGCATAAAAGTTAATACACCTACACTCACACACACTTCATGAAGATTAAGAAGAACAAAAGGAAATTTAGGCTCATACACTCACACACACAAATAACAAAGAAAAATCAAAGTTACCTAAAAATTAAAACTTTAACTTTTTCATGCTTAGGTTTTGCCAAAAACAAATAAAAAGAGAAAATTACAATTTTTTAGAAGACTAAAGTTTTTCAAAACAAATTAAAAACCAAAGTTTTTGGAAAATTAAAATACCAACATTTTCATTCTTATGATGTTATGAAAGTGATAAAAAAGTGAAAAAGAAGTTGAAAAGAATAAAAGAGGTTTTACAATCCTAAAAGAAAACTAAGTAAAAAAAGAACAAAATCACCTTTTTAAATCTCTTTTAAAAAATCATAAGAATGAAATCAAAATCCTAAGCATGAAGACAAGTTAAGGGAAAAAAACATGGTGAGAGAAAAAAGGAAAACTAATCATCCCTAAGAATGAAAACAAGTAAAAAAAAGTAAAGTAAACAAGTTACACTCATACACACACACACACTTTTCATAAAAGAAGAACTAAATGAAGAACAAAGATAAAACCAAGGATAAAAATGAGAAGGAAAGTGGGCACAAGTGTTCATTCCAAAGCTAAATATGAAGAGAAAAACTAACATTTTATTGATTTTTAGGAACTATTACAAGCTATTACAAGGGTTAAAGCTAAGACAAAACAAGAAATGAAATAAAAAAGGGAGAAATCTCTTTACATAGCTTTGAAAATCACGGTTGCAGCTCACAAAAAGACACTAACTTGGCCCAAAAATCTGAACCCTTGGACCTTACAGAACTGGGCTATTTATAGGAAAAAATTTCTAAGTACACGCCCTCGGTCACGGGCGTGTAGGGGGGGCGTGACAGTACTATTCATGAAGGCGGCTGGCGATTGGACAGCAAAGTTGACTTCGGGCTGAGTTCGCAGCAGTCACGCCCCAGGTCACGGGCGTGACTCTGGGCGTGTCGGGGAGGTAGAACCGGGCGCGGGTTGCGTCAAATGTCCTCGGCAGCATCTTGTCGGGCCAGCTGGAAAGGTCACGCCCCATGTCACGGGCGTGACTATGGGCGTGACAGTTGGGGTCGACACTCGATGAATGTCGAGCGGAAAGTGTCGAGTCGAAATCGTTGAGCTGAAATTGGGTCACGCCCTTGGTCACGGGCGTGACACTGGGCGTGACTGTTGGTGTCGACACTCGACGATCGTCGAGCGGAATTCGTCGAGAGGAGAGGACACGGGCCTGGGTCACGCCCCGTGTCGGGTGACACGGGCGTGTCGCCAGGCGTGTCAAGCTTTAACTTCAGAAATTTTGTAATTTCACGGGAAATGCAATGTCACGGCCCGGTCACGGGCGTGACCCATGTGTCACGGGCGTGTACTTCCCAAATTTTGGCAGATTTTAGAATTTTTCTGCAAATCAAAATAAAACAAGTTAGGAGAAAATTTACAAGAATAGGAACATTTTATTGAACAAAAATAAGTAAAAACGACGAAAATAAATGAAAATGACTAAATTAATGTGCATAAAAATACGCATATTTACAGTTCATCAAATACCCCCATACTTAGGCTTTTGCTATTCCAGAGCAAAAGTTTGAGGTGAATCTATAAGGAATAAAAAAAAACTCTAAGTTTTGGCTATCGCTTAATCAATTATAAGAGAGATCGAAATAAATATACGGGGTGTAAGAGTTAAGTCCTAAAATTATGTAGATGATTTAAATAGCGCAAAAGTTTTGGCCAAAAGACTTCTTGATGTAATCAAACAGAAGACAACATTTGTAATGGTTAGATTAACGAAAATAGTTTGGAATTATAAGAACTCTAGCTTATACGAGTGCTACCGGAAATAATACAATTTACTAATTATGCTCTCAAAAAGATTTTTGAATTAATTCTAGAATCGTGTAATTGGCTAAGGGGGTAGTGTGGTTTATGAAGAGGGTTTTGATAATTGAGGTGAGGTAATTTTTTCTCGAACCTCCATATTTTTTTTCTTTTGGATTATTAGGAAAACGAAATCTTATTTTCCTAATATGATTTTTGTTTTTCAACTTCATAATAATAAAATTAACCCAATGTATATATGTAGGAGTAATGAATTTTATCCTCTTACTCCCTATATAATCTTTTTAAAATTATTGGGTGCCTATGTTTACGGAACGAAATCTTGTTCCCATTGACATAAGATCTTTTAAGGGTAAAATTTTTCATGCCAAGTATGTCATGAAAAGTGAGGGGAGAAAGGAAAACTAGATTGTAATCCTAAAAATTTTTGAGAGCAACCTTAATAATTTGTACGTTCCAATTTTTTTTCAGAAAGCTAAAAGTAAGTATAATTGAATTCTATAGTCGTTATTTCCTAACATAATATACGTGCTCCTATTAATGAAAAATTAGAAGTAGTGCCTAAAACGAGTTCACTAGTTTTAACAAAGCATAAAGAATTCTTTAAAACTTAATCCCGACAATTTAAATGTTTCAATCAATAATTAACAAACGGGTTGCAAACAGAGAATTAATAGTATTCACATATAAATAAACTCAGAACAGAATTTTTGGATAGCAGAAAAGTTAAGTATGGAATATTTAATTTATTTATTTCAAAACATTTTTTTTTATTTTTATAGTTTTTGTTATCATTTTTTTGTTTGTTTTTCATTTATTATCTTTTTTTTGTATTTTTGTTTTTCTCAATTTTTTTTTTTGAAAATTTTTTGAACTATTATCTTTTTTTTGTATTTTTTAAGAGAATTTTCATAATATGTACAAAAATAAGGGAGAAAAAGAAAAAGGTTTGTACAAGAATGAGGAAGGGGGAGAGAGAAAAAACAAAAAATATATACAAAGTGAAACTAAACAAAATAATAAGTAAAAAATTTTTTTGATTTTTGTTTTTTCATTTAAAATTTTTTTTGTTTCATTTTAAGATGTTTTTAAATTTTTTTGTTTTTGTTTTGTTGTTATATGTATTTTTTTGTATTTTTCTTTTTTTGAGATGCAGAAAAATTGAAGTGCAGAAAGTAAAGCACGAAAATACCCCCATACTTAAGTCCAACATTGTCCCCAATGTTGTATCGTAAGTATGCGGAACAGAAAGGAAAGACAATATGTACAAAGAAAAGAAAGGGAAGGGGGTAGAAGCATCCCTGAAACGCGGAGGGGGAGGCCGATCAGAAACCCTGCGTTTATTAGAAAAAGCAGCAAAGGTAATGAGGAAAGGGCGAGAAAGATAAGCGAGGGGTGCCTCCCAGGAGCGCTTTGTTTATAGTCATGTAGCTTGACTATTTTGGCGGATTTATAAATCTAGGAGGGTTATGGTTTCGTAATGCTCGATCACTGGGTCGCCCGCGATGTATAACTTAAGCCGATGACCGTTTACTTTAAACGAACCTCTTTCCGGGTGGGAGACGAGTACGGTCCCATATGGAAAGACTTCTTCAACTAAGATGGGACCGGACCATCTAGATTTTAGTTTACCTGGAAAAAGCTTAATGCGTGAATTATAAAGAAGGACAAGATCGCCCGGAGAAAATATTTTTGGGGACTTTAAATGTCGATCGTGATATAACTTAGAGCGCTCCTTATAGAATTTATTGCTCTCGTAAGCGTTCGCACGTCATTCATCGAGCTCGTTTAGTTGCAGTTTTCTATTCTGAGCGGCTAAGTTGGAGTCGAGGTTTAAGAGTTTTAAAGCCCAAAGTGCGCGATGTTCTAATTCTACTGTTAAATGGCACGCTTTGCCGTAGACTAACCGGAACGGCGTACATCCGATAGCAGTTTTGTATGTCGTCCAATATGCCCACAACGCATCGTCGAGTTTAACAGACCAATCTTTCCTATTTAGCGAAACGGTTTTTTCTAAAATTCGCTTAATCTCTCGATTTACTACCTCGACTTGGCCACTTGTTTGCGGGTGGTAGGGGGTGGCAAGCTTGTGCGTGACTCCGTATTTAGCTAACGTCTTAGCCATAAGAGCGTTACAGAAATGCGTTCCCCTATCACTAACAATAGCGCGAGGCGTGCCGAAGCGAGAAAATAATTTTTTAAGAAATGTAACGACGACTCGCGCATCGTTGGTGGGGAGAGCTTGCGCTTCCGCCCACCTCGATACGTAGTCGACCGCCACTAAAATATACATATTTTTGAAAGATGGAGGTAGTGGGCCAACAAAATCTATGCCCCACAAATCGAAGACTTCGCACTCTAAAAACATGTTTTGGGGCATCTCGTCGCGACGAGAGATGTTACCCGACCGCTGACAGCTATCGCATGCGCGCACAAAATTATGCGCGTCTTTGAAGAGAGTGGGCCAAAAGTAGCCCGCCTCTAGCGCCTTCCGAGCGGTCCGGTTGGCTTGATAATGCCCACCGGCTGGACCCTCGTGGCAGTGCTTAAGAATTTGCAAGCACTCCACACCCGCAACGCATCTTCGTACCGCTTGGTCTGCGCAGATACGAAAAAGAAATGGGTCCTCCCAAAAGAAATTTTTCAAGTCAGAAAAGAATTTCTTCTTTTGATGACTGGAAAACTCTTTTGGAAGGACCCGCGCTACTAAAAAATTTGCAAAATCTGCGAACCAAGGCGAAGATGACGAAGATTTATTAATGGCAAGAAGGCGTTCCTCGGGGAATCTGTCATTTATTTCAGATTCGACGAGCGCTTCCGCACCCGGATTTTCTAAACAGGAGAGGTGGTCCGCCGCTAGATTTTCCGCTCCCCGCTTATCTCGGATCTCCAAATCAAACTCTTGTAGGAGGAGAATCCATCGAAAAAGGCGGGGTTTCGCATCATTTTTAGCTAATAAATACT
Organism: Platanthera guangdongensis; assembly: GCA_039583875.1. Taxonomy (NCBI): domain Eukaryota; kingdom Viridiplantae; phylum Streptophyta; class Magnoliopsida; order Asparagales; family Orchidaceae; genus Platanthera; species Platanthera guangdongensis. The sequence continues at coordinate 67,825,730 of CM077150.1, read as the reverse complement.
TTAGCCCTGAGTGATCGGTAAAAACGATAACTTTAGATAGCGTTATATACGAGCGAAACTTATCGAAAGCGAAAACGACGGCTAAGAGTTCCTTTTCCGTTGTCGTGTAATTTACTTGTGCGGAAGTGAGCGTCTTGCTAGCGTAATAAATAGGATGAAAATGTTTTTCTACGCGTTGGCCAAGAACGGCACCTAAGGCAATATCACTAGCGTCGCACATTATTTCGAACGGAAGGGACCAATTAGGGGCCACTAAAATTGGTGAAGAGATAAGTTTTTGTTTTATCAAATTAAAGGCGGACTCGCATTCGCTACTAAAGATGAAGCGTGATTCCTTTTCCAAGAGGTGAGTTAGCGGCTTTGTTATTTTTGAAAAATCTTGAATAAAGCGTCGATAAAAGCCCGCATGGCCTAAGAAACTCCTAATAGATTTTACGTTGGTTGGATGCGGAAGTTTTTCTATAATTTCTAACTTGGCCTTATCCACCTCTATCCCCTTAGACGAAATCATATGGCCGAGGACCAAACCTCCTCGAACCATAAAGTTGCATTTTTCCGAATTTAAAACAAGGCTTGTGTCCTCGCACCGTTGAAGGACACGATCTAAATTGTTAAGGCAATCGGGAAAAGAGCGTCCGAAAACAGAAAAGTCATCCATAAAGACTTCCATAATGTCTTCTACTAGCTCGCCAAATATCGCTAGCATACATCTTTGGAATGTAGCTGGCGCGTTGCAGAGTCCAAATGGCATTCTTCGATAGGCGAAGGTGCCAAACGGGCAAGTAAAAGTTGTTTTCTCTTGATCATCGGGGGAAATGGGGATTTGGAAAAACCCCGATAAACCATCAAGAAAACAATAATACGGATGACCGGATAAACGCTCTAAAATCTGGTCTAGAAATGGCAGAGGGAAATGGTCCTTGCGGGTGGCGTCGTTAAGTTTCCTATAGTCGATGCATACTCGCCAACCCGTAACAGTACGAGTTGGGACAAGCTCGTTATGCTCATTCGCCACTACGGTAAGACCGCCCTTCTTGGGCACGACATGCACGGGACTAACCCATGCACTGTCCGAAATAGGGTAGATAATTCCCGCATCTAATAACTTAATGATTTCGGCTTTAACGACGTCTTTCATGTTTGGGTTAAGACGACGTTGCGGCTGAATCGTTTTGCGGCAATTATCATTTAGGAAAATCTTATGGGTGCAAAAGGAGGGGCTAATCCCCTTTAGGTCAGAGATTTGCCACGCAATTGCGTGGCGATGTTTAAATAAAACTTCCAATAAATCGGAAGTCTCCGAATCACTCAAGTCCGAAGAAATGATAACGGGGAGCGTATCACCTTTTCCCAAAAAAGCATACTTGAGCGAGGCGGGTAAGGGTTTGAGGTCTAGGATGGGCGGTTCTTCTAGGGAGGTTTTAATTCCTATGTATTTCTTACCAATTGGTTCGAAAGGCAAGTCTATAGACGTATCCTCATCGCAGTTAAAATTTTCGAGCGCATAAATGTCGTCATTTAAAAATACGGACTCGAAAATGGGAGAAGAACGATCTCCGAAAAAGGTATCTAAAGAATAGCAGAAATCGTCGCTCGATGACAAATTGTCCATCGAGGGATTAATAGAGAAAGTAACTTGGTCATCGCCTACTCGGAGGAGAAGGCTACCATTACTAACATCTATTAGTGCGCGGGAGGTGGCGAGAAAAGGGCGACCGAGTATTATTGGTACCTCGGCGTCCTCCTCGATATCTAAGATGACGAAGTCTACCGGGAAGGTAAACTTGTCGACTCGGACAAGGACGTCCTCCACTACCCCGATAGGGAACTTAACCGAGCGATCCGCTAATTGGATGCGCATATTCGTAGGACTAGGAGTACCCAAACCTAAACGCGAAAAGAGCGAGAACGGCATCAGATTAATGCTAGCCCCTAAATCAGGTAAGGCGTACTTTACTAATATATCGCCAAAAAGGCACGGGATGGAAAACCGTCCCGGGTCGTTTTGTTTTGTGGGCAATTTATTAGTAAGGGCCGCCGAGCAGACAGCGTTGAGAGATACATGCGAAATATCCTCTAATTTGCGTTTATTAGAAAGTAGTTCTTTTAAAAATTTCGCATATTTGGGCATTTGCGAGATAGCCTCGCAAAAAGGAACATTAATGTGAATTTGTTTTAATAATAAAATAAATTTTTCATATTGGGCGTCCTTACGCTCGTTTTCTAACTTATGCGGATACAGAAGAGCCTTGTTTAAAATAATATTTTCTTTTATAATAGGTAAAGGCGGCGTGAGCGAAGAAAGGGGAAGAGGGGTCGGAGGTGAAATATGTACCTGAGGGTCGGTCCGTTTTGGATCGACCACCTCCTTTCCGCTACGGAGGGTTATAGCGTTGGCGTTCTCCCGCGGATTGGGCTTCGTGTTTCCCGGCAGTGCCCCGAGCGCGCGCTCGGACATCATCCTCGCCAGCTGTCCAACCTGTTGTTCGAGTGTTTTTAGCGATCCGGTGATGTTCCGGATATTTGACTCGTTGGACACAATATACTTCGAAAAATTTTCCTCCATCGGGGAGGGTTTCGGAAGAGGAGGAGGAGGAAGAAATCCGGGCGCATAAGAAATAGGGGGACGCTGAGCATTATTCGGGTTGCTCCACGAGAAGTTGGGGTGATTCCTCCAACCCGGATTATAGTTATTACTATAAGGGTTGTTGTTGGGGTTGAAGGGAGGACGACCCGAATTTCCCATGAAGTCCACGAACTCTTCAACTACGCAGACGTTAGGGGGAATAAAATAAGGCGGAGTGGAGGAGGCAGCAGACATCTCCGCCACCTGCTTTGTTAACCTTTCAACTTGAAGGGTCAAGAGAGCAGTGGCATCCACTTCAAAAAGACCAGCCGCCGGCTTTGGCCGTCCCCGCGGGATGTTCCATTGATAGGCGTTCATAGCCATCTCTTCGAATAAAGCCTGGGCGGCCTCGGGGGTTTTGTTGTTAAGCGTTCCCCCGGCAGCCGCGTCAATCATTTGACGCGTCTGAAAATTCAGCCCATTATAAAAAATTTGAACTTGCAACCACGTTGGCAGCGCGTGGTGCGGGCAACGGCGGAGGAATTCCTTAAATCGTTCCCAAGCCTCGTATAGAGACTCAGGATCGTTCTGCACAAATGAAGAAATGTCCGCCCGCAACTTTGCAGTTTTGGCGGGCGGAAAGTACTTCGTTAGGAACCGTTCCATCAACTCAGCCCACGTGGTGATACATCCTCGCGGGAGGGCATTCAACCACGCCTTGGCTTTGGACTTAAGGTAAAAAGGAAATAAGCGCAAACGAATGGCGTCATCAGTGACGCCATTGATCTTGAAGGTGTCGCATATCTCCAAGAAATTGGACAAGTGGACACTCGGGTCCTCATCCGGCAGTCCATCGAACTGCACGGCGTTTTGGACCATTTGAATGACACTTGACTTTATTTCAAAATTATTATTGGCCACCGCAGGGCGAACAATACTCGACCCAGAATCATCCAGGTTAGGCCGGGCGTAATAAGACATAGTACGCTCGGCCGCCGGGGGAAGGTTAGGGGCGGCCATAACTACAACAGTGGGTTCTCCGATAGATTCCTCGGGATCTAAAGAAGGATTTCGGCGATGAGATCGGATACGAGCAAGAGAGCGTTCGATCTCAGGGTCGAAGTCTAAATCTTCAGACTCTGAGGGTTGTCCTCGGGTCATACACCCAAACAAAAAGAAAACAAAAATAAACTCTTTTTTTTGTTTTTTTAAAATGAAGTTTTTAGTTTTTTTTTTATAGAAAATAAGTAAAATTAATAGACTCCGGAATTCGAAATAGCAACTCGAAAAGAGAGTCCCCGGCAACGGCGCCAAAAACTTGATGGGCCCGCGAACAGACTCTTACTGTGGTTGGTTCGGTGAGTCAATCGTCGCGGGCTTGCTCGGGTAGGCAAGTGCACCTATCGCAAGTAGTACTCGATATTCGGGGAATACCGAGGTCGTATTGTTCTCGGGGTCGCGTTGACTATTCTTACTCCTCCGGGAGGACTATTATTTTACTGAAAGAAAGATGGATTTTTTTTTCTTAATAAAAGACGGAAAAGCAAAGGAGCGAAAAAACGATTTAGAAAATATTCGATGAAGGGTTAACGCTCGGCATCGAATCGGATTAAGACTAAAACAATTTTTAATAATAAAAAGACTTAGTTTTCAAATTAATAATAAGGCAACTTGGCCGTGGAGGTTCCACAAATGTGAGCGCACTTATCTCTAGGAATATTGCTCACCTGAACGTTAAGACTATTCGACCGAACGTTAGTCCGACGAAGGATTCCTCTTAACGCCCGCTTTACGCTAAGAACCCCGCTATTGGGTGGGGAACCCAATCCGGTAGAATTACGCTTGTCCTCTCTCGAGGGTATGCACGCAACTCTATTTACCCAGGGGTGATCGGTCCATATGCACGGCCTCTCGGCTAGCTAGCATATGGACTACGGAAATAGGGCCCACACATCGATTATGTGGTCCTACGCGTCGTAAACCCGGGGTAAACCCTAAGTGCTTAAATTAAAATGAAAATAAAGAACTTTAATTATTATAAATCATTTCAAATGTCCCAATGCTCTTCGATGCCGAGGCTAATAGCGATTAGCCACACATCGGTATGGGGACGGCTTATAATTTAGTGAGGCGCGAGTTCGAAATTAAATACTAAACGATTATAAGAAGGGACACAAGAAAAATAACAACATTTAGAAAACTGAAAAAATTAGCTAGAACAAGAACTCACGCACACTCCAAATTATAAATTTAAAAGGAACTAAGTTACACATAAAAAGAAATTTTGCATAATTCAAATTTGCGAGTCCCACTCAAACGAGTGGGGGCGGTAAATAAAGGCTGAAAATTGCAAGTCCTACTCAAACGAGTAGGACTGAAATGAAAGCGAGTCCTACTCAAATGAGTAGGAGAAAATAAATGCGATTACAGGGCTAAAAAGTCCGGCCATTTAACTCAAGTGAGTAGGCGGAAAAATAAAGAAAGAAAAATTACAAGTCCTACTCGAACGAGTAGGCGGGAAATAAAGTCCGGCCATTTAAACTCAAGTGAGTAGGCGGAAAAATAAAGAAAGAAAAATTACAAGTCCTACTCGAACGAGTAGGACTGAAAATGAAAACGATGCGCCATTTAACTCTTAACGAGTAGGCGGAAATAAATGCACACAAACACACACACTCCATATGAAATTCAAGAAAGCAATAAAATTATACACCTACACTCACACACTCTACATAATTTGAATAAAACATTAAAAGAAAGCAATTAAAAAGAAAGCATTAAAATTTAACACCTACACTCACACACTCTACACAATTTAAATCAAAGCATAAAAGTTAATACACCTACACTCACACACACTTCATGAAGATTAAGAAGAACAAAAGGAAATTTAGGCTCATACACTCACACACACAAATAACAAAGAAAAATCAAAGTTACCTAAAAATTAAAACTTTAACTTTTTCATGCTTAGGTTTTGCCAAAAACAAATAAAAAGAGAAAATTACAATTTTTTAGAAGACTAAAGTTTTTCAAAACAAATTAAAAACCAAAGTTTTTGGAAAATTAAAATACCAACATTTTCATTCTTATGATGTTATGAAAGTGATAAAAAAGTGAAAAAGAAGTTGAAAAGAATAAAAGAGGTTTTACAATCCTAAAAGAAAACTAAGTAAAAAAAGAACAAAATCACCTTTTTAAATCTCTTTTAAAAAATCATAAGAATGAAATCAAAATCCTAAGCATGAAGACAAGTTAAGGGAAAAAACATGGTGAGAGAAAAAAGGAAAAATAATCATCCCTAAGAATGAAAACAAGTAAAAAAAAAGTAAAGTAAACAAGTTACACTCATACACACACACACACTTTTCATAAAAGAAGAACTAAATGAAGAACAAAGATAAAACCAAGGATAAAAATGAGAAGGAAAGTGGGCACAAGTGTTCATTCCAAAGCTAAATATGAAGAGAAAAACTAACATTTTATTGATTTTTAGGAACTATTACAAGCTATTACAAGGGTTAAAGCTAAGACAAAACAAGAAATGAAATAAAAAAGGGAGAAATCTCCTTACATAGCTTTGAAAATCACGGATGCAGCCCACAAAAAGACACTAACTTGGCCCAAAAATCTGAACCCTTGGACCTTACAGAACTGGGCTATTTATATGAAAAAATTTCTAAGTACACGCCCTCGGTCACGGGCGTGTAGGGGGGGCGTGACAGTACTATTCATGAAGGCGGCTGGCGATTGGACAGCAAAGTTGACTTCGGGCTGAGTTCGCAGCAGTCACGCCCCAGGTCACGGGCGTGACTCTGGGCGTGTCGGGGAGGTAGAACCGGGCGCGGGTTGTGTCAAATGTCCTCGGCAGCATCTTGTCGGGCCAGCTGGAAAGGTCACGCCCCATGTCACGGGCGTGACTATGGGCGTGACAGTTGGGGTCGATACTCGATGAATGTCGAGCGGAAAGTGTCGAGTCGAAATCGTTGAGCTGAAATTGGGTCACGCCCTTGGTCACGGCCGTGACACTGGGCGTGACTGTTGGTGTCGACACTCGACGATCGTCGAGCGGAATTCGTCGAGAGGAGAGGACACGGGCCTGGGTCACGCCCCGTGTCGGGTGACACGGGCGTGTCGCCAGGCATGTCAAGCTTTAACTTCAGAAATTTTGTAATTTCACGGGAAATGCAATGTCACGGCCTGGTCACGGGCGTGACCCATGTGTCACGGGCGTGTACTTCCCAAATTTTGGCAGATTTTGGAATTTTTCTGCAAATCAAAATAAAACAAGTTAGGAGAAAATTTACAAGAATAGGAACATTTTATTGAACAAAAATAAGTAAAAATGACGAAAATAAATGAAAATGACTAAATTAATGTGCATAAAAATACGCATATTTACAGTTCATCAGTGGTGGTGCACTTCCCCATCACTAACAATCAGACCAAGTACGAGGTCGTGATAGCATGGCTGCGCCTGGCCAGGGAGCTGGGAGTGTTGTACGTGGAGGTCCTCACTGACTCAATAGTGGTAGCTTCCCAGATCAACGGGGAGTTTGAGGCAAGAGAGCCTACCCTTCAGCTATACTTAGCTAAAGTAAAGGGGGTCGTCGACACGTTCCAAAACTTCTCCATCCGACATGTGCCCCGAGAGGAGAACGAGCAGGTCGATCAACTAGCAAAACACGGTCCCCGGGTGGGGGGTACTATCACCGATCTATTCTGCCCTTCCATCGAAGAAGGAGAGCTGATGGAGATAGAAAAACACCCCTCATGGATGGACTCGATCACGACTTTCCTCTCCAGAGTATCCATAGGGAATGGATAAGAAGAGGCCCAAGTACAAATCGGCATACTATCTCCTCCGGGACGGGCAGCTGTATAGGAAGGCTCTCTCGGGAATGCTGGCCTGTTGCATGGCCGAGGGGGGAAGTACAAAGAATCTTGGAGGAAGTTCACTCTTGTGAGTATGGGAGTCATTCCGGGAGTAGGACCCTGGAAGGGAGGATCGTTAGACAGGGATACTTCTGGCCAACCCTACACCATGATGCTACAGAATTCGCAAGGAGATGTCACAAGTGCCAACTGTTTGACCCCCTCCAACTACAGCCGGCTCAGCGACTCAAGAGTATCACGGCCCCCACGCACTTTGCAATTTGGGTAATGGACTTGGTCGGACTGTTCCCCCAGGATAGTGGGCAGAGAAGGTTCCCGCTGGTGATGATAGATTATTTCTCTAAGTGGATGGAAGTGAAGGCGCTGGCCAAAGTGACTTCCAAGGTCATCAGGAATTTTGTTTGTGGGGGGGATCATCTGCCTTCACGGGCTGTCATAGGCCATTATCACGGACAATGGGCCTCAGTTCGCCAGCGCAGAATTCACCAGCTTTTGTGGGCAGCTCGGGATCGACCCCAGGTTCGCCTCGGTTCACCACCCCAGGAGCAACGGGCAGGTGGAGGCCATAAATAAAATTATTGTAAACCTCCTAAAGAAGAAAGTAGAGAACCTGAAAGGGATCTGGGTGGAGCAACTTCCCTCGATACTCTGGGCCCTGAGGACCACCCCCAACACAGCCACGGGAGAGACCCTTTTAAAACTCTCCCATGGATGTGAGGCAGTACTCCCCATAGAATTTGAAGTTCAAACGCCCCGGTTGGTCACGGCCAGGGAAGGCAGGGAAGAATGGCAGGCCGAGAATGAGGAAGAGCTACGGCTCCCCCTGGATATGGTGGAGGAGGTGTGTGACCTTTCGGTCATCCGACAAGAAGAGGTGAAGAGAAGAATAGCTAAGTACTTTGACAAGCACGTTAGAGTCAAACAATTTGCGGAGGGGGACTTGGTCCTAAAAAAGGTGGATGCAGCGGGAAGGTCGGCAACCGTGGGGAAGCTCAACCCTAACTGGGAAGGCCCATACATTGTACAAGAAACATTGAGATCAGGAGGGTATTGACTCCAAAATGTGGAGTGCGAGACTCTAAGTCTTACCTAGAGCGGTGACGACCTAAAGCGATTTTATCCTTGAGAATGTGTAAGTGATGTTTTATTCTTAATAAAGCTTCTTGATGTGCTAATTATGTTGTAGCAACTCGTACGATAAGGTGAAGTATTCATTTAACAAATCCTGAGCAGATCCCGCTGCCAAGCTCTCACCTAGCTGGCGGGGCTGGATGTCACTCGATAGTGTCTACCTGGACCCCGAACAGATCCCGCTGCTAGGCTCTCACCTAGCTGGTAGGGCTGGATGTCGCTCGATGGTGTCTACTCGGACCCCGAGCAGATCCCGTTGTCAGGCTCTCACCTAGCTGGCAGGGCTGGATGTCACTCAATGGTGTCTACCCAGACCCCGAGCAGATCCCGCTGTCAGGCTCTCACCTAGCTGGCAGGGTTGGATGTCACTCAATGGTGTCTACCAGATCCCGAGCAGATCCCGCTGTAAGGCTCTCACCTGGCTAGTAGGGTTGGATGCCACTCGATGGTGTCTACCCGGACCCTGAGCAGATACCACTGTTAGGCTCTCACCTAGCCGGCAGGGCTGGATGTCACTCGATGTTGTCTACCTGGACCCCGAGTAGATCCCACTGTCAGGCTCTCACCAAGCTGGCAGGGCTGGATGTCACTCAATGGTATCTACCCGGACCCCGAGCAGATCCCACTGTCAGGCTCTCACCTAGCTGATAGGGCTGGATGTCACTCGATGGTGTCTACTCGGACCCCGAGAATATCCCGCTGCCAGGCTCTCACCTTGCTGGCAGGGCTGGATGTCACTCGATGGTGTCTAGCCGGACCCCGAGCAGATCCCGTTGTCAGGCTCTCACCTAGCTGGAAGGGCTGGATGTTACTCGATGGTGTCTACCCGGACCCCAAGCAGATCCCGCTGCCAGGCTCTCACCTAACTGGCAGGGCTGGATGTCACTCGACGGTGTCTACCCAGACCCCGAGCAGATCCCACTGCCACGCTCTCACCTAGCTGGCAGGGCTGGATGTCACTCGATGGTGTCTACCCGGACCCTAAGCAGATCCCTCTGCCAGGCTCTCACCTAGCTGGCAGGGCTGGATGTCACTCGATGGTGTCTACCCGGACCCCGAGTAGGTCCCGCTGTCAGGCTCTTGCCTAGCTGGTAGGGCTGGATGTCACTCGATGGTGTCTACTCGGACCCCATGCAGATCCCGCTGTGAGGCTCTCACCTAGCTGGCAGGGCTGGATGTCACTCAGGGAAGTCTTATACTCTCCAGATGTTATCCAAGAAGTTGGGCATTTTTCCTAAAAACAGGGGAAAAACTCTTCACAGGCGATTCGAGACTAGCCAGCTCAGCTTGGCCTCGGTAGAAGGGTGGCGAGCCGAGCCCCTGGATCTAACTAAAGGGAGGCGGGCTCTGGCAGGACGCTTCACCCCTTCTCAGTTTTACTTGGGAAATTTTTTTATTTTGGTCTTATATTGATAAAAAGATAGACAGCTTGCGAGCGAGCTCGGGTGGTCCACCCCCGGATGATCTAAAGATTGGCGAGCTCTCAAGGTCTACTCTCGGGAACGAGTCCTAACAACCATCCTAATCGCAAAATCTATCAACGCGAGGTCGCCAAGGGAAGGTCTCGCGAGCAAGCAGGACACAGCAAGGAAAACCAGAAAAAAGTTGGAAAGAAATAGACAAAGATCATATCAAAAATGTATTCAATTAAATAATGATAGTTACATGGGAGGCTCGCCTCGGTGAGATTACAAGAAAAGAGAAGAAAATAACTGATCAGTATTTGCCCCCCTCGTCGGACTGGCGAACCTCCCCCCCCCCTTTATCGAACAAGTCCTGTAAGCCCTTCCCGAAGAGTGCATTGAGGTTGTCTTCCTTCTCGCTAGGCGGCGTCATCAGGAACAGGCTTGGCATGAGGTCCCGGACCGAGATCTCCTCGCAGCCCTCCGCCAGCACTAATGTATCCTTCATCATCTGGAGGGTGCACTCCGCGGTCTTGACCGAATTGACCCGCAGCCTCTCAGTGACGTCGGCCTCGCCGAAGATCCTCGGGCTCTTGTACGGGAGGGTAGGGTCGACATCACGAGCTGGGAAGATGATCTCTGCTTGGAGGCGTACCTTGCGACTAAGGCTCGTTTTCTCCTCCTTCAGCTTCTCGTTCGCCCCCTCCAGCTCGGCAAGGCGGACGCACAGCTGGCCATTCTCGTCTTCTAGCCCGCTAGCGCGAGTCCACAACTCCCCGGCAGCCTCGGTATCCTGAAGAACAAGGAAACACATTTATGAGAGGACGGAATTTTCTAAGTACAAAGGAAAGGAAGCAGCCTGATGCTTACCAGTCTGCCAGCGGCTTGGGAGAGAAGGTTGTCAGCAATGTCGAGCTGCCTCGCCAGGTCGACGGCCTTATCCTTAGCGACGTCGCGTGCCTGCTCGGCTTTTTGGAGATGGTTGTTGAGATTGAAGCTGTGGCGGACCATCATACAGTGGAGCTCCATGGCCCGCATGTGGGCCTATATACCCTCATGACCGAGCTGCCGCAGGGTCATGCCCTTGTAGTCCTTGGCATCCTCGCGGACATAGAGGCCAAAGTCGAGCATGTATGCATGACAAGTGTAGAGCTCGTGGTCAGCCCAAGAGGGGTGGAGAGTGGAGATGGAGACTCTGTGGGCCAGCGCGTCCCACTGTACCATGGGCTCGCTAGTCGAGTCCTTCCACCTCCCCCCAAAGCCGAAGAGGTGGTGTTCCTTCGGTGTGGTGTGCTCGCGAGCCACCTTCTTCACAGCAGGGGGATCAGAGGTCTCGCCACCTCGCTGCCCCTTGCTCGTGATCTCCTTCAGCGGGCTCTCTGGTGAGCCGTCTGGGATGGTCTGGGGCGAGCTCATGTACTTGGGCTGTTGATGTTGTTGATGTTGTTTCGCCCGAGGAGCCACCATGGCTCTCTTCATATTTTTCAGCGGGTGTTGGTGATGGGGCGGGTTCGATCCCGCGGGCTCAACTCATTTTTTGCCGGACGAGGGCTTAGAGGAAGTCAGCTCGTCTTGGCAGGCCGCCACCGCCGCCCTCTCGCGAGCAAGAGGGTCCACGTATAACCCTGAGTCCGCAAAAGGCGGGTTCACAGGGATCATCCATTCTCCTGCATGAAAAAACTTAGAAAATTCACATAATAACATGGCGGGCTGAGCAATGGGAAAGAGGAGTATACCTTCGCCGAGCAAAATGGGGCGGAGTGAGTCGAGGCCCCTTCGCAGGAAGGCGACCTCAAAATCTTTGTGGAGGAAGAATTTGTGGAGCTCGGCGTCGTTGCCGGACACAGTGGGGGGCGGTATACGTCCTCACCCTTCTACTGAGGGGATTAAGGGATGTTGCCGAGATCGCCCTTGATGAAGGAGATCTTATTCATCTAGTTATGGTACTTGTTCGCGAGCTCGCGAACCTTGATGAGCGAGCCACCAAAATACTCGAGTAGTTTCCTTTCTCCTCTCGAGTTTACAAAAATTATCTTCTCAAATTTTTCTAAGTTAAATACTCGAGTAGTCATCTTATATACTCGAGTAGTTCTATCTTCTGTCTCGAGTAGTTGAATTCCGACTCTCGTGTAGTTCTCATTTACTCGAGTAGTCTAAGTCATGTACTCGAGTAGTCCAGTGTTTATACTCATGTAATCCAGAATTCCATTCCAAAAAATTTCTCTAAGTGAATTACTCGAGTAGTCATCTCCATATACTCGAGTAGTTCTATTTGTCTCGAGTAGTTCATCTTCTATACTCGAGAAATTCAGTTTTCTAGTTCCAGAAATTTTCTAAGTCTATGACTCGAGTAGTCTCTTATATACTAGAGTAGTTTATTCTTATATACTCGAGTAGTATTTCTTTTACTCGAGTAATTTACTCGACCTCTCGTGTAAGTACTTAAGTACTCGAGTATATTATTCTTGTTACTCGAGTAGCTGATTTCCTTTTCCTTTTATTTACTCGAGTAATCATCTCATTCTCTCTCGAGTAGTTTTTCTCATATACTTGAGTAGTTCTTCTCATATACTCGAGTAGTCATCTTCTACCTACTCGAGTAGTGTTGCATGTACTCGAGTAGTCTGTTACATCTCGAGTATTTTACTTTGACTTTTCCAAAAATTCTTTAAGTCCAGAATAACGGTATTATTCATGAACTTTGACGTGATTGGTCCACGTATCTCTCATAATGACTCAATTATGTCTAATCTTCTCCTCTCCTATAAAAGGTCTTGTCTAAACCGACAAACCCTAATTTATCAAAGAAGATTATTTTAAGAAGTTTTGCAGTCATACTCTCTCAAATTTTCTGTCTCCTCTTTCTCTCTCCAAGAAACGAAAACTATCGCCGTCACCGTCGCAGATTCCCGACCGGCTAGGGTTTTCATTTTCAGAGTATTTAGATTAAGAAGATTTTACAGATCGAGATTTCCGCTCAACTCTTCATCCTCTATTCGATCGTGTAAAGTCAAGAAGATCCAGATCTGATTTTTCCGAGATTTTCTTCACCTTTCTGATAAAGCCTCAACGCCTAGAAGAAGAAGATCATGGTCGACAGTTTGCAGATCTGAAAAAGAAGATTACTGTTTGTATTTCTGTACAAATTTATTTCATTATTGTAGGAGAAGTTTTCTCCGAGTGTAGGAGTTTTTCAACTCTGAGATTGTAGGAAGTTTCAACTTCCGAGTGTAGATCCGTTTTATGGATCGAGTTTGTAGGAACGTTGTTCTAAGGGTAGGATTGATTTTCAATCCGATATAGTGGAGTAGCCGAGTCTTGTGTATTGCTAGATCGGTGAGGGAAAGTGGATGTACCCAAGGTTGGGGAACCACTATAAATCTTGCATCATCTGTGTTTGATTGGTAGATAGATCTGAGCATTGGTTTGTAATTTTTTATTCCGCAAAAAGACGCACAATTCACCTATTCACCCCCTCTAGGTGATTTAGGTAGGCAACTATAAACTTTCAATTGGCATCAGAATGAGGTTGATCGTTAAAAGGTTAACACCTTGATCAGATCCTTCAATAGTTGTCTTTTGAGATCTACCAAAAATGGACAAAGCTAAAGATTTTGACAAGCTTCCTTTGTGCAATAAAAATAATTTTCCTATGTGAAAAGAGAGAATCAATTTCTTTATGGAAGCTGTGGATCCAAGGATCTTCATGATAGTTGAAGAAGGTCCTTAAATTCCCAGGACCGTATCCACTATATATCCAACTAAGAAAGTCTCAAAGAAACTTATGGATCTAGATAAGGATGAGATTGCACTTGTCTCATTGGACAAAAAGGCAAAAACTATTATAGCAAGTGCAGTCGATGATTCAATGCTGCAAAACCTGATTCACTGCCAGTCTGCAAAAGAGATGTGGCAGTCACTAGTTACCTTAATGGAAGGCACAGAAGAAGTGAGGGATGATAGAAGATCCCTTCTTAATCAGAAGTATGAAGCTTTCTGACAAGGAAACAAAGATACCATTGCTAACACCTTTGAGAATTTCTTCAAGATAGTGAATGGGCTAAGGGTCTATGGCAGAGTCTTCACTAATGGAGAATTAAACGATAAGTTCTTGAGATCCCTGATTAAGGAATGGGATAACAAGGTCTGTGCTATAAGGGAGTTTGGAAAACTGGCCGAGACAGATACTCAAAATCCCTTCGGGAAGACATGAGCTTCAACTCAACACCAGAAAGGCTGAAGAAGAGAAGAGCAGGTCTGCATTCAAAGAGAAGTCTACACCTCTAAGAAGACAAAGGTTGTTCCTCCTACTCCAGCACAAGAAGTTAGTGAAGAAGAAACCTCGGAGCCAAGCACCTCAGGCTCTGAACTATCAGAAGGAGAGTTCTCACCACTCTCTCGACAGTTCAAGAAATTCTTGAACAAGAAGAAGCAATGGAAAGGCAAGGATACCTCCTATAGAAGATCACGACATGATGGTGATCGTCAACGTAAAGGCTCAAGCAGCCATGACAGGTACAATTCTAAACAGAACAAACATGTTTCTACTGACATTATTTGTTATTTTTGTAATAAGTCAGGACACGTCATCGCTGACTGCCCTCGCAAGAAGAAGGAGGGCGGTAGAAGAGAGGAAAAGAAGTCCTCGTACAATAAGAAGAGGATGGAGAAAAGCATGATTGCCAAAAAGGGAAAGACTCTTAGTGACTCTGACTCATCTGAGCCGAGTGAAGAAGAAGAAGCCTATTTTGGGCTCATGGCTCAAATTGATGATGAACAAGAGCCCCAGTTAACTGGGAAGGTAAACTCTCACACTCCTCTCTCTGATTCTGAAGTTTCTGAACATGATTGTGAGGATAGCTCTTCTGACGATGAGTCAGAACTCATGGCCCAATATAAGGAGTTAATCATGGCTTACGACAAATGTCGCCGAGTCGTGAAAACTCAGGCTAAAGAGAAAAAGTCTCTCAAAGCTGAAGAGAGCATCTTGAGAGAGAAAGTCGCAAAGACTGACTCGCTCGAAGAGAACTTCAATAATTCTATTGAAGAATATAACAAAGCTCTTGAGCACCTTGATCTTAAAGAGAAAATCATCAAAGAGCTGGAAGCTCAACTTGCTGCTGAAAAGAAACTAGTTGAAAGTTTCTCGAAGCCCATGACAGTTCTTCCATTCATTGTTGAATTCTCAGCTAAGGCCAAGGGTGCTGGACTAGGCCATGAAGAAGCTCCTAGTAAGTCTTCTAGGAGAAACAAGGCTCAACGGAAGAATAAGGCCGCCAAAAAGGCCTTAGCCAAAGAGAAGGGGAAAGCCCCTCAAGATCAGACCTCCTTCAAAAAGGTTATATTTCCATCAAACGAGTTTGATCTTGATTTATCTTATGGATACTTTGCTAGGCCTACCTATGTAGAGCCAAATTCCCGTTATCAAGGATGGACTCGACCCAGAAACTTTGGCGAAAGTGTGCTTAAGGCACCTTATGAAGAAGTGATTCTTCAAAGCTATGGCCCTCTCAATCATGGTCATAACTTCAAGAAGGAACCAAAGACAAAGCCTGTTGTAGAAAAGCCAGTGAAGGAGAAGAAAACATATGATTGTCATCATCATGAAGCTTCTTCCTCCAAGAATGCTGCCCCTGCTAGACCATAATTCCAAAAGGTCAAGCAGGAGAACATAAGGCAAAGATACAACATATTTGATTGTTGGTGTTGTGACAGAATTGGTCACTTTGTCATTGATTGTTGGTTTAATCACATAAATGCTGCAACCCCACATATTGGCAATATGAGGAAGACCACTCCTAATGCTAATATTCGTAGGGGGAGTGTTTTAACCCAATACCAAGGACCCAAACGTATTTGGGTTCCTAAGGCAAACTGATTGTGATTGCAGGTATTTCTAAAGGCCACCAAAACGTCAATCTGGTATTTGGACAGTGGATGCTCTCGGCATATGACCGGGACAAGAAGCTTAATTCAGAACTTTACTCAAGTCGTGAATGGATCGAAGGTTATCTTTGGAGGTTCAGACCGTGGAATTACTAAAGGCTACGGTATGATTATGAATGGTAATGTATCCTTCTCAGATGTGGCTTACGTTGAAGGTTTGGAACATAATCTTATAAGCATAAGCGAACTCTGCGATAAAGGATACATAGTTGAGTTTCATGCTGATAAGTGCTTGATAAAATCTGTTGACAATATGGAAATGATTCTATCCGGCACTCGAAGCAGAAACATATTTTGCTTGAATTTCATTTATATAGATTCTTCGACACTCATATGCCTTTTAGCAAAAGATAGTGCATCTCTTGGTGACCAATGGCACAAGACACTAGCACATATTAATTCCAAAACTATTAATAAATTATTTTCAATGAACTTAGTATGTGATGCCCCAAATGTCAAGTACGTCAAAGATAGACCTTGTCATGCATGTGTAAAAGACAAGCAAATAAGGGCTACCTTTAAAAGCGTTATTGGCAAGGATTCTAATAGATGTCTTCATCTACTGCATATGGACTTATTTGGTCTACTGCAAATTAAAAGTTTGGGAGGTAAGGATTATACGTTAGTAATTGTTGATGATTACTCGCGCTTTGCGTGGGTGTTCTTTCTAAAACACAAGTCAGAAACCTTCGACATCTTTACTAATTTTGTCAGGCAAGTCCAGAATGAATACAACTGCTCCATAGTCAAAATCAGAAATGACAATGGAACAGACTTCAAGTCTGGGGCCATGACAGAATATTATGAAAGCCTAGGTATCTTTCATTAGTTTTCCTCTCCTCGTACTCCTCAATAGAACAGAGTGGCCGAGAGAAGGAATAGAACACTCATAGAGGCCTGCAGTACCATGTTGAGTGATGCTTCACTTTCGAAATACTTTTGGGCTGAAGCCGTCAACACTACATGCCACGTGCAAATCGAGCTCTCATAAACAAAAACCACGATAAGACACCTTACGAACTTCTGAAGGGCAGAAAACCAACAGTCTCATATCTTAGAATTTTTGGCTGTAAATGCTTCGTGCTCAACAATGGCAAGTATCACACTACAAAGTTTACCGAAAAGAGTTTTGAAGGTATTTTTGTAGGTTATAGTAGCCATAGTAAGGCATACATGATATTTAGTAGAAAAACCCTGGTAGTTGAAGAATCGATACATGTTGTATTTGATGAGACGAGTTTGCTGCAAAGCAACTCTTCGAGTGTGCTTATTGAAGATGCAGGTGCAAAGCTGAAAGAAATTAGCTTGGATGGACCGTCCGAAGACAAAGTTGAAAAGTTCATCAAGATCACCACTCCAACCCCTATTGGAGAGGCTGATGATCAAGATGAAGAAGTCATCCAAGATGAAGAAGTCACTCCGGTGATAGAAGTAATCCAGATGCAAGGACTCTAGAGCTTAGACATCTGAAGGATAACCCCATGGACCAGATCATAGGAGATCCACGGGATGGTGTCAAAACTCGAAGAGATACAACTAATGAGAATCTATATTTAAGTTTTCTCTCGCAGGTTGAACCAAAGAAGTTTGAGGAAGCAAACTCAGACGCATAGAGGATAATGGCAATGTAAGAAGAACTAAACCAGTTCAAGCATTGTAATGTATGGAAACTTGTTCCAAGACACAAAGGTAAGAACGTCATTGGGACAAAATCGGTCTACAGGAATAAGATGGACGAGGATGGAACGATTGTAAAGAACAAAGCAAGACTTGTCGCAAAAGGCTATTGTCAAGAAGAAGGAATCGACTTCGACCAGACATACGCTTCAGTGGTAAGGCTGAAGGCAATAAGGTTATTCCTAGCATATGCTGCACTCAAAGGCTTCACTGTCTACTAGATGGACGCGAAGTCTGTCTTCCTTAATGGTGACATAAAGAAAGAGGTGTATGTGGAACAACCTCCAGGTTTTGTTGATTCTAACTTTCCTGATTACGTTTATTTACTGCATAAAGCATTATATGGTCGGAAACAAGCTCCTCTAGCTTGGTATAAGACGTTGTCTAGCTTTCTACTTGAGAACAAGTTCACAAGGGGAAAGATAGACAAGACATTATTTCATAGGAAAATTAAAGGCAAGATTTTGCAAGTGCAAATCTATGTCGATGACATTATTTTTGGCTCTACTGATGACAACCTCTGCAAGAAGTTTTCAAAACTTATGCAAAGGAAGATTGAAATGAGCAGTATGGGCGAGCTGAAGTATTTCTTCGGTCTTCAAGTGAAACAGTCTGAAGATGGAATTTTCATCTCACAGACCAAGTTCACCAAAGAGCTTATTAAGAAATTTTGAATGGAGTACGCAACCTCGATGAGGACTCTAATGGGTTCAACTATATCTCTGGACAAGGATGAAAAAGGGAAACCTTTTGATGAAACCAAGTACAGAAGCATTATTGGATCCTTGCTCTACCTTACTGCAAGTAGACCTGACATAATATTCTCAACATGTGTTTGTGCTAGATTTCAGGTGAACTCTAAGGAATCTCACTATGTTGCTGCAAAGAGGATTCTGAGATACCTTAAAGGTACACCAAATCTTGGCTTATGGTACCCAAGAAGTAATGACAGCAAACTAATAGGTTTTTTAGATGCAGATTTTGCAAGGAGCAAAGACGATAGGAAAAGCACTTCCGGGACATGTCAATTCTTTGGAAGAAGGCTTATCTCCTGGAGTAGCAAGAAGCAAAACTGTGTGGTAATCTCAATGGCTGAGTCAGAGTACATCTCTACAGACAGTTGTTGTGCATAGTTACTTTGTATAAAGAATCAGTTTGAGGACTACAACATGAAGTTTGACAAGATTCCATTGTTTTGCGACTCTTCCAGTGCAATAGCAATAGCCAACAACCCAGTCTCGCACATCCGAACAAAGCTTATAGAGCTAAGGTATCACTTCATCCGGGAGCATGTGGAGTGATAGTACTTTTTTGCAGTTAAATTTATTAGTGTATTTTCGGGTTTTTAAAGCACAAATCATGTCTTACAAGTGCTTATATTGACCCCCTTTTGTAAATATTATTGTCACTAATGTGTTTTCTGCTTTTTGCAGTTTTGAATGGCTTTCAGCAAAATTTTGCTGTGACAGGCCCCAAGGTCACGCCCTACCAGGGCATGTACCTAGGGCGTGTAGCCCAGAGGAATGAAGCAACAGGTCCGAAAATGCATTTCATGGAAACTCAGTGAACACTCCCTCTGTCACGCCCGTGTCCCGCCCGACATGGGCGTGTTCAAGAGGCATATCCCCAGTATCCGAGGAATCGCCACAACAACCTATTTTTCCCACTCCACCATCGCACTGAAATAGTCACGCCCCCAGACATGCCCTGGTCGGGCGTGACATATGGGCGTGTACTCCAATTTCAACGCACGTCATCTCCAGCAGTAAATTGCAGTCGAAAAAGACGCACCAAAATGGTCACGCCCTGGTCGGGCGTGACATATGGGTTTGTAACCCAACTACTACGCCCATCACCTCTAGCATTCAATTTCAGCCCAAAAAGTCGCACCGAACGTCTCACACCCCAGGTACACGCCCGACCCGGGCATGTCAGGGGGGCGTGACCCAGCCCGAAAAATTCTATAAATTGAGCCCTTCTCCTAGGGTTCAGCAGGCAGTTTTGGAGTGAGAGGGGAGGTTCTTCCCCTTAGGTTTCTTGTATTTCTTGTAACTGTCCATGTTTTCACTCTCCTTCCTCATTTCGAGCTTTGGAATCTAGCATAGTTACTCTTATTTTGTAGTAGTTGTTGTAACTGCTTAGTAGCTAAGGGCAATATTTGTGTAGATTTTCAATTCCCGCACCTGTAATCTTTCATTTTCAAGTTGTAGTTCTCTTTCAGTGTTAGTAAAAAGTTTATCGTTTTCCTCGCTTTTTCAACGCATTTCTATTCATCTCTCTTTACCCATTTCACCATGAGTAACTAATCCTCCTTGTACTTGATCTTGATGATCTGAGGTTTGAGTTGATTAAGTTATGATGCTCTAGTTTTCTTTTTCTTTGTAAGGCTTATACCTTGATTTACTCTTGATTTACCTTTGCTTGGAGATATATAATCGATATATATTTTCCATCATTAGCTTTCATTCTTGTCTAGGCGAGATGACAATGGTTTGAAGTGAGCACTCAAGAGTGAAGAGAGTTGCCCGCACCCCTCGAGAGAGGTGGACGTTAAATCTCCTAGATTTGAGTGGAATCCAATAACGGGGTTCACAGCATAAAGCGGGTTTTAGGCCTCCGATTCGGACGAGAGTTCGATCAGACCTTCCTAAAATCAGATGGGCATGACTTCGAGAGAAGCATGTTCTTGCATTAAGAACCTCCGCGGTCAAGGTCTCTTGCCTTATTAATTTAAAAAGTTTATTATTGCATGTTTTGATCAACTTAAGCCGAGGTGATTCTCGATCGAGTACTATCGCTTAATTATCATTTAGTTTTTCTCTAATTTGCAAGTAAAACATTCTCACTTCTCTAATTTAGTAAGCAACCCCAAAACAACTTTTATTTGATAAGATAATAGTAACTCCTTGAAGTAGAAGTACTCAAATCGCCCCGGGTAATACGACCTTGATATGAAACTTAATATCCTATACTATATGCGATAAGGTACACTTGCCTTCATCGAATATAGAATCGGAGAACGTTTCACAATCACACATTCACCTTCTCCTTCCTTAACTTGGTCTTCTCCACCTATAACCCCTTCTCCAAAAATTTATATCAAGTTTTTGGCGCTGTTGCCGGGGATGTTTTTGTTTTGATATTTTGAAAAGAGGATACTATTAATTTTATCGTCTCTCTCTCGCTCTCTCTTTAGTTTTTCTCTTTACCTCTCCCCCACCCTTCTTTCATTTAAATGTATGACCCGAGTAAGCTCTTTGATATTCCTTTTGACCCTGAGATAGAGCAAACTGCTTTGTGTTGCCTCTGTTCTTGTGATCAGGAATCACACTTGGGCATTGAAGAGTCGATTGGGGACACTGTCACAGAAATAATGGATCCTAATTCGCCCAACCCAAATGAGGCCCAGCAAGGACTATATCCTATTATGCGAGGCCGAACCTGGAGGGTACACAATCAAGTATTGTTCTCCCCACAGTGGTGAACGATAACTTTGAGATCAATTTCAGCATCAACCAAATGGTGCAGCAGTCGGTAACCTTCGATGGTCTCCCGGACGATGATCCAAATTGTCACATTGCAAATTTTCTCGATATCTGTGATACTTTTAAAATCAATGGAGTCTTAGATGACGCCATTCGATTACGTCTCTTCCCTTTCTCTTTGAGGTCAAAGGCCAAGCAGTGGCTGAGCTCTCTTCCTAGAGGGTCCATCACCATGTGGGCCGAGATGGCAGGAAAAATTCTTACCAAGTATTTACCTCCTGCAAAGACCGCCAAATTGCACACGGATATTGCATCCTTCATGCAAATAGACTCGGAGACTCTCTACGATACATGGGAGCGCTTCAAGGAGCTACTGCGAAGGTGCCCACACCACGCGCTTCCAAATTGGCAACAAGTGCAAATATTTTATAACGGCTTAAATTCCTTAACAAGGAAAATGATCGACGCGGCCGCTGGGGGAACACTAAATAACAAAACCCCAGAGGCCGCTCGGGAACTTTTTGAGGAAATGGTTATGAATTCATACCAATGGAATGTGCCCCGCATGCGGGCTAACAAACCAGCGGGAGTCTTTGAAATTGACGCTACTTCGAATCTTGCCCTCCAAGTTGAGCGGTTAACAAAGCAAGTGGCGGAGATGACTGCTTCCTCTGCCACTCCTCCTTGGTTTAATAATTATAAAAATTTTGTGTTTATATAAGAGCAGGTTGACTTCATGGGAAATGCTCCTCGGCCCTCCTATAACCCGAACAACGCACCGTACAATAACACTTACAATGCGGGTTATAGGAACCATCCGAATTTCTCATGGAGCAACCAAGGAAATGCTCAACGCCCCCATAACCCCCCTCATAATTATAACCAAACATTTAATTTAGCTCCCCCCCCCCCCCCGTAAATTTAAATCCACCTGGTTTCCAACCGCAACGGCAAAGCCCTCTTCACTTGAAGATGTCTTTGCCAAATACGTTGCTACAAATGAAACGAATATCAGGAATATCGCCGGGTCCATTAAAAACTTGGAAAACCAAGTTGGATAGCTAGCCAAGATAATCTCCGAGCGGGAACAAGGAGCTTTGTCAGGCAATACCGAGCAAAATCCAAGAGAAAGTGCAAACTCCATTACCCTCCGCAGTGGAAAAGAAGTTGCTATACCAAGCGAACCGATGGTACCTCTCCCTTCTCCTCTCTCTCCTCCTGTTATTTTAGCTTCAAATTTGCCTACTACGCCTGCGCCACATGCGTCTAATTCAAAATTACCGTATCCGTCTAAACTTAAAAATGAATGCGTCGAAGAAAGTTACAAAAAATTTTTAGAAATTCTAAAATAAATTCATATAAACGTGTCGTTCTGCGAGGCTATCTCTCAAATGCCAAAATACGCGAAATATCTCAAGGAGCTCCTATCAAATAAGAAAAAGCTCGAGGATATTTCGCATATTTCCTTAAATGCAGAATGCTCCGCGGTTGTGCTCAACAAATTACCCCGCAAAGTGAATGACCCGGGAAGGTTTTCCAACCCGTGCTTATTCGGTAATTCATTGGTGAAACATGCGTTGGCGTACTTGGGAACAAGCATAAATCTCATGCCCTTTTCGCTTTTTAAGAAATTAGGTCTAGGATCTCCGAACCCCACTCGCATGAGCATTCAGCTACCCGATCATTATGTGAAATATCCGATAGGGATTGTGGAGGATGTCTTGGTCAAGGTGGAAAAATTCATCTTTCCGATGGATTTTGTAATCCTAGACATAAAAGAGGATGCCGATGTACCCCTGATACTCGGCTGCCCCTTCCTTGCCACCTCCCGCGCTATTATAGATATTAGTGATGGAAAGCTCCTCCTTCGGGTTGGAGATGATGAAATCACTTTCAGCATTAATCCCTCCATGCGTAACACCGTAGAGCAAGATGATTCCTGCTTTTATCTAGAGAAATTCTTCGAAAATGAATTTTTTGTGCCTTTTGAATTAGTTTCTTCATCATTTGATGAATCTCTTATCACTGAGATCTTCTGCTTAGAAGAAGTCTCTCGCACTACCCTCCCTGAATCGCTTCCCACGGATACCATAAAATTCAAAATCTCTTACGAGAAACCACCTATATTGGAGCTTAAGAAACTCCCCCTCATCTACAGTATCTTTTCCTCGAAAATGACTCTAAGCTACCGGTTATTATCTCCTCGTATCTGAGCAACTCAGAAATTTCTGAGTTGACTCTAGTTTTGCAAAATCACCGCCATGCAATTGTGTGGCAGTTATCCGATATTAAGGGGATTAACCCATCATTATGCACACACAAGATTTTCTTAGATAATAATTTTTGTAGTAATATCCAGCCCCAACGGCGTTTAAATCCAAACATGAAGGACGTCGTGAAGGCTGAGGTTATTAAACTTCTAGATGCGCGAATTATCTATCCAATTTCCGATAGTACTTGGGTAAGCCCAGTACAGGTCGTGCCAAAGAAAGGCGGACTCACGGTAGTGGCCAATGAAAATAATGAATTAATTCCAACCCGTACTATTACGGGTTGGCGGATGTGCATTGATTACCGAAAACTCAATGATGCCACCCGAAAAGATCACTTCCCGCTCCCCTTTATCGACCAAATTTTTGAACGACTTTCTGGTCACTCGTTCTACTACTTTCTCGACGGTCTCTCGGGGTACTTTCAAATCCCTATTTCACCTGAAGACCAAGAGAAGACTACCTTTACCTGTCCCTTTGGCGCCTTCGCTTACATACAGATGCCATTTGGTTGATGTAACACGCCGGCTACATTTCAGCGATGTATGCTGGCGATATTCTATGAATTGGTAGAAGAAGTGATGGAGGTTTTCATGGACGACTTCTCAGTGTTTGGTAGTTCTTTTGCGAATTGTTTAAAAAATCTCGAGCGTGTGTTGATTCGTTGTGAGGAAACTAACTTAGCCCTCAACTGGGAGAAATGTCATTTTATGGTCCGAGAGGGATTGGTCCTCGGCCATAAGATTTCAGGCAAGGGGATCGAGGTCGACCGGGCCAAGATTGAAATTATTGAAAAGCTCCCCCCTCCAACGAATATTAAAGCCATTCGTAGTTTTCTTGGGCACGCGGGATTTTATCGGCATTTTATCCAAAAATTTTCCAAAATAACGAAGCCGATAACCCATCTTCTCGAGAAAGAGTCACCTTTCATTTTTAACAACGATTGTCTTCTTGCTTTCAATTTAATAAAAGAAAAATTAGTAAACTCTCCAATTCTAGTTGCTCCGGATTGGTCGCTCCCTTTCAAAATCATGTGCAATGCTAGTGATACTGCGGTGGGTGCGGTCTTACGCCAGCGGGTGGATAAATTCTTCCACCTGATTTATTATGCAAGCAAGACACTCATGTCTGCACAGGCCAACTACACCACCACCGAGAAAGAGCTCCTAGCAATTGTTTTTTCCTTCGATAAGTTTAGGTCTTATATCACCCTCTCCAAAGTAATCATCTTTACGGATCACTCAGCCCTCCATTTTTTATTTAGCAAAGCAGACGCAAAGCCTCGCCTTTTGCGATGGATCCTCCTCTTGCATGAGTTTGATTTAGAGATCTGAGAGAAAAGAGGGGCCGAAAATTTGGCGACCGGCCATTTATCGCGTTTAGAAAACCCTGCCAGCGAAATATTAGTGGAAGCCGACAATAACGATAAATTCCCTGAAGAGCGCCTCTTTGCTCTCGAAACTTCAAAAGATTATCCCGTGCCCTGGTCCGCCGACTTTGCCAATTATTTAGTGGCTCGGGTCTTGCCAAAGGAATTCTCAAGTCAGAAAAAGAAGAAAGTCTTTTCTGATTTAAAGAATTACTTTTGGGAAGACCCTTTCTTATTCAGAGTCCGTGCGGATCAGGTAATGTGGCGTTGCGTTTCGAGTGAGAAAGGAGTGCAAATATTGGGGCATTGCCACGAAGGACCAACAGGTGGTCATTATCAAGCGAACCGCACCGCAAGAAAGGTGCTGGAGGCGGGTTTCTATTGGCCCAAGCTATTCAAGGATGCTCTCACCCTAGTGAGTACTTGCGATAGTTTCCAGCGGGCAGGTAATATCTCACGGTGGGATGAGATGCCTCAAAATATTTTCCTCGAATGTGAAATCTTCAACCTTTGGGGAATCGACTTCATTGGCCCCCTCCATCCCTCTTATCAAAATAAATAGATTCTCGTAGTTGTTGACTATGTATCCAGGTGGACGGAAGCGCAAGCTCTCCCCACCAACGATGCACGAGTCGTAGTAAAATTTCTAAAAAAATTATTCTCTCGATTTGGCACAGCGCGCGCTATAATTAGTGATAGGGGAACCCATTTCTACAGTAGCCAGTTTGCCAAAATTTTGGCAAAATATGGAGTAACGCGCAAACTTTCCACCGCCTATCACCCCCAGACGAGCGGTCAAGTCGAGGTTGTTAATCAAAAATTGAAACGTATTTTAGAGAAAACTGTATCTTTAAACAGGAAGGATTGTGCACTAAAACTAGATGATGCCCTATGGGCCTATCGAACGACATATAAGATAGCCATCGGCTGCACGCCGTATCGATTGGTTTATGGTAAGGCTTGCCACCTTCCAGTTGAGTTAGAGAACCGTGCATTTTGGGCCCTCAAAACATTAAATCTAGATCCCACCCTAACCGCCGAACACCGTAAATTTCAGCTCAATGAACTCGATGAATGACAGGTGAACGCTTACGAGAGTAATAGGCTTTATAAAGAGCAAACAAAGTTCTAGCATGACAAAAATATTAAATTTCCTAAATACTTTTTGCCGGGCGATCTCGTCCTTCTTTATAACTCTCGACTTCGCCTCTTTCCTGGTAAATTAAAATAGCAATGGTTCGGCCCCTTTATTGTTAAAGAGGCTTGGCCATATGGGACGGTTCTCATTTCGCACCCGGATAAGGGTGAATTCAAGGTAAATGGTCAGCGATTAAAACTCTATTTGCCTAACGATTTACTTCCTACTGCAACGGAACAATTAATGTTATCGAACTCATGAACTATTTATTTTCTCCTTCATTTGGACTGTAATAATAATTCAAGACTTCTTATTGTTGGACAATATTCTTTTGGTCGAGCTCAAACGACCTTTATAAATAAAGGGCGCTCTTGGGAGGCAACCCAAATCATTTTTCTGTTTTCTTTATTTTACACTTTTTGCCCCGGCCGGCCCCACAAGTTGAAGCTTCTACAATCACCACCGCCAATGCTGCTAAATCCATCAAAAAGTCCGAAGAAGACATGAGCGCTAGCATGGGGACCGGCATCACTCAGCTTTCGCAGCAAATAAATCCGGGGAAGTACCTGTTTTTCAATTCTGTCTTTCAATTCTGTACTTTAATTTTCTCTCTCTCTCTAACCTCCTTCTCCATTGAGGACAATGTACATTTTAAGCTTGGGGGAGGACTTCCTCCTTTTTTTTGCTATTTGTGAATATCTTTTACTTTTTGTGAATATTTTTCAGACATTCAAAAAAAACAAAAAAAAGGAAAATACCTCCAAAATAAAAAAAAGAGAATATTTCAAAATAGAAAAAATATATATATTATAATAATTTATGCATTTTGGTATTTCAATAGTACCCTATGTTTGTGTTTTGTTTTTCTCAAAATTCCTTATAAACAACTTAGTTAATCATAATTTTTCTAATCATTTTTTTAATTACGTTTCACAAGTAAAATATTGGTCATGCTGTGTTTCTAATTCACGGTAGCATGTTAAGGTGAAATATTTTTTCTAAAACTCGTATTTCTATTATGCTTTTTTGTTATTTATTTTCTTTACTTTCTCAAAAATTCATCATCCACTATTTTCTTTTTCCTTTTTTAATAAATTTTGCAAAGCCAACTTTTGAATAGCGTAGTAGATATGGACGATCCAAGTCACCTATTATTTCTTTTTTCAAGATAATTTCATCAATCTTCTTTTTATCTAGGACTTATTTTTTGAAATTTTTCAATATATGTTTTAAATAAATTTAAAAGCGTGAAAATGATTTAGGCCGTTTTTGTTTTCGTTTGAGCTTTTCTGCCAACCTAAAAATTTTCATCACTAGTTAGCCGTTTTTGAGCCTTTTTTCCAATTTCATTTGATAACTCCACATATCATATCATCTTCACCAAAGCCAAATTTCCAATCTATCTAATCACGCTAACCTTTTTGAGTTTCATAAATATATTTTCTTGATTATGATAGAATATTTTGTGTTATTTTTGAAAATTTTTCTAAAAATTTTTAAAAAAATGTATGCTCAAAAGAAATGTTTATTTTTATTTGGCCAATTCAAAATAAAAAATAAAAATATTTATGGCCTTTGTTTTGAAAAAAAGAAAAAATGGAAAAGAAAAGAAGAAAAAGAAAGAAAAATATATTTTTTGTTTAAAATGAAAATTTTTGAAACTCTTTGTTTTGGTTTAGTGTGATTTTAAAAGCCTCCATGTTTATCTTTGAATTTCACTCCTATTCATAATCCTAAACCAAACGTTTTGGTCCTATTAAGTGTTTTTGATTCACGACTTTTAAATTTTATTTAACAACTAAGAAAAGAAGAAAAGTAAATCAGTTTTAGTTTTGGATTTAAACTTAGATTTTTGTTATTTAATTGATATAATTATAGTACGTTACTTGGATCTAGTAATAACTCAATGCATTTTTTTCATTTTCGTTGCTTTACTTAAATCTATTTAAAGAATTCCGTCAAAATTTTGGATGATTTATTTTCGATTAAGTAAAGTTTATAAAAGTTAAACCATGCCTAAATAATTATTTTAGATTCACGTTTCACCTTTTCCCTACTTAAAATTTCGCATAGTACTTGTGTAGGCATAATTAGAAATTTTTGATTAGTCTTATTTTATATTTATCTAGTTTTTATATCTTTGCTTAGGGACAAGCAAAGCTTAAGCTTGGGGGAATTTTATAGTACTTTTTGCAGTTAAATTTATTAGTGTATTTTAAGGTTTTTAAAGCACAAATCATGTCTTGCAAGTGCTTATATTGACCCCCTTTTGTAAATATTATTGTCACTAATGTGTTTTCTGCTTTTTGCAAGTTTGCACGACTTTCATCAAAATTTTGTTGTGACACGCCCCAAGGTCACGCCCTACCAGGGCGTGTACCTAGGGCGTGTAGCCCAGAGGAATGAAGCAATAGGTCCAAAAATGCATTTCTTGGAAACTCAGTGAACACGCGCTCTGTCATGCCCGTTTCACGCTCGACACGGGCGTTTTCAAGAGGCGTGTCCCCAGGATCCGAGGAATCGCCACAGCAAGCTATTTTTCCTGCTCCACCGTCGCACTGAAATAGTCATGCCCCAGACACGCCCTAGTAGGGCGTGACATATGGGCGTGTACTCCAATTTCAACTCCCGTCATCTCCAGCAGAAAATTATAGCCGAAAAAGTCGCACCGAAATGGTCACGCCCCTGTTACACGCCCTGGTCGGGCATGACATATGGGCGTGTAACCCAACTACTATGCCCGTCACCTCCAGCATTCAATTTAAGCACAAAAAGTCGCACTGAACGTGTCATGCCCCAGGTACACGCCCGACCCCGGCGTGTCAGGGGGGCGTGACCCAGCCCGAAAAATTTTATAAATTGATCCCTTCTCCTAGCGTTCAGCAGACATTTTTAGAGTAAGAGGGGAGGTTCTTCCCCTTAGTTTTCTTATATTTCTTATAATTTTCCATGTTTCCACTCTCCTTCCTCATTTCGAGCTTTGTAATCTAGCTTAGTTACTCTTATTTTGTAGTAGTTGTTGTAACTGCTTAGTAGCTAAGGGCAGTATTCGCATAGATTTTCATTTCCTGCACCTGTAATCTTTCATTTTCAAGTTGTAGTTCTCTTTCAGTGTTAATAAAAAGTTTGTCGTTTTCCTCGCTTTTTCAACGCATTTCTATTCATCTCTCTTTCCCCATTTCAACATGAGTAACTAAACCTCCTTGTACTCGATCTTGATGATCTGAGGTTTGAGTTGATTAAGTTATGATGCTCTAGTTTTCTTTTTCTTTGTAAGACTTATACCTTGATTTACTCTTGATTTACCTTTGCTTGGAGATATATTATTGGTATATATTTTCCATCATTAGCTTTCATTCTTGGCTAGCCGAGAGGACGATGGTTTGAAATGAGCACTCAAGAGTGAAGAGAGTTGTGCACACCCCTCGAGAGAGGTAGACGTTAAATCTCTTGTATTGGAGTGGAATCCAATAACGGGATTCACAACATAAAGCGGGTTTTAGGCCTCCGATTCGGACGAGAGTTCGGTCAGACCTTCCTAAACTCAGATGGGCATGACTTCAAGAGAAGCATGTTCTTGCTTTAAGAACCTCCGCGGTCAAGGTCTCTTGCCTTATTAATTTAAATAGTTTATTATTGCATGTTTTGATCAACTTAAGCCGAGGTGATTCTCGATCGAGTACTATCGCTTAATTATCATTTAGCTTTTCTCTAATTTTCAAGTAAAACATTCTCACTTCTCTAATTAAGTAAGCAACCCCAAAACAACTTTTATTTGATAAGATAATAGTAACTCCTTGAAGTAGAAGTAGTCAAATCACCCCGGGTAATACGACCTTGATAAGAAACTTAATATCCTATACTATATGCGATAAGGTACACTTGCCTTCATCGAATATAGAATCGGAGAATGTCTTACAATCACACATTCACCTTCTCCTTCCTTAACTTTGTCTTCTCAACGTATAACCCCTTCTCCAAAAATTTATATCATTGAGCATGGGGACATAGACCTTTAATATGTCCCTATAGATAGGAAAATTGCAGATATTTTCACGAAGCCGCTGGACGAGACCAAGTTCTCGTTCATCAAAACAGAACTTGGGATGCTCAACAAAGAAGACTAGAGAAGATGGATTTTCAAGAAGGCTCAAGGCTCAAAGATGGAATTGGATAAAAGAGCTGAAACAACCAATGTGAAGATTTGTGACGAAGTTGGACTCTTCAAAGAAGATGCTATCACCAAGCTATCTGTTGAAGTCAGAAAGGGGGAGAAATTGGTAAAAGAATTTCTAGAAAATTCTCATAGTTCTTATGCTTGCTTACACTGCTTTATATACTTAACATTCTTTTTATGTCCATAATTCACCTTAGTGTAAAGGGTTCTGACTTCTACAAATAGGGGGAGATTGTTGGGTATTGTATCCACACTAACCCAGATTTGATGAAGTCACCCTTGAACTAAGATGAATTAAGTTGTATTTGATGCTTGGTTTGAGTTATGTGTTTGCAGGATTTCCTATGGGAAGTGTAGACCAATGTCAGTCTACAATGGGTCACCAAACACAAGACCATACAATTTAATCCCTCATCGTGTGTTCCAAAGTGTTGACTCATGTGTAGCCTCTCTATTGGGATACACTTCATATTCACGCTCTAGGACTATGTGAAAAGACTTGATGCTGGTCATCCCTTAGAAGAAGAAAAATTCTGTCTAGAAAAATTTTCCTAAGTAAAGTACTCGAATAGTTCTTTACTTACTCGAGTAAGTTACTGAGTTCATACTCGAGTAATAATACTCTTAATCGAGTAGTTAAGTTGTATACTCGAGTAGTCTAATTATGGCTCTCGAGTAGTTAAGAAAACTACTCGAGTAGTTTCCTTTCTCCTCTCGAGTTTACAGAAATTATCTTCTCAAATTTTTCTAAGTTAAATACTCGAGTAGTCATCTTATATACTCGAGTAGTTCTATCTTCTGTCTAGAGTTGTTGAATTCTGACTCTCGTGTAGTTCTCATTTACTCGAGTAGTCAAAGTCATGTACTCGAGTAGTTCATCTACTACTCGAGTAGTCCAGTGTTTATACTCGTGTAATCCAGAATTCCATTCCAGAAAATTTCTCTAAGTGAATTACTCGAGTAGTCATCTCCATATACTCGAGTAGTTCTATTTGTCTTGAGTAGTTCATCTTCTATACTCGAGTAATTCAGTTTTCCAGTTCTAGAAATTTTTTAAGCCTATGACTCAAGTAGTCTCTTATATACTCGAGTAGTTCATTCTTATATACTCGAGTGGTATTTCTTTTACTCGAGTAATTTACTCTACCTCTCGTGTAAGTACTTAAGTACTCGAGTAGATTATTCTTGTTACTCGAGTAGCTGATTTCCTTTTTCTTTTATTTACTCGAGTAATCATCTCATTCTCTCTCAAGTAGTTTTTCTCATACACTCCAGTAGTTCTTCTCATATAGTCGAGTAGTCATCTTCTACCTACTCGAGTAGTGTTGCATATACTCGAGTAGTTTGTTACATCTCGAGTATTTTACTTTGACTTTTCCGAAAATTCTTTAAGTCCAGAATAACGGTCTTATTCATGAACTTTGACGTGATTGGTCCACGTGTCTCTCATAATGACTGAATTATGTCTAATCTTCTCCTCTCCTATAAAAGGTCTTGTCTAAACCGAAAAACCCTAATTTATCAAAGAAGATTATTTTAAGAAGTTTTGCAGCCGTACTCTCTCAAGTTTTCTGTCACCTCTTTCTCTCTCCAAGAAACAAAAACCGCCGCTGTCGCCGTCGTAGATTCCTGACTGGCTAGGGTTTTCATTTTCAGAGGATTCAGATTAAGAAGATTTTACAGATCGAGATTTCCACTCAACTCTTCATCCTCTATTCGATCGTGTAAAGTCAAGAAGATCCAGATCTGATTTTGCCCAGATTTTCTTCACCTCTCTGATAAAGCCTCAACGCCTAGAAGAAGAAGATCCTGGTCGACAGTTTGTAGATCTGAAAAAGAAGATTATCGTTTGTATTTCTGTACAAATTTATTTCATTATTGTAGGAGATGTTTTCTCCGAGTGTAGGAGTTTTTCAACTCTGAGATTGTAGGAAGTTTCATCTTCCAAGTGTAGATACATTTTATGGATCGAGTTTGTAGGAACGTTGTTCCGAGGGTATGATTGATTTTCAATCTGAGATAGTGGAATAGCCGAGTCTAGTGTATTGATAGATCGGTGAGGGAAAGTCGATGTACCTAAGGTTGGGGAACCACTATAAATCTTGCCTCGTCTGTGTTTGATTGGTAGATATATCTGTGCATTGGTTTGTAATTTTTTATTCCGCAAAAAGACGCACAATTCACCTATTCACCCCCCTCTAGGTGATTTAGGTAGGCAACTATAAACTTTAAGCCAAGTACGTTCTTGGCGCGCGGGGTGGAGTCTCGCCGCGTGGTGCCTTCGACGCCATCCAGTTGGTTGTCCGGGCCGTTGCAGAGGTCAACAATATTTTTGCCCTTTTCAAGGGCAGGCAGATTGGAGGATCCAGTCACATGCTCCAAGGCTGTCTTCAGGTCATCAAAGATGGGCTCGGCCGCCGGAGGAAACAGCTTCTCCCTCTTGGCGGAGTTGGGCTCGGCCGAGCCACCATGCGGGATGGCGACTGGAACTGCAGTCAAGGAAGCTACGCGAGAAGAAGAGGCCTGGCAAACTCGGGCAAGCCACTATTGGATCTCCTTTGGGATCGGCATCTCGGCAGGGCTAGAGCAAAGGGAATGGCAAGAGTTAGCCAGGTATGCATGCGTATATATATCCACAGGTGGACCCCACCCAAAGATTCTCTCTGGTTCCCCCCCACACTTGTCGAACACTTGGGGTTGGATGTTTCTTTCTGAGCTTTGTCAAGCTCAAAAAGAGCGGGGATTATGTACAACCCCGTATGTGGCGAGTGGGCCCGCCAGAAACCAGACTGGCCGGCCCCCCTTTTTCTGAGACTCGGGTGAACACCAAGAGAGGCACGGGGCTCGGCAACATCCAGCTAGCCTAGGCGAGCTCGGCTCATGCCATGCGAGTTTGGCCAACCTCACTAGCACGGCGTTCGACGAACTGAGCTCGGCCTTCATCGAATGGAGCTTGACATTCGTCGTTCTCTCGACCTTTTTGTCAACCTCCGGACGGCTCGCCGAGTCCTAACAGCTTGGCGGACTCGAAGCTCGCATGCTGGGCAATCTGTACCCGTGCTCGCCACCCTTGCCAAGTAGAGATTGTCGAGGGCTACTCGCACATTGATCTGTGAGTTATTTTTACCATTTTGCCCTCACTGGCCTGCCCATAGCCTTTCAGAACAGTGGAGTTACACTGTTGGTAGGCCAACCTGGACTGTATATAGCCATTCAGAACAGCGGAGGTTGGCTATTTGTAGGCCATTTTCAGAAATCTATAAATCGGACCCAATGGGTACCTCAGAAAGCATGCTTCTTGTGCCCACTTGTTCCCTGATCTTCTAAGCGATTTTTGAGGTTACCTTAGCTCGGCCTTTGGCTAAGGAGGGGAAGCGCTCTAAGATCTTACGGGTGTGTGGTGGGTCCTCCACGCCGAGCCTTTGAGTCAGTTCTTTTTTGCTTCCTTTGTTGTTTTGCTTGCAGGAGAGAAGTAGGTGCGCGATAACCCCTTTCCCAAGGGTGAACTCCACAAGAGACCGAGTTTTCAGTTTCAACATTGATCCTTCCTTTAATTTTGAGTATAGGGTTATCTCTGTTGAGAAATAACTCAAGGAGTTATTGGACAAAGTATTCTTCAAAGATGCCTATGTCTCTAATCTCTTTTGTAACATCCTAATTCGAGCTAGACCCCTTGAGTAACTTGTGTCACTACGTATCGGCTTGGACTAGGTAGAAGTCCCCAGGCCGTGAGGCTATCATGGTTGAATTATGGTTAACATAGGTGCAATATTTAAGTTAGGAAATTCCAATTAGGAGAGATTGCAACAGTATCATCAGGTGGCAGAAGCGCTAATGCCTCGTAGTGGGTATACGGCTTGTTGAGCTATTATATTGTAATTAGTTAATGTTGTAAGGACATTATTATAAATGTACAGTTATATAAAAGAGGGGGTCTCTATATGAGTGAGACAACCCTAATTAATTCCAAAACTTCTACATGGTATCAGAGCAGGGGGCGTAAGCGGTGGTCGTGAACGGAAGGAAGCGGCGGTTTTTAGGCGTCGACAACAGGGTTCTCTGGCTTCTCAGGCGTCGGACCAAACGTGCGTCGTTGCTTTGGTCCCGACAACAGCCGGATCTCTGGCTTCTCAGGCATCGACAGCAGGGTTCTATGGCAGAAGCGTCTGCGGCTTCTCCTTCGTCGACAGCAGGAATGGCGTCCACAGCAGGCTTCGTTGATCTTTTCCAGCACCGACGTCGGGCTCTGCGTGTCTTTCAGCGGCGTGATATAAGGGCAGTCAACCTAAAAAATGGGAACGTCAATGACTAGTCAAGATTTGAAAGAGATCCTGGAGGGAGTGGCCAGGGTTTTTCAGGCTAAACTAGAGGAGAATTCTAGTAGGTCAACTAGTGTTGCACCAGAGTCGGTGCAGATGATGCAGAAGGTAAAGTTGTTGCCTAATGATGTTAAGCTTGAGGGGACAAGAAATTATCTGAGTTGGTCTAGGAGGGCTTTGTTGAACCTTCGCATCAGCGGGTTAGAAGGGTTTGTGAAAGGGGAATGCACTGAGCTGGTGGAGAAGGCAAGTGTCGAGTGGAGAACATGGAGCAACACTAATTCTCTAGTGATTTCTTGGTTGCTGACTTCTGTGACTTCAACTATATCGAGGATGGTGGAGTCTATCTCAAGTGTAGCTGATGTTTGGAAAACATTGGAGGGGATGTACTCTGGGGCCGGAAGTGTGATGATGATGATGGAAGTGGAGGAGAAGATTGATGCCACCATATATGGGGAGAGGACGGATCATCAATATGCAGCAAAGCTACGTTATTTATGGGCTGATTTGGATCACTATGATCTCTTATAACTGCAAAGCCCAACAGATGTTCTACTTGGTAGGCAGTATCTTGAGCGTAGGCGAGTGGCTCGTTTCCTCAAGGGCCTGAATCCAAAGTTTGAGGGAATGATATCCGCAATGTGTCACCTGCCATCTCGTCCCTCATTGGATGAGGCTATTGCATCGATGGAGCAAGAGGAGATCAGACAGAAAGTGATGACAGGAGAGACCTCACCTGTTGTTCGATCGGCATTGGTGGTACCTGATGCTTACTTCAGAGATGATAGAGAGTGCTACAATTGTGGAAAGAAAGGGCACCTCAGCTACAATTGTCCTCAACCCCACAATACTAGTGGTAGCCGAGGAGGTAGAGGACAAAGAGGTGGTCATTCAGGTCGAGGAGGTAGGGGATGTGGAGGCCGAGGAATTTCTCACCTAGCTTTGGCAGAGGAGTCCCAGACTACTGCGGCGGTGATTGAACAGGCTGAGAGTTCCAAGGGCAAGGTGCAAGTCACTAGGGATCTGGATACCACTACCTGTTTTGGTAACTTTGTTGGTTATGCTCAATCATTTACAGGTACTCAGGTTCAGGCACTTGCATCTACTAAAACTCATATTGATTGGATCATAGACTCAGGTGCATCTAGACATGTTACAGGAGCATCGAGTGAGTTTGCATTATATTATCCAAGTAAGCATATACATCCTGAGACAGTTCAAACTGCTGATGGGACATCCCAACCCATCAGGGGTACTGGCTCGGTCCATTGCACTTCATATGTTATCCTATCATCTATATTGCATGTTCCTTCGTTTCCTATTAACTTACTCTCTGTTAGCTCACTAATTGATCAGTTGAATTGCACTGTTTTGTTTGATCGGGATATGTGTGTCTTTCAGGAGAAGAAAACAGGGAGGAGGATTGGGACTGACATCAGGCGTGATGGGCTTTGGTACTTGGACAGAGAGACTACAATGATTGCTGCTACTGTTAGTGGAGGACCAGAGGGAGAAACAATGCTTCAACACTGCCGATTAGGGCATTTATCTTTTGACAGCTTGAATAGGCTTGAACCTGAGATGATGAAGAAAGTTAATAGAAAAGATTTAGTTTGTAATGCATGTGAACTTGGAAAACATACTCGTTCAACTTATAAAATGATTGGTCTTCGAAGTCTTGAGCCATTTGCTCTTGTTCATTCTGATGTTTGGGGAGCATGTCAAGTTATTTCTGTCAGTGCTTTTAGATGGTTTGTAACCTTTATTGATTGTTATTCACGTATGACCTGGATATATATGATTAAATAAAAATATGAAGTTTATAGATGTTTTCAAGACTTTGTGGCCTATGTGAGAACTCAGTTTGGAGTGCAGGTGAGGATTCTTCGAACAGATAATGAGACTGAGTATCTCAACAAGGAGTTTGCGACTCTCATTTCTAGTCAAGGAATTCTACATCAAACCAACTGTCCAGACACTCCTGCTCAGAATGGAGTGGATGAACACAAAAATAGACATCTACTGGAAGTGGCACGCACTTTGATGTTGACAATGAATGTGCCAAAGTTTTTGTGGAGTGAGGCGGTCATGACAGCATCTTATTTGATCAACAGGATGCCATCAAGAGTATTAGGGATGAAGACCCCATGTGAGATGCTCTTGGGCTCGAATGTGTTTGTTGTTCCACCTAAAGTGTTTGGGTTCACATGTTATGTGAGGGATCACAGAGTAATGACGAGTAAGTTGGACCCGCAAGCTCATTGTTTGGGGATGTCTCTACTGATGCTAGTAGAGAGGGGGAGAATGAGAATGACTCGACTAGTGCTAGTAGAGAGGGGGAGAATGAGCAAAAGAATGACATTGTGGTTGGAATGCTCCCATGTCCTATTGATGATGGTGATTCGCCGAACAATCGTGGTGACTCAATAGTTGGCAACCAAGGTCCTATTGGTGATGGTGACTCGTTGAACAACCGTGGTGACTCAATAGTTGGCAAGCTAGGTCATGGGGAGTTGAGAGTATACACAAGAAGACAGAAATAGTAGCATGAGCAGGCTCCCGTAATCGTGCCAGTACCCACGCATGCTGATGTCCCAAGTTCCTCCTCCCCCGTGTCACCTTCACTTGAGTTGAGAGGTAACAATTCCTTTCCTGATACTTCTAATGATAATGCTTTGCCCCGTAGAACCTATCGAGTCAATGTTGGAATACCTCCAGCTAGGCTTGGTAGTTGGGAGACTGACATTGGGACTTACATATCATATGCATCCACTCCACCTGCATATAAGTCATTCATTGCATCATTGCATTATGTTCCTGTACCTAACACCTGGCAGGTAGATAAACAAGATCTTAGGTGGTTGAGTGCCATGCTAGAGGAACTACATGCCTTGAAGAAGAATGACACTTGGGAGCTGGTACCTTTGCCGGCTGGAAAACGTGTTGTCGGATATAAATGGGTGTATACTGTTAAGCAAACTCCAGCTGGAAAAGTTGACAGATACAAGGCCAGGTTGGTTGCTAAAGGTTATAGTCAAACGTACGGCCTCAACTATGATGAGACATTTTCTCCAGTAGTGAAAATGAGCATTGTTAGAATGTTGGTGTCGTGTGCTGCTAACTTTAATTGGCCACTACACCAACTAGATGTCAAGAATGCTTTTTTGCATGGCGATCTCCAAGAGGAGGTGTATATGGAGATTCCACATGGTTTTGTTAATGCTCAAGCAGCTGGGAAGGTATGCAAGTTGAAGAAGTCTTTGCATGGACTAAAACAGTCCCCAAGGGCATGGTGCGATAGGTTTATACTGGCAGTTTGTGGTATGGGATACAAGCAGTGCAATGGAGACCATACAGTTTTTTACAAGCACTCCAAAACATGTATCACTATCCTGGTTATTTATGTTGATGATATCGTAATCACCGGAGATGATACCGAGGAAATCCTACGGTTGAAGAGGCAGCTAGGAGAGGCATTTGAAGTTAAGGATCTGGGGCAATTGAAGTACTTCCTTGGAATCGAAATTGCAAGGTCGCGAAAAGGTATAGTGCTTTCTCAGCGGAAGTATGCTCTGGATCTTCTCTCAGAGATAGGGATGTTGGGGTGCAGAGTTGCATCTACTCCTATCGAGCTGAATCATAAGATGTGTGCTGAGGATGGTGACCCGGTATGCAAAGAGCAGTATCAGATATTAGTTGGACGGCTTATATATCTATGTCATACAAGACCTGATATCACTCACGCAGTGAGTGTGGTGAGTAGATATACGCATGATCCCAGAGAGCAGCATATGGAGGAAGTTCAAAGAATTCTCAGGTATATTAAAGGAATCCCAGGAAAGGGATTATGGTTTAGAAGTTCTGGCCATCTGAAAATTGAAGGCTATTGTGACGCTGATTGGGCGGGCTGTATGGATGATCGTAAGTCTACTACATGCTACTGTGTTTTTGTTGGAGGCAATCTCATATCTTGGCCGAGCAAAAATCAAGATGTGGTGGCTAGGTCTACAGCTGAGGCCGAGTACAGGGCTATGGCAGTTAGTCTGTGTGAATTGATGTGGGTGAGGAACATGTTATCTGAGCTGTGCTTGTTTAGAGGAGACCCGCTACAACTCTGGTGTGACAACAAATCGGCAATCAATATAGCCAATAATCTTGTTCAACATGATCGCACCAAACATGCGGAGATCGATCGGTTCTTTATCAAGGAGCAACTAAATAGAAAAGTTCTTACTCTGAACTATGTGAAATCACAAGAGCAGTTAGCCGATTATTTAACGAAAGGTTTAGCTTCAAGAGAGTATGAGATTTTTTGTAACAAGATGGGAATGATTGATATCTATCGTCCATCTTGAGGGGGAGTGTTGAGCTATTATATTGTAATTAGTTAATGTTGTAAGGACATTATTGTAAATGTGCAGTTATATAAAGGAGGGGGTCTCTCTATGAGTGAGACAACCCTAATTAATTCCAAAACTTCTACACGGCTAATGGTAGCATTCACCTAGAAGGCCTATGTTGCCTAGAAAGCATGTGTTGCCTCGAAGATAGTGTGTCACCTTGAAGAAATTATAGCGCGTGCCAAGCTCAAATAATATGGTTTGCAAATAGCGTATTTATGCAAAACGGTGAAATCGAGCAAAAGGCTTCGGACATGATCTCGAATAGTTTTATTAGACTTGTGATGATAATACAAGTCCAACAGAGTTGTCCGTTAACGACTCTAACGTCATTTGGGCAGTTTTGAAGTTAATTAAATTGGCTGTAAATACTCCGAAGAGCATAATTTGAGCAATCGAACTCTAAATGTAACATGGCTCGTCTGGATACGTGTGTATCGGCGAGACATTCGTAACAAGACCGTCCGAGGCAAATTTCGAATCATCTAGGATGGGATGCGGATGTTTGATTAAATAATAAAAATAATAATAATGATGATAATAGTTAATATATAAATATATACACGGTAGAACTTAGGTTAATATTAATTAATATAATCATATATATATATATATATTATAAAAAAAACAATATAGATATCTTAAAAACACACCAAACTTTCATGTTCGGTCGTTTGATCTCAAAAATAATAAATTTCAATGGTTCCATCTCATCCTCTCAGATATATCGTTGCTTTCCCCTCTCTCAACCCTGTGGCCTTGGCTTACGCCCGATAAAAGCTCTTAAATAGAAAAACCCTAGGGCCAAGCTAATTCCCACTCCTCTCCTTGATTCGCACTAATCCAGTCTTCGGCTGCTTTTGGCGCGGCTTATCGTAGTTTATTTGCTCCGGTGAGGTTGGACAAAAACGTAATTATATGTTTGGTATGACAAATATTATTACCGTTACCAAGAAAAATTTTAGTTTGGTGCACAATATTTTTGTATGAAAATGACATTTTTATCCAACCTCTCCGGAATACATTTTTGTCCAACCTCTCCACGCCAAACGCAACCTTCATCTTCCCCAATACAAGAGGGAAAAATCGCTCTCGCTGGCTTTCCCTCTCGCCAACTCGTGCAGAACTTATTCTTCGGTCGTCTAAGCAGGTCATTGTGCATCCCGATGACAAACCAAAAGTCACCGCCACCGCCGCCCCCTCACTAGAATCGAGCCTCTGCAGTAGTCGACCTCACCCAATGTCGTCATCTCCCTCGTCAGAAGCCAGGAAGGAGGTAATGTTTTGATGTGGAATTTAGGTAACACTCTCAAACCTTACTCTAATTCTCCATCTCTCTTCTCTTACCATTTATAGGTTCCAGCACCATGTAATGCATGCTACATCTCTCTTCTCTTGTCATTTCTATATTTCAGCACCATGTAATGTAATTCCCAAAATATTTTTAGATCTCATGTTGTTATCTGCCTTACCCCACCTATCACTTTTCTGTTACATTACATTTTGATTATAGTAAATTGTTAGTGTATATTTGGATGAATAACGGGTTCGGAGGCATAACGGGTCAGTTCGGACACGTGTATATCCGATACCCATAGAAACTCCTTGGTTTTGTCTATTTATACCCACCTAGGGGAAACAGATGGGGGATTCCACGTTGATCACCACGCTGATGCTTCGAGCGACATAACATTCTTGAAGCAGTAACCCTGTTGCTCACGCTCCCGTTTATTCTATTTCGTAACCGTCTCTCCTGAAAAAAAAAACTCTCCCCGGTTTTCGCATAAGAGAAGGAGAAATCGTCTCCATTGCTGTTGGTGATCGGCAAGGCAGAAGGATCCCGCCGCCTGGTTTCGGAAAGGAGAAGACGTCACTTCCATCGTCGCTGAAATCGGAAAGGAGATCGGCGGTTTTCGTTACCGTAACCGCTCAATTCCTGTCGTTGTAGCCGATTGGGAAAAATGAGAGAAATCAATCACGCCGCCGGATGGAAGGAACTCGGCAGCCGCTGATTTCCCCATGGTCGCGGATCGTAAAGGAGAAAATTAGTTAATGTTGTAAGGACATTATTGTAAATGTGCAGTAATATAAAGGAGGGGGTCTCTCTATGAGTGAGACAACCCTAATTAATTCCAAAACTTCTACACGGCTAATGGTAGCATTCACCTAGAAGGCCTATGTTGCCTAGAAAGCATGTGTTGCCTCGAAGATAGTGTGTCACCTTGAAGAAATTATAGCGCGTGCCAAGCTCAAATAATATGGTTTGCAAATAGCGTATTTATGCAAAACGGTGAAATCGAGCAAAAGGCTTCGGACATGATCTCGAATAGTTTTATTAGACTTGTGATGATAATACAAGTCCAACAGAGTTGTCCGTTAACGACTCTAACGTCATTTGGGCAGTTTTGAAGTTAATTAAATTGGCTGTAAATACTCCGAAGAGCATAATTTGAGCAATCGAACTCTAAATGTAACATGGCTCGTCTGGATACGTGTGTATCGGCGAGACATTCGTAACAAGCCCGTCCGAGGCAAATTTCGAATCATCTAGGATGGGATGCGGATGTTTGATTAAATAATAAAAATAATAATAATGATGATAATAGTTAATATATAAATATATACACGGTAGAACTTAGGTTAATATTAATTAATATAATCATATATATATATATATATATATTATAAAAAAACAATATAGATATCTTAAAAACACACCAAACTTTCATGTTCGGTCGTTTGATCTCAAAAATAATAAATTTCAATGGTTCCATCTCATCCTCTCAGATATATCGTTGCTTTCCCCTCTCTCAACCCTGTGGCCTTGGCTTACGCCCGATAAAAGCTCTTAAATAGAAAAACCCTAGGGCCAAGCTAATTCCCACTCCTCTCCTTGATTCGCACTAATCCAGTCTTCGGCTGCTTTTGGCGCGGCTTATCGTAGTTTATTTGCTCGGGTGAGGTTGGACAAAAACGTAATTATATGTTTGGTATGACAAATATTATTACCGTTACCAAGAAAAATTTTAGTTTGGTGCACAATATTTTTGTATGAAAATGACATTTTTATCCAACCTCTCCGGAATACATTTTTGTCCAACCTCTCCACGCCAAACGCAACCTTCATCTTCCCCAATACAAGAGGGAAAAATCGCTCTCGCTGGCTTTCCCTCTCGCCAACTCGTGCAGAACTTATTCTTCGGTCGTCTAAGCAGGTCATTGTGCATCCCGATGACAAACCAAAAGTCACCGCCACCGCCGCCCCCTCACTAGAATCGAGCCTCTGCAGTAGTCGACCTCACCCAATGTCGTCATCTCCCTCGTCAGAAGCCAGGAAGGAGGTAATGTTTTGATGTGGAATTTAGGTAACACTCTCAAACCTTACTCTAATTCTCCATCTCTCTTCTCTTACCATTTATAGGTTCCAGCACCATGTAATGCATGCTACATCTCTCTTCTCTTGTCATTTCTATATTTCAGCACCATGTAATGTAATTCCCAAAATATTTTTAGATCTCATGTTGTTATCTGCCTTACCCCACCTATCACTTTTCTGTTACATTACATTTTGATTATAGTAAATTGTTAGTGTATATTTGGATGAATAACGGGTTCGGAGGCATAACGGGTCAGTTCGGACACGTGTATATCCGATACCCATAGAAACTCCTTGGTTTTGTCTATTTATACCCACCTAGGGGAAATAGATGGGGGATTCCATGTTGATCACCACGCTGATGCTTCGAGTGACATAACATTCTTGAAGCAGTAACCCTGTTGCTCACGCTCCCGTTTATTCTATTTCGTAACCGTCTCTCCTGAAAAAAAAAACTCTCCCCGGTTTTCGCATAAGAGAAGGAGAAATCGTCTCCATTGCTGTTGGTGATCGGCAAGGCAGAAGGATCCCGCCGCCTGGTTTCGGAAAGGAGAAGACGTCACTTCCATCGTCGCTGAAATCGGAAAGGAGATCGGCGGTTTTCGCTGCCGTAACCGCTCAATTCCTGTCGTTGTAGCCGATTGGGAAAAATGAGAGAAATCAATCACGCCGCCGGATGGAAGGAACTCAGCAGCCGCTGATTTCCCCATGGTCGCGGATCGTAAAGGAGAAAATTAATCTCGTCGCTGCTCTGTAGTCTCCGCCTGTTGATCGGGATAGGAAAGAAACTCCTTGCCCTAATTTTTCTTGAT
This sequence comes from Platanthera guangdongensis, assembly GCA_039583875.1. Lineage (NCBI taxonomy): Eukaryota > Viridiplantae > Streptophyta > Magnoliopsida > Asparagales > Orchidaceae > Platanthera > Platanthera guangdongensis. The sequence continues at coordinate 67,782,765 of CM077150.1, read as the reverse complement.
CCTGATCTAGGTTTGAGGGAGGTTTCCAGGATCTCCATCGCAGGATCTCTTTGTTTGTTTTCAGTTCCTCCTGAACCAAGAGAGGCATTGCTCGATTTGCACATTCATCTCAATGCCTGTTGTAGAAATCTTCCCAAATCTGAGAGATTTGAAAGTCATGTGAAGTGTGCCACTGGTTTTGATTGGGAATAGAGGTTTTCTCAGGATTTTTGATCGTCGTCGCTGTTTGAAAACCTCTCCCTTCCGCCGCCGTTGCAGCCATGATCGGGAAGGAGGACAACTCTATTGTCGGCGGATCTAGTTAGAGGAGTTTGGAGGCTACTCGACTGGGGAGTAAAGGCACAAAATGATGAATAAGAACAACTTCTCCTCTACAGTGCCAATGATCAAATTGGAGAAGTTCACATTGACAGAATTTACCGACTGGAAGCTGAATACCTAGTTTGGAATGAAGTATCTGAATGTGTTCTACACCGTTCAGTCTGATCATGCTGAAGTTTCTGGGACTGATAATGAAGCTCGGTGGGTCCACGATGAGGACTTTTGCCGTGACTACCTGCTTAACTGCTTGTCCTCCATCCTAGCGAAGACGTACATCAAGATGAAGACTGTCAAGGAAATCTGAGAGGCGCTGGAGGAGCACTTCGGGCAAGAGGAGGATCTGTCCAAGACGCACCTGGTGGACAAATTTCATTCCTTCATGTTCGACGAGGAGAAGGCGATTCTCCCTCAGGTATCGGATTTTGAAGCCTTAGTAGATTCTTTACATAGTGAGAATATTTCCCTGCCAGACAGTTTTGTTGCTGGCACGATCATTTATAAGTTGTCCTCTACGTTGTACAACTTTAAAACTAAATTTACCGCAAAAAGATGCATGTCGGTCTTAATGACCTCAAGCAATTTATTCGCATTGAGGATGAAAATAGGAGTCGGCACGCCTTAGAAACTGTTAGCAAGCAGAAGGCTGTGGCTAACATGGTCCTCAGTTCTAAACGCGTGCCGAACCATAAGAGGAGCAGACCCTCCCATGGTAGCTCCCAAGTTGCAGACCCTCACAAACGCACTAAAAATTTCAAGGGCAAATGTTTTAACTGCAACAAGTGAGGACATAGAGCATCTGATTGCAGACTCCCTAAACGGGAAAGAACCAAAGCACCACAAGATAGCAACCAAGCCAATATGGTTAGCCAAGCTGAGCCTTCCGACTTTATTGTGATGGTCGAAAATGCTAAGGCCAGTACGGAGTGGTACTTGGATTCCGGGGCGACGTGCCACGTTTGCAACAATTATATTCTTATGACAGGGCTCACTACTATGAAAGAGTCTGTGACGGTGGGCAATGGCGAGACAGCGGACGTTCTGAAGGCGGGGAATAAAACCTTGCTGCTATCCTCAGGTAAGTCTTTAATTTTAAAGAACGTTAAATTTATTCCTTCATTAGTGATGCGTTCTCCCGCGAACAGACTCTTACTGTGGTTGGTTCGGTGAGTCGATCGCCGCGGGCGTGCTACTAGAGGCAAGTGCACCTATCGCAAGTAGTACTCGATATTCGGGGGAATACCGAGGTCGTATTGTTCTCGGGGTCATGTTGACTATTCTTACTCCTCCGGGAGGACTATTATTTTACTGAAAGTAAGGCGGATTTTTTAATAACTAAAAACGGAAAAGCAAAGGAGCGAAAAAAAATGATTTAGAAAATATTCGATGAAGGGTTAACGCTCAGCATCGAATCGGATTAAGACTAAAACAATTTTTAATAATGAAAAGACTTAGTTTTCAAATTAATAATAAGGCAACTTGGCCGTCGAGGTTCCACAAATGTGAGCTCACCTAGCTATAGGGATATCGCTCACCTAAACGTTAAGACTATTCGACCGAACGTTAGTCCGACGAAGGATTCCTCTAGTTAGAACCCGCCAACCCATTAGTTCATCTCAAAACCCAGGTGTTGAGATGAAGGGTGGCGGGGTACAAGAACATAAAGGGGAGAAGTCTGCAGGCGGTGTGGGATTAACCCCAACCACATGACCGCGGGGATATTCCGCCACACAAGGGGGCCCACCGGGGTCAACACCCAGACCTGGAACGCGATGGGGAAAGCCCAAACATGCGGTCCCACACACACGTGTCCTGCTGGCTAATATAATCTCATCACAGCCCCGCAGCAGGACAACCTGCTCTGATACCAAGTTAGAACCCGCCAACCCATTAGTTCATCTCAAAACCCAGGTGTTGAGATGAAGGGTGGCGGGGTACAAGAACACAAAGGGGAGAAGTCTGCAGGCGGTGTGGGATTAACCCCAACCACATGACCGCGGGGATATTCCGCCACACAAGGGGGCCCATCGGGGTCAACACCCAGACCTGGAACGCGATGGGGAAAGCCCAAACATGCGGTCCCACACATACGTGTCCTGCTGGCTAATATAATCTCAACACCTCTTAACGCCTGCTTTACGCTAAGAACCCCGCTATTGGGTGGGGAACCCAATCCTGTAGAATTACGCTTGTCCTCTCTCGAGGGTATGCACGCAACTCTATTTACCCAGGGGTGATCGGTCCATATGCACGGCCTCTCGGCTAGCTAGCATATAGACTACGAAAATAGGGCCCACACATCGATATGTGGTCCTACGCGTCGTAAACCCGGGGTAAACCTTAAGTCCTTAAATTAAAATGAAAATAAAGAGCTTCAATTATTAGAAATCATTTTAAATGTCCCAATGCTCTTCGATGCCGAGGCTAATAGCGATTAGCCACACATCGGTATGGGGACGGCTTATAATTTAGTGAGGCGCAAGTTCGAAATTAAAAGCTGAACGATTATAAGAAGGGGACATAAAAACAAATAACAACATTTAGAAAACTGAAAAATTAGCTAACACAAGAACTCACGCACACTCCAAATTATAAATTAAACAGAAACTAAGTTTCCAATAAAAGAAAATTGCATATTTTAACTTTGCGAGTCCCACTCAAACGAGTGGGGGCGGTAAATAAAAGCTGAAAATTGCAAGTCCTACTCAAACGAGTAGGACTAAAATGAAAGCGAGTCCTACTCAAACGAGTAGGAGAAAATAAATGCGATTACAGGGAGATAAAAGTCCGGCCATTTAACTCAAGTGAGGAGGCGGAAAAATAAAGAAAGAAAATTACAAGTCCCACTCAAACGAGTAGGCAGGAAATAAAGTCCGGTCAATTAACTCAAGTGAGTAGGCGGAAAAATAAAGAAAGAAAATAGCAAGTCCTACTCAAACGAGTAGGACTGAAAATGAAAACGATGTGTCATTTAACTCTTAACGAGTAGGCGGAAATAAATGCACACAAACACACACACTCCATATGAATTTCAAGAAAGCAATAAAGCTAACACCTACACTCACACACTCTATATAATTTGAACAAAGCATTAAAAGAAAGCATTTAAAAGAAAGCATTAGAATTTAACACCTACACTCACACACTCTACACAATTTGAATCAAAGCATTAAAACATTATTCTCATACACTCACACACACAAATTAAAAGCAAAAATGAAAGTTACCTAAAAATTAAAACTTTAACTTTTTCATGCTTAGGTTTTGCCAAAAACAAATAAAAAGAGGAAATTACAATTTTTAGAAGACAAAAGTTTTTCAAATCAAATTTAAAAACCAAAGTTTTTTGGAAAATAAAAGTGCCAACATTTTCATTCTTATGATTTTATGAAAGTAATAAAAAAGGTGAAAAAGAAGATGAAAAGAACAAAAAAAGAGGTTTTACAATCCTAAAAGAAAACTAAGTAAAAAAAAGAAGGAACAAAATCACTTTTTGAATCTCTTTTATAAATTCATGAGAATGAAATCAAAATCCTAAGCATGAAGACAAGTTAAGGGAAAAAAACATGGAAAGTAAATAAATTACACTCATACACACACACACACCTTTCATAAATGAAGAACTAAATGAAGGACAAGGATGAAACCAAGGGTAAAAAGGGGAAGAAGTGAGCCATCCAAATGAATTTTCATGATATATAGAGAGAGAAAATCTAACATTTTATTAAAATTATCAAGCTATTACAAAGCTAAAAGATAAAGCAAAACAAAACAAGAAATAAAGAAGGGAGAAATCTCCTTACATAGCACTAGTATCCACGGATTAAGCCCACAAAAAGACACTAAATTGGCCCAAAAATCTGAACCCTTGGACCTTACAGAACTGGGCAATTTATAGGCAAAAAATTCTAGGTACACGCCCTCGGTCACAGGCGTGTAGGGGGGGCGTGACAGTACTATTCATGAAGGCGGCCGGCGATTGGACAACAAAGTTGACTTCGGGCTGAGTTCGCAGCAGTCACGCCCCAGGTCACGGGCGTGACTCTGGCCGTGTCGGGGAGGTAGAACCGGGCGCGGGTTGCGTATAAAGTCTTTTTCAGCATCTTGTCGGGCCAGCTGGAAAGGTCACGCCCTAGGTCACGGGCGTGACGCTGGGCGTGTTAGTTGGTGTTGACACTCGACGAATGTCGAGCGGAAAGTGTCGAGTCGAAATCGTCGAGCGGAAATTGAGTCACGCCCCAGGTCACGGGCGTGACGCTGGGCGTGACTGTTTGTGTCGACACTCGACGATCGTCGAGATGAATTCGTCGAGTGGAGTGAACACGGGCTTGGGTCACGCCCCGTGTCAGGTGACACGGGCGTGTCGCCAGGCGTGTCAAGCTTGTACTTCAGAAATCGTCCGATTTCACGGGAAATGCAATGTCACGGCCCGGTCACGGGCGTGACCAAAGTGTCACGGGCGTGTACTGCCCAATTTTGGCAGATTTTGGAATTTTTCTGCAAAATAAAAATAAAACAAGTTAGAAGTAAATTTACAAGAATAGGAGCATTTTATTGAACAAAAATAAGTAAAAACGACGAAAATAAATGAAAATGACTAAATTAATGTGCATAAAAATACGTATATTTACAATTCATCAAATACCCCCATACTTAGGCTTTTGCTATTCCAGAGCAAAAGTTTGGGGTGAATCTATATGGAATAATCAAAAAAAAAAACTCTAAGTTTTAGCTATCGCTTAATTAATTATAAGAGAGATCGAAATAAATATACGGGGTGTAAGAGTTAAGTCCTAAAATTATGTAGATGATTTAAATAGCGCAAAAGTTTTGGCCAAAAGACTTCTTGATGTAATCAAATAGAAGGCAACATTTGTAATGGTTAGATTAACGAAAATAGTTTGAAATTATAAGAACCCTAGCTTATACGAGTGCTACTGGAAATAATACAATTTACTAATTATGCTCTCAAAAAGATTTTTGAATTAATTCTAGAATCGTGTAATTGGCTAAGGGTGTAGTGGGTTTATGAAGGGGGTTATGATATTTGAGGTGAGGTAATTTTTTCTCGAACCTCCATTTTTTTTCTTTTGGATTATTAGGAAAACGAAATCTTATTTTCCTAATATGAATTTTGTTTTTCAACTTCATAAGAATTAACCCAATGTATATTTGTAGGAGTAATGAATTTTATCCTCTTACTTCATATATAATCTTTTAAAATTATTGGGTGTCTATGTTTACGGAACGAAATCTTATTCCCATTGACATAGGATCTTTTAAGAGGATAAAATTTTTCATGTCAAGTAGGTCATGAAAAGTAAGGGGAGAAAGGAAAACTAGATTGTAATCCTAAAAAATTTTTGAGAGCAACCTTAATAATTTGTACGTTCCAAATTTTTTTCAGAAAGCTAAAAGTAAGTATAATTGAATTCTATAGTCGTTATTTCCTAATATAATATACGTGCTCCTATTTATGAAAAATTAGAAGTAGTGCCTAAAACGAGTTCGCTACTTTTAACAAAGTATAATAAATTCTTTAAAACTTAACACCGGCTATTTAAATTTTTCAATCAATAATTAATAAACAGGTAGTGAACAAAGAATTGATCAAATTCGCATATAAATAAACTCAAAACTGAATTTTTGGATAGCAGAAAAGTTAAGTATGGAATATTTAATTTATTTGTTGCAAGCATTTTTTTTTTATTTTTATAGTTTTTATTATCATTCATTTTTTTGTTTCATTTATTATCTTTTTTTGTATTTTTGTTTTTCTCAATTTTTTTTTGAAATTTCTTTTGAACTATTATCTTTTTTTGTATTTTTTAAGAGAATTTTCATAATATGTACAAAAATAAGGGAGAAAAAGAAAAGTTGTACAAGAATGAGGAAGGGGGAGAGATAAAAAACAAAAAATATATACAAAGTGAAACTAAATAAAAAAAATTTTTGTTTTGTTTTTTTGAGTTTTTGGAAAAGAGAATAACAAAAAAAAAATTTTGGATTTTTCATTTAAAATTTTTTTTTTCATTTTAAGATGTTTTTAAATTGTTTTTGTTTTGTTGTTATATGTATTTTTTGTATTTTTGAAATGCAGAAAAATTGAAGTGCATAAAGTAAAGCACGAAAATACCCCCATACTTAAGTCCAACATTGTCCCCAATGTTGTATCGTAAGTATGCGGAATAGAAAGGAAAGACAATATGTACAAAGAAAAGAAGGGAAGGGGGTAGAAGCTTCCCTGAAACGCGCGTGGGGAGGCGATCAGAAACCCTGCGTTTATTAGAAAAAAAACAGCAAAGCTAATAAGGAGCGAAAAAGATAAGCGAGGGGTGCCTCCCAGGAGCGCTTTGTTTTAGTCGTGTAGCTTGACTATTTTGGCGGGTTTATAATGTGGAGGAAAGTTATGGTTTCGCTAAAACCGATCACTGGGTTGCCTGCTATATAGACTTTAACCGATGACCGTTTACCTTAAATGAACCTTTGTCCGGGTGGGAGATGAGTACGGTTCCATATGGAAAAACTTCTTCAACTAGGAAGGGACCGGACCATCTAGATTTTAATTTACCTGGAAAAAGCCTAGACGTGATTGTAAAGAAGGACTAGATCGCCCGGAGAAAATAATTTTTGGGACTTGATTTTTCGATCGTGATATAACTTAAGCGCTCCTTATAGAATTTATTGCTCTCGTAAGCGTTCGCACGCCATTCATCGAGCTCGTTTAGTTGCAGTTTTCTATTCTGAGCGGCTAAGTTGGAGTCGAGTTTTAAGAGTTTTAAAGCCCAAAGTGCGCGATGCTCTAATTCTACGGGTAAATGGCACGCTTTGCCGTAGACTAACCGGAACGGCGTACAACAATTGCGGTTTTGTATGCCGTCCGATACGCCCACAACGCGTCGTCGAGTTTAACGGACCAATCTTTCCTATTTAGCGAAATGGTTTTTTCTAATTCGCTTAATCTCTCGATTTACTACCTCGACTTGGCCACTTGTTTGCGGGTGTAAGGGGGTGGCAAGCTTGTGCGTGACTCCGTATTTAGCTAACGTCTTAGCCATAAGAGCGTTACAGAAATGCGTTCCCCTATCACTAACATTGCGCGAGGCGTGCCGAAGAGAAAATATATTTTTTAAGAAATGTAACGACGACTCGCGCATCGTGTGGTGGGGAGAGCTTGCGCTTCCGCCCACCTCGATACGTAGTCCACCGCCACTAAAATATACATATTTTTGAAAGACGGAGGTAGGGGGCAACAAATCTATGCCCCACAAATCGAAGACTTCGCACTCTAAAAACATGTTTTGGGGCATCTCGTCGCGACGAGAGATGTTACCCGACCGCTGCACAGCTATCGCATGCGCGCACAAAAATTATGCGCGTCTTTGAAGAGAGAGTGGGCCAAAAGTAGCCCGCCTCTAGCGCTTCCGAGCGGTCCGGTTGGCTTGATAATGCCCCCCGGCTGGACCCTCGTGGCAGTGCTTAAGAATTTGCAAGCACTCCACACCCGCAACGCATCTTCGACCGCTTGGTCCGTGCAGATACGAAAAGAAATGGGTCCTCCCAAAAGAAATTTTCAAGTCAGAAAGAATTTCTTCTTTGATGACTGGCAAATTCTTTTGGAAGCCACCCGCACTACTAAGAATTTGCAAAATCTGCGAACCAAGGCGAAGATGACGAAGATTTATTAATGGCAAGAAGGCGTTCCTCGGGGAATCTGTCATTTATTTCAGATTCGACGAGCGCTTCCGCACGCGGATTTTCTAAACGGAGAGGTGGTCCGCCGCTAGATTTTCCGCTCCGCGCTTATCTCGGATCTCCAAATCAACTCTTGTAGGAGGAGAATCCATCGAAGAAGACGGGGCTTCGCATCATTTTTAGCTAATAAATACTTAAGCGCGGAGTGATCGGTAAAAACGATAACTTTAGATAGTGTTATATACGAGCGAACTTATCGAAAGCGAAAACGACGGCTAAGTTCCTTTTCCGTTGTCGTGTAATTGACTTGAGCGGAAGTGAGCGTCTCTTGCTAGCGTAATAAATAGGATGAAAATGTTTTTCTATCGCATTGGCCAAGAACGGCACCTAGAGGCAATATCACTAGCATCGCACATTATTTCGAACGGAAGGACCAATTAGGGGCCACTAAAATTGGTGAAGAGATAAGTTTTTGTTTTATCAAATTAAAGGCGGACTCGCATTCGCTACTAAGATGAAACGTGATTCTTTTCCAAGAGGTGAGTAAGCGCTTTGCTTTGTTTTTTTTGAAAAGTCTTGAATGAGCGTCGATAAAAGCCCGCATGGCCTAAGAAACTCCTTATAGATTTTACGTTTGTTGGATGCGGAAGTTTTTCTATAATTTCTATCTTGGCCTTATCCCCTCTATCCCCTTAGACGAAATCATATGGCCGAGGACCAAACCTCCTCGAACCATAAAGTTGCATTTTTCCCAATTTAAAACAAGGCTTGTGTCCTCACACCGTTGAAGGACACGATCTAAATTTTGAAGGCAATCGGGAAAAGAGCATCCGAAAACAGAAAAGTCATCCATAAAGACTTCCATAATGTCTTCTACTAGCTCGCCAAGATCGCTAGCATACATCTTTGGAATGTAGCCGGCGCATTGCAGAGTCCAAATGGCATTCTTCGATAGGCGAAGGTGCCAAACGGGCAAGTAAAAGTTGTTTTCTCTTGATCATCGGGGGAAATGGGATTTGGAAAACCCCAATAAAACCATCAAGAAACAATAATACGGATGACCGGATAAACGCTCTAAAATCTGGTCTAGAAATGGCAGAGAAATGGTCCTGGCGGGTGGCGTCATTAAGTTTTCTATAATCTATGCATACTCGCCAACCTGTAACAGTACGAGTTGGGACGAGCTCGTTATGCTCATTCGCCACTACGGTAAGACCGCCTTTCTTGGGCACGACATGCACGGGACTAACCCGTGCACTGTCCGAAATAGGGTAGATAATCCCCGCATCTAATAACTTAATGATTTCGGCTTTTAACGATGTCTTTCATTGTTTGGGTAAGACGACGCTGCGGCTGAATCGTTTTGCGGCAATTATCGTTAAGAAAAATCTTATGGGTGCAAAAAGGAGGGGCTAATCCCTTTAAGTCAGAGATTTGCCACGCAATTGCGTGGCGATGTTTAAATAAAACTTCCAATAAATCGGAAGTCTCCGAATCACTCAAGTCCGAAGAAATGATAACGGGAAGCGTATCACCTTTTCCCAAAAATGCGTACTTGAGGCGATGCGGGTAAGGGTTTGAGGTCTAGGATGGGCGGGTCTTCTAGGGAGGTTTTATGTCTATGTCTTTCTTACCAATTGGTTCGAAAGGCAAGTCTAAGAAGTATCCTTATCTCAGTTAAAATTTTCGAGCGCATAAATATCGTCGTTTAAAAATACGGACTCGAAAATGGGAGAAGAACGATCTCCGAAAAGTATCTAAAGAGTAGCAGAATCGTCGCTCGTGACCAAATGTCCATCGAGGGATTAATAGAGAAAGTAACTTGGTCATCGCCTACTTGGAGGAGAAGACTACCATTACTAACATCTATTAGTGCGCGAGGGAGGTGTGGCGAGAAAAGGGCGACCGACTATTATTGGTACCTCGGCGTCCTCTCCTCGATATCTAGATGACGAAGTCTACGAAGGTAAACTTGTCGACTCGGACAAGGATGTCCTCCACTACCCCGATAGGGAACTTAACCGAGGCGATCGCTAATTGGATGCGCATATTCGTAGGACTAGGAGTACCCAACCTAAACGCGAAAAGAGCGAGAATGGCATCAGATTAATGCTAGCCCTAAATCAGCTAAGGCGTACTTTACTAATATATCGCCAAAAAGGCACGGATGGAAAACCGTCCTGGATCGTTTTGTTTTGCGGGCAATTTATTAGTAAGGGCCGCCGAGCAGACAGCGTGAGAGATACATGCGAGATATCCTCTAATTTACATTTATTAGAAAGTAGTTCTTTTAAAAATTTTGCATATTTGGGCATTTGCGAGATAGCCTCACAAAAAGGAACATTATGTGAATTTTTTTATAATAAAATAAATTTTTCATATTGCGCGTCCTACGCGTGTTATCTAACTTATGCGGATACGGAAGAGCCTTGTTTAAAATTATTTTTTTCTTTTTATAATTGGTAAAGGAGGCGTAAGCGAAGAAAGGGAAGAAGAGGGGTTCGGAGGTGAAATATGTACCTCAGGGTCGGTCCGTTTTGGATCGACCACCTCCTTTCCGCTACGGAGGGTTTATAGCGTTGGCGTTCTCCCGCGGATTGGGCTCCGTGTTTCCCGGCAGTGCCCCGAGCGCGCGCTCGGACATCATCCTCGCCAGCTGTCCAACCCTGTTGTTCGAGTGTTTTTTAGCGATCCAGGTGATGTTCCGGATATTTGACTCATTGGACGCAATATACTTCGAAAAATTTTCCTCCATCGGGGAGGGTTTGGAAGAGGAGGAGGAGGAAGAAATCCGGGCGCATAAGAAATTGGGGATGCTGAGCATTATTCGGGTTGCTCCACGAGACGTTGGGGTGATTCCTCCAACCCGGATTATAGTTATTACTATAGGGTTGTTGTTGGGGTTGAAGGGAGGACGGACCCGAATTTCCCATGAAGTCCACGAACTCTTCACTACTACGCAGACGTTAGGGGGAATAAATCAAGGCGGAGTGGAGGAGGCAGCAGACATCTCCTCCACCTGCTTTGTTAACCTTTCAACTTGAAGGGTCAAGAGAGCAGTGGCATCCACTTCAAAAAGACCAGCCGCGCGGCTTTGGGCGTCCCCGCGGGACGTTCCATTGATAGGCGTTCATAGCCATCTCTTCGAATAAAGCCTGGGCGGCCTCGGGGGTTTTGTTGTTTAGAGTATCCCCGGCAATGGCGCCAAAAACTTGATGCGTTCTCCCGCGAACAGACTCTTACTGTGGTTGGTTCGGTGAGTCGATCTCCGCGGGCGTGCTACTAGAGGCAAGTGCACCTATCGCAAGTAGTACTCGATATTCGGGGGAATACCGAGGTCATATTGTTCTCGGGGTCGTGTTGACTATTCTTACTCCTCCGAGAGGACTATTATTTTACTGAAAGTAAGGCGGATTTTTTTAATAACTAAAAACGGAAAAGCAAAGGAGCGAAAAAAAATGATTTAGAAAATATTCGATGAAGGGTTAACGCTCGGCATCGAATCGGATTAAGACTAAAACAATTTTTAATAATGAAAAGACTTAGTTTTCAAATTAATAATAAGGCAACTTGGCCATGGAGGTTCCACAAATGTGAGCTCACCTAGCTATAGGGATATCGCTCACCTAAACGTTAAGACTATTCGACCGAACGTTTAGTCCGACGAAGGATTCCTCTTAACGCCCGCTTTACGCTAAGAACCCCGCTATTGGGTGGGGAACCCAATCCGGTAGAATTACGCTTGTCCTCTCTCGAGGGTATGCACGCAACTCTATTTACCTAGGGGTGATCGGTCCATATGCACGGCCTCTCGGCTAGCTAGCATATGGACTACGGAAATAGGGCCCACACATCGATATGTGGTCCTACGCGTCGTAAACCCGGGGTAAACCTTAAGTCCTTAAATTAAAATGAAAATAAAGAGCTTCAATTATTAGAAATCATTTTAAATGTCCCAATGCTCTTCGATGCAGAGGCTAATAGCGATTAGCCACACATCGGTATGGGGACGGCTTATAATTTAGTGAGGCGCAAGTTCGAAATTAAAAGCTTAACGATTATAAGAAGGGGACATAAAAACAAATAACAACATTTAGAAAACTGAAATATTAGCTAACACAAGAACTCACGCACACTCCAAATTATAAATTAAACAGAAACTAAGTTACACATAAAAGAAAATTGCATATTTTAACTTTGCGAGTCCCACTCAAACGAGTGGGGGCGGTAAATAAAAGCTGAAAATTGCAAGTCCTACTCAAACGAGTAGGACTAAAATGAAAGCGAGTCCTACTCAAACGAGTAGGAGAAAATAAATGCGATTACAGGGAGATAAAAGTCCGGCCATTTAACTCAAGTGAGTAGGCGGAAAAATAAAGAAAGAAAATTACAAGTCCCACTCAAACGAGTAGGCAGGAAATAAAGTCCGGCCAATTAACTCAAGTGAGTAGGCGGAAAAATAAAGAAAGAAAATAACAAGTCCTACTCAAACGAGTAGGACTGAAAATGAAAACGATGCGTCATTTAACTCTTAACGAGTAGACGGAAATAAATGCACACAAACACACACACGCCATATGAATTTCAAGAAAGCAATAAAGCTAACACCTACACTCACACACTCTACATAATTTGAACAAAGCATTAAAAGAAAGCATTTAAAAGAAAGCATTAGAATTTAACACCTACACTCACACACTCTACAAAATTTGAATCAAAGCATTAAAACATTATTCTCATTCACTCACACACACAAATTAAAAGCAAAAATGAAAGTTACCTAAAAATTAAAACTTTAACTTTTTCATGCTTAGGTTTTGCCAAAAACAAATAAAAAGAGGAAATTACAATTTTTAGAAGACAAAAGTTTTTCAAATCAAATTTAAAAACCAAAGATTTTTGGAAAATAAAAGTGCCAACATTTTCATTCTTATGATATTATGAAAGTGATAAAAAAGGTGAAAAAAAAGATGAAAAGAACAAAAAAAGAGGTTTTACAATCCTAAAAGAAAACTAAGTAAAAAAAAAGAAGGAACAAAATCACTTTTTGAATCTCTTTTATAAATTCATGAGAATGAAATCAAAATCCTAAGCATGAAGACAAGTTAAGGAAAAAAAACATGGAAAGTAAATAAATTACACTCATACACACACACACACACACCTTTCATAAATGAAGAACTAAATGAAGGACAAGGATGAAACCAAGGGTAAAAAGGGGAAGAAGTGAGCCATCCAAATGAATTTTCATGCTATATAGAGAGAGAAAATCTAACATTTTATTAAAATTATCAAGCAATTACAAAGCTAAAAGATAAAGCAAAACAAAACAAGAAATAAAGAAGGGAGAAATCTCCTTACATAGCACAAGTATCCACGGATTAAGCCCACAAAAAGACACTAAATTGGCCCAAAAATCTGAACCCTTGGACCTTACAGAACTGGGCAATTTATAGGCAAAAAATTCTAGGTACACGCCCTCGGTCACGGGCGTGTAGGCGGGGGGGGGGGGGGGGGGGGGGGGGGGGGGGCGTGACAGTACTATTCATGAAGGCGGCCGGCGATTGGACAGCAAAGTTGACTTCGGGCTGTGTTCGCAGCAGTCACGCCCCAGGTCACGGGCGTGACTCTGGGCGTGTCGGGGAGGTAGAACCGGGCGCGGGTTGCGTCGAAAGTCTTTGTAAGCATCTTGTCGGGCCAGCTGGAAAGGTCACGCCCTAGGTCACGGGCATGACGCTGGGCGTGTCAGTTGTTGTCGACACTCAACGAATGTCGAGCGGAAAGTGTCGAGTCGAAATCGTCGAGCGAAAATTGAGTCACGCCCCAGGTCACGGGCGTGACGCTGGGCGTGACTGTTGGTGTCGACACTCGACGATCGTCGAGATGAATTCATCGAGTGGAGTGAACACGGGCTTGGGTCACGCCCCGTGTCGGGTGACACGGGCGTGTCGCCAGGCGTGTCAAGCTTGTACTTCAGAAATCATCCGATTTCACGGGAAATGCAATGTCACGGCCCGGTCACGGGCGTGACCAAAGTGTCACGGGCGTGTACTGCCCAATTTTGGCAGATTTTGGAATTTTTCTGCAAAATAAAAATAAAACAAGTTAGAAGTAAATTTACAAGAATAGGAGCATTTTATTGAACAAAAATAAGTAAAAACGACGAAAATAAATGAAAATGACTAAATTAATGTGCATAAAAATACGTATATTTACAATTCATCAATTAGCTGCTAACTTAGTGTCTCTAAGTTTATTATGTGATGCTAGCATGTCTTTTATCTTTTGTAGCAGTAAAGTATCACTGTCAGTTAACTCACACTATTTTGAATGTGCATACGTCTAAAATAGGATGTACCGACTAAGTCTAGCAAACGAATTAGTTCAACAAGTTCAAACAAACTTAGTTAGCCCTAAGACTCTACATGAGAGACTATGACACGTGAATTATAGGAAAATGTTCCAAATAGCTAGAACACACCAGATCACATTAGACACTAAGTCATCACCTGAGAAATGTGACGTGTATGCTGAGACTAAGATCACTAGGAGACCTTTTAGTGTGGTTACTAGGAGCACAACACCCCTAGAGCTTATACATTATGATATATGTGACTTTAAAAGTTTTGTCACTAGAGGAGGAAGGAAGTACATGTTCACATTTATAGATGACTGCTCTAGGTTCTGTCACATCTACCTTCTTAAAACTAAAGATGAAGTGTTTGAAAAGTTTTGTCTTTTCAAAACCAGGGTAGAGAACCAACTAGACATGAGAATAAAGAGGTTTAGAAGTGATAGAGGAGGAGAATACATGTCCAGTGAGTTCAGATGTTTCCTTGTCTCTCAAGGCATCATTGTAGAAACCACTGCTCCTTACTCACCTCAGTCGAATGGTATAGCCGAGAGAAAGAATAGAATGTTAACAGAGATGTTGAATTCTATGTTCCTCACTGTTGACATGCCTACTGTCTATTGGGGAGAAGCAGTTTTGACTGCAAACAACATTCTAAACAAAGTGTCTCATGCTAAGTTAGATATCACATCCTACAAGCTTTGGTTTAAGAGACCCCTGACATTAACTAACCTTAAGACCTGGGGCTGTATAGCCTTTGTTAGGGTCGCTGACCCTATACAGTCTAAACTTAGACCTAGGACCAACATGTGTGTCTACTTAGGTTGTACTGAAGATAGTGTTGTAGATAGATTCTTAGACCTGTCTAATAATATAATTATTGAATCTAGGGATGTTGTGTTCTTTGAGGATAAGTTTCTTAAGGATAAGAACCTGACAATCTGAGGTATGCAAGCAACTATTACTGAGGAAGAACCTGAATCAGTACCGAACACCTACTATTCAGTTCCGGTAGACAATAATGTCCTAGAGTTTAGAAGGACTTTGGTGAGAGAGCGAACTCCCAGAACCTTTGGTAGTGACTTTATCACTTATCACGTTGAGGCCGATCCATCCACCTATAAGGACGCGATGAGATCAAGGGATTTCCTACTATGGAAAGAAGCCATTGATGAAGAGATGAACTCTTTGCTTTAGAACAACACCTAGAAGTTGGTTGATAAGTCAAAAGGGGCTAAAACTATAGGGTGTAAGTGGGTTCTGAAAAATAAGCTCAATCCTGATGGTAATGTAACTAACTATAAAGCATGTCTGGTGGCTAAAGGTTTCACACAAGTTAGTAGGGTGGATTACTTTGATGTATACTCATCAGTGTGTCACTTAGCAACCATTATGATGCTCCTTGTTATTGTGTCTATTGAGAACTTTATTGTTCATCAAATGGATGTTAATATTGCGTTTTTGAACGGAGATCTGACCGAAGAAATATACATCAGCCAACCTGAAGACTTCATAGTAGACAGTCACGAAAGTAAGGTATGTAAGTTAATCAAGTCGATGTACGGACTAAAACAAGCACCAAAATTATGCCATGAGAAGTTTGTCTATAGTGTTAGGAACATGGGATTCATGTCGAGTCTCTCAGACAAATATCTTTGCATACGTCATAGATCGAATAAAGTCATTATAATATGCTTGTATGTTGATGATATGCTGATTCTTGGTTCTGATCAATCCGTAGTGGTGACCGCGCACCAACTACCCTCAAGCGAACGATCTAGGCACAAGACTAGGAACACGAGGGACAGACCCAAGGTCTCAGCGTGGAGGACCCGCCGCATACCCGGAAGACTAACAAACTCTTCCCCTCTCAAGCGAAGGGCTGAGCTAAGGCACCTTCGAAGGGCTCTCTTGGCCGACCGGAACATCCAAGGAGGATCTCGAGATGCACTCCCAAACTAGAGGTGACACCTCGGGTATATGTAAAATGTTTCCCGCCCGCCTTACTATTGGCACAAAACTGCCAAGCAGCCCTACTCTACGCAGCCCCAATTGGGCCGCTAACAGCGGAACTCCGCTATTCTGAAAGGATGACAACAGGCCATCAGGGGCTTCCCGGCATCTATTCCTCGGGGCCCACACGGGGGGAGCGGTTCACGAACACGCCGCTCGCCCAAGACAGGAGTAAACTACATATCCACAGAGCATCACAGATATGCAAAAATATTACAGGAATATAAATTTCATACTCAGCACGCAGGCCGGCAATATAAACAAAAAAGGCCTTCAAGGGCCGGCATGAGCTGGGGCTTAAGCCCGCTACTCACCGCCTAGTACTGCAACACCTGTACGTCAACGTCTCGGCGAGCGGCGGCCAACTAGGCATCGGTCGGCTAACATAAGTGGGTCAAACATACTGCGCACACCCCCTTTTTTGGGGCTTGTGGCGCGCATCCACTGCAAACGGCCGATAAACAACTTCCTCGGAGTCTTCTCCGGGAACCCCAGAACATCACCAATCCGGCTCACACGTCCGGATGGGCTTCACACAGCATGCCTAAACTCGTACTCATGCTTCCGGGTACTAATGCAATTAACTGCGGGGACATACACGTCAACCCGTCAGAAAGCTTCATTCCCCCCACCCGTTGGTGGGGAGTGGCTTCCATGCAAATATATAAACTGAGGGCTTCACCTGCCCAAGTAGAAACATCGTTACCCTTGTCGCATGCTTGGCGGTGGGGACGGGAGAGGAGCTCCGAGTCGATCCTACTACATGCGGCCGCGTCGGCGGTCGATCTCCACTCCAGGCCGAGCCTCGCTCCAGGCCGAGCCTCGCTCCAGGCCGAGCCTCGCTCCAGGCCGAGCCTCGCTCTAGGCCGAGCTTGCTGCCGGGAGAGGGAGAGGTCAAGGTGTGCTGCTCCAGACCGGGGAAAAGGGAGGGGGTCGGGTTGCTCCAGGCGGCTGGAAAAAGATGGAGGTCGGGGTTGTGGTTGCTGCTCCAGGTCGGAAAAAATAGGGAGAGGGGCGGGGTTCTGTTGTTGGCCGAGAGAGAGAGAGAGAGGGGTCGGTGGCTCCGTTGTTGGCCGAGAGAGAGAGGGGGGGCGGTGGCTCCGTTGTTGGCCGAGAGAGAGAGAGAGAGAGAGAGGGCGGCGGCTCCGTTGTTGGCCGAGAGAGAGAGAGAGGGGGGGGGCGGCGATTTGCCGGCGACGGGAGAGGGCGGGGAAGGAGGTCGTGCCCTAGCCTGGGCGGTGGCCGGAGAGAGAGTGGGGGCGGGCGGCGGTTGGGCTCTGGATCGGCCGAGCTAGGGTTCCCTCCCCCGATTTCTCCCCTGCTCCTATTTTCCTTCTGCCCTCATCCTCCTGTACCTGAGCCCCACCCCGTTTTTATCTTCTTCCCTTTTTTCTTTTCCCATTTCTCTTCCCCACCTTTTTAGTTGTACCCCTCCTCTTCTCTTATTCTCTTCTTTTTCCTTTTTAATTTCTTTTTTCCTTTTCCCTTATACCCGAGCTGCCCCCCCCCCCCCCCCTTTTATCTCATAATCATATATCTATATATATATATATATAATCTATTATACATATTATAATATAATATATAATATATATAATATATATATAATATATGAACCTATGCGCATAGAACCTCCGCACGCACGCACGCACGAGGACCCACATGTTTTCGAACTGGGTAGCACCAACTCGTCGCCCGTAACACGCCCCTAGGCTGATATTTGGGGAGGGTCCCACTAGCCCGGCTACGGGGTTGTACACAATCCCCGCTCTTTTCGAGCTTGGCACAAGCTCGAAAAGAATCATCCAACCCAACGTATCCGGCAAGTGGGAGCCGACCCAAAAACAAATCTTGAGAGAAACTGAAATCTGCGCTTGGAGCATCAGTCTCTCCATGATCTTTCTGATCATTTTGAATCACTCGATACCCTTTGGCTCACTGCTATTGAATTGCTCTTATAGCATTACTTACAGCAAGTACATAATTTCTCTCCATATCGTGAAACAACAAAGCCGTATCTTCTGTATCCTCTTGTACACGCTGAGTGAATCCTTCCCCCCAGGTGTGCCTACAACCCTGCCAGCTAGTGAGAGCCTGACAGCGAGTCTACCCAGGGCCGAGCAGCACTCGGGGTCCTGCAAAAAGTCTCCACAAACCAACCCTTCCCCCCAGGTGTGCCTACAGCCCTACCAGCTAATGAGAGCCTGACAGTGAATCTACCCGGGGTCCACTACTACCTCCATCGAGTGACTTCCGGCCCTGCCAGCTAGGTGAGAGCCTGACAGCAGGATCTGCTCGAGGCCTACAGATGACACCGAGTGACTTCCGGTCCTGCTAGCTAGGTGAGAGCCTGACAGCGGGATCTGCTCGGGGTCCACAACTATCGCCATCGAGTGACTTCTGGCCCTGTCAGCTAGGTGAGAGCTTGACAGCGGGATCTGCTCGAGGCCCAGGGATGACACCGAGTGACTTCCGGCCCCGCCAGCTAGGTGAGAGCCTGATAGCGGGATCTGCTCGGGGTCCACAACTACCGCCATCGAGTGACTTCCGGCCCTGTCAGCTAGGGGAGAGCCTGATAGAGGGATCTGCTCGAGGCCCACGGATGACACCGAGTGACTTCCGGCCCTACTAGCTAGGTGAGAGCCTGACAGCGGGATCTGCTCGGGGTCCACAACTACCGCCATCGAGTGACTTCCGGCCCTGCCAGCTAGATGAGAGCCTGACAGCGGGATCTGCTCGGGGTCCACAACTACCGCCATCGAGTGACTTCCGGCCCTGTCAGCTAGGTGAGAGCCTGACAGCGGGATCTGCTCGAGGCCCACGGATGACAACAAGTGACTTCCGGCCCTGCCAGCTAGGTGAGAGCCTGACAGCGGGATCTGCTCGGGGTCCACTAATACTTGAGGACTTGACTTTGCTCGAGGTGGAGACATCCTGTTTACTTAAGAGGTGTTGGAGAGTTAACTGCACAGATGTTCTTACAAACGGAGGACGCATTCTCTTCATAAGAGAGACGATCTGGAAGTCGTCAAATCGGGAAGCTAGTGTCCGAGCCTGTTCCTAATAATTCCTCCAATCGGAAGAGAGATGCAATCGGGGGGACATAGGCCGACGTGCAAGGGGGGAGCTGATCTCGGCCGTCAGTGCAGAGGCTCGGTCTTACAATAACGCTTAGAGTCCCGAGGCATCGTCCCATAATCCGAACTGGGCTATTTAAAAGGAACTGGTTGGACGTTTCGTATCCTGATCTAATGACAAAGATCACTTTTCGCCATGTCACTTGTGATTGCTTGGAGAGATCGGCCCTTTATCAAATCTGGGAGGTTAGCGTCTAGGCTCGTTCCTGATAATTCCTCTAGTCGGAGGAGAGGTGCGATCGGGAGGACATAGACCGACGTGCAAGGGGGGAGCTGATCTCGACCGTCAGTGCAGAGGCTCGGTCTTACAATAGCACTTAAAGTCCCGCGGCACCGTCCCATCGTCCAAACTAGGTTATTTAAAAGGAACGGGTTGGACGTTTGGCTTCCGGAGTCGATCGCGAGGCTAACCCTTGAAGCCCTCAGAAGCTCGAGGTGAATTGGTAATAAAGAGAAAACTTGACCGCTACTGAATTACAAGGAAGAGATAACATATTACCGCTAGGGAGGGAACCATCTCAGGTCACCTCGGCTCCTAATACCTCTCAGCTGCTTTCTTACTTGATCTTGAAGACAATAACCTCCAGGCTTCTCATTGATGTAATAAGTGGGGATACACGGGTTTTCATAGGTAGAAGCGCTTCAAATAGGTGCAAATCTTACTCCAAATGCTATGGGATTCAAACAACAGCTATGGGAGGGGACAACTCTGAGTAAGAGGACCTTACACACAAAGTGTCAACGAATGACCGTGGTCGTCACCTAGTTCCACTTCTATAGCCATGAAGTTCGCCTGAGTTCTTCTGTGCTGGTCACTCTCCACGCTCACCGCACCAAAATGTTGAAACCGAAATTCGGTCTCCTGTGGAGTTCGACCCTTGGGGAAGGGGTGACCGCGCACCTACTACCCTCAAGCGAACGATCTAGGCACAAGACTAGGAACACGAGGGGCAGACCCAAGGTCTCAGCGTGGAGGACCCGCCCCATACCTGGAAGACTAACAAACTCTTCCCCTCCCAAGCCAAGGCTGAGATAAGGCACCTTCAGAGGGCTCTCTTGGCCGACCGGAACATCCAAGGAGGATCTCGAGATCCACTCCCAAACTAGAGGTGCCACCTCGGGTCTATGTAAAATGTTCCCCACCTGCCTTACTATTGGCACAAAACCGCCAAGCAGCCCTACTCTACGCAGCCCCAATTGGGCCGCTAACAGCGGAACTCCGCTATTCTGAAAGGATGACAACAGGCCATCAGGGGCTTCCCGACATCTATTCCTCGGGGCAAACACGGGGGGAGCGGTTCACGAACACGCCACTCACCCAAGACAGGAGTAAACTACATATCCACAGAGCATCACAGATATGAAAAAAATAGTACAGGAATATAAATTCCATACTCAGCACGCAGGCCGACAATATAAACAAAAAAGGCCGTCGAGGGCCGGCACGAGCTGGGGCTTAAGCCCGCTACTCCCCGCCTGGTACTGCAACACCTGTACGTCAACGTCTCGGCGAGCGGCAGCTAACTAGGCATCGGTCGGCTTACATAAGTGGGCCAAACATACTGCGCACACCCCCTTTTTGGGGCTTGTGGCGCGCATCGCCTGCAAACGGCCAATAAACAACTTCCTCGGAGTCTTCTTCGGGAACCCTAGAACATCACCAATCCATCTCACACGTCCGGATGGGCTTCACACAGCATGCCTAAACCCGTACTCACGCTTCCGGGTACTAATGCAATTAACTGCGGGGATGTACACGTCAACCCGTCAGAAAGCTCCATTCCCCCCACCTGTTGGTGGGGAGGGGCTTCCATGCAAATATGTAAACTGAGGGCTTCACCTGCCCAAGTAGAAACATCGTTACCCTTATCGCGTGCTTGGCGGCAGGGAAGGGAAAGGAGCTCCGAGTCGATCCTACTGCATGCGGCCGTGGCGGCGGTTGATCTCCACTCCAGGCCGAGCCTCGCTCCAGGCCGAGCCTCGCTCCAGGCCGAGCCTCGCTCCAGGCCGAGCCTCGCTCCAGGCCGAGCATGCTGCCGGGAGAGGGGGAGGTCGAGGTGTGCTGCTCCAGGCCGGGAAAAAGGGAGGGGGGCCGGGTTGCTCTAGGCGGCTGGAAAAAGAGGGAGGTCGGGGTTGTGGTTGCTGCTCCAGGTCGGAAAAAAGAGGGAGAGGGGCGGGGTTCTGTTGTTGGCCGAAAGAGAGAGAGAGGGCGGCGGCTCTGTTGTTGGCCGAGAGAGAGAGAGAGGCGGCGGCTCCATTGTTGGCCGAGAGAGAGAGAGAGAGGGCGGCGGCTCCGTTGTTGGCCGAGAGAGAGAGAGAGGGCGGCGGCTCCATTGTTGGCCGAGAGAGAGAGAGAGAGAGGGCTTCGGCTGCGCTGCTTTGCCGGCGACGGGAGAGGGCGGGGAAGGAGGTCTTGCCTAGCCTAGGCGGTGGCCGGAGAGAGAGTGGGGGCGGGCGGCGGCTGGGCTCCAGATTGGCCGGGCTAGAGTTCCCGCCCCCGATTTCTCCCCTGTTCCTATTTCCCTTTGCCCTCCTCCTCCTGTACACGAGCCCCACCCCGTTTCTATCTTCTTCCTTTTTTATTTTCCCATTTCTCTTCCCCCCCCCCTTTTTAGCTCTACCCCGCCTCTTCTCTTATTCTCTTCTTTTTCCTTTTTAATTCCTTTTTTTCCTTTTCCATTATACCCGAGCTGCCCCCCTTTTTATCTCATAATCATATATCTAATATATATATAATATATTATATATATTATAATATAATATATAATATATATAAAATATATGAACCTATGCGCATAGAACCTCCGCATGCACGCACGCACGAGGACCCGCACGTTTTCGAACGGGGTCGCACCAACTCGTCGCCCGTAACACGCCCCTAGGCTTATATTTGGGGAGGGTCTCACTCGCCCGGCTACGGGGTTGTACATCGAGCACGACCTGAGATTACTGAAATACCCTTAGTTGGCCTGCCAATATCCAAATCCTGCGGTTTATCCTGAGGGTATATGGGTAATTTTACCTGTGGTAATTAGGTCATTTTACCCCGGGCCCTAAGCCCCACTCGGCGAGAACTCTGATCCAAGAGCCTTTCTGTCCAGAGCCCGGCGCAAGCGATCTCCCCTGCTTATGGGCGAGAGCTCCTCCGAGGAAGCGATCTCCCCTGCTTATGGGCGAGAGCTCCTCCGAGGAAGCGATCTCCCCTGCTTATGTGCGAGAGCTCCTCCAAGGCGGGAGCTTGGCGCAAGCGCAAGCGTTCCTGCCCACTCATGGGCGGGAACTTCTTCAGGGAGGGAGCTCCTCTGGCTAGCCCAATCCTGACCGTTGGTGTCTCCGGGTCCGACTCAGCGAATATGTGGTTGTACACAATCCCCGCTCTTTTTAAGCTAGCTCTGCGATTGAAAAGACACGTCCAACCCATAAATATTCGCTGAGCACGTGTAAACATCAGAGAATCTTTTGGTGGGCCGTACTGTAGCTATATATATGTGCTGATAGACGGCCATAAATCCGCCCCCGAATTGTCGCTCCTTGTCTGAGTTCTCGCTTCCCTCGGCGATGTGTTCCAAGCGTGTTGACAAACCGCTTCCGCAGGACCTTCAAGACCGTATCGATGCGGCCCAGGCGCGAGCCAAGGCTAACTGTGCCTTGGTTGCCCCCTGGCTGGCGAGAAAGTCGTCAGCCGCTGAGCCCTCTCAGCGAAAGAAGAAAAAGAAAGAGAAGAAGAGGGTGAACGTGGTCCAGCGAGACCTGTCTCACGAGAACAGGAGCTCGCCAACCCCGACCCCAAGCCGTGCGGATGATCCCTCTCCGCAGAAGGTATGTCTCTCGACTCACTAATCATTGAAACCACTAGCTGTTTACGCAGGAGGATTTGCAGCTGACGCGATACTTCTCGCAGGGAACGGCCCCCGCGGGAGCCCTTGGACTCATCATCTCGTCCTCCTGAGAATCAACTGCGGGTCTCGGAGGCTGCTCCTCCGCCTGAATCACCGACAACTGCAAGTATCTTTTCCACTCTCACTCCTAAGTCAGTCTCAGATTGCTGAATTGACTTCCCGCAGCACCAGCTTCCGCCAAACCGGGTCTCGCCTCCCGGGAGAACGAAGTAAGGGTCGCTAATCGACCTGCCCCTGCGGTTGATTCCTCCCTATCGGCGGGAGGAGTTGTTGTCGAATCTTCTGTAGCTCCCTAGGATGCCAGCCATCCCGCGGGAGAGGACAACTCCCCCTGCTTCCGGCCAAGCCGGGATCACCGCTCGCAAAATCTCCCCCCCCCCCCCCGGGAAAAGGAAAGCTGATCCACCTCCTCTTTGGAACTGAGGGGGGCTGGGCCTTCTCGCCTGCCGTCGGCCGGTGGTTCTCGCCATACTGCAGGTATGCGGTATGCTTATCATAATTATCGCTTAGCTCTCGCCATGACCGTGGAACTCTTTTGTCAAGGGATCCGAGTTCGCGGTCGGGAGCTGACGCAGAGGATGAAGATGAAGAAGATGACGAAGACAGAGAGGGGGAGGACGGCAGAGCTCCCCCTTCCCTTCATCTGACGAGATGGAGGAAATCTTGACCAGTGCCGGGAGCGCTAAAAGGCGGGGGAAGAGGGTTGTCGCCGTCCCGTCGAAGCTTATACGGCGGGAGCGAGCCCATGACTCCGCGGCGAGAGAGTTCCGCTAATCGATGGAGAAGAGGCTGGAGGCTCTGGAGTGAGACTACTTCATAGGCGAGACGGATCGGCCAGGTGGGCCTACCGTCGGGTCCTCTCCCGAAAGGTGTATTGCGCGGATTCGAGACCTGTCCCGCCGAATCAACCTAGGATGCATCGTTCTATCGTCCTATTTCAACCCGCAGGCGACACCGAGGACTAGGCAGTGGGAACGAGGACGATGGCGGTGGGAACCTTATTGATTCGCGAAGTCTCATCCTTTCTTACCCCCCGGCCTTCCATTTCCCCCATGTACCCTGTTGCTTTTGTATCAGTCTAACTCATAACTTTATTATTATTATTATTTTTTTATTCGACTCTCGCTCGGCGAGAGTAACCCCTGCTTCCGCTCGTTTTACTTGCCGTGTGTCATCTCAAAATGTTTGCGCTAATCAGATTGTCGGTCATGTGCTGTCAATCTTGGGCGGGAAACCGAGGCGCCGCCGACTTAGGGCGTGACGGTTGTGCCCCCGCCGCCTTTTTGAGAATAGCCATGATGATCACAGTTTTCCATAAATAGGGAAGTCCACCTACCAAATTAATTTATCCAATCCGAAACCCGTGCCTTTTTTTCTCGTCGCTTTTGCGGTTTGTCGAGAGCTCCTGCTTGCTTCCGCTTCTCTCTCCCGTTCTCGCTTAGCTCTCGCTCTCACTTTTCTTCTGAAGATCTTGCCCTCAACCTCACAAGCACGATGCTGGGCGGAAGCGAGGGATGCTCTAATTGCACGGAAGCCTTCCAGAAGCATCAGTTCCCCTCTTATAGCCTAACCATGGAGGAGTTCCAACTGATCCAGACCCGTTATGTTCCCGCCGGCTTCACCGCGCAAAACCCCGGCAACCGCGACAGGGTGAACAGTGCGTGGGAGTGTCACAACCCGCATTTCCTCAACGAGTATATCGTATCAGAGTAAGAGGAACTACGTGTTATGATGTCACGTCGTGCAGGGGATAACCGCACACGCTCAGGCAAACGCTCGGCGTTTCCTTTAGTAGTTGAAAACCATCAGTTGTATGCAAGAAAATTGTTTAGTTTGATGGTCGTATCCTTCGGCCTTATGACTGAAAACGTGTGTTTGTACGCGGCGGAAAATATGTTAGTTTACTTATGATGATCTTCTATATGCAGCCTAGATTTAGAATCATATAAGAAATCGTTATTTTTATGTTGTTTGGAAAATATGTCTTAGTTTATCAAAACATGTATGCATGATATAGGATAATAGGTTTGTTTTATCGTGAAAATATCTAATGCAACCTAGCAAAAATCCTTCCCAAGAGCAAGGAGACATCATCTCATCCAAATGAGTCACATTAGCAGTCTAACAGTCATATATTACAAGTAAAGAAACCCACCAAATGGGCGCCAACAAGCTGGCACGAACCCATTGGGATGAAAGTATGTCTGTACAACAAAATAACGAACTACCTTGCTAAGTAAGCTCGTCTAGCTCCAAGGACACTCTACCCAAGCACTAGCCGTTCAACCGGCTACAACCTGCACCTGAGGCATTTAAGAAAGAACACATCAGCAATCATCAAAGCTATATAAAAGAGAGCATGAAGTTCATAAACTATAACGAAGGGGCTTACCGACCTCGTAGGCATGTTTCATGTAAGTAAAATGAGTGAAAAGAACAGGTGTTAAACACTGTCAATCCAAAATGCAAAACGCACCAAGTGCGGGCAATTTTCATCAAGTCCTGCTCAACCCGCAGGAGCAAAAAAGGCAATACACATGCCCAATTCATCATCTTTAGAACAAGAAACAACCATACTAGTGAAGCATAAGCAGCAGTTAAGTTCAATTCCGCAAGGGTCTTTCGGTGGCGGCCCTAAAGTGGAACGCACCAATAAAAGCCAGCCCAAATCGGGCCAAAATGGTCCTCTATGACCACAAAACCAAACCCGGTGGCCACCAAGGCTGAAACCACACCACCCCTTGTAGAATCCTCACACAAACGCTCCTGCCATGGTTCACAATTCGCCCCGCAAAACTCACCATAACCCAAGCTAAACACGTTTCCTTCCTTCGTCCTCACTTATGACTACAAATTGCCAAAGTTATGTCAAACTTGAGGGAGTTTGATTAACTTAGCTACATGAATTACATGCTTAGGAACAAGAAAGAATCACATGATTAGGATATGAACAAGAAAGAATTACATGAATAAGAAAGGCTACATGAACATGAATCACTTAGCTACATGAATCACATGAACAAGAAAAACTACATGAAGCAACCTAGCATAAGAATTCATTGAGCATAGGGAAATTCGATGAGGATCAAGAGGATTGATAACTAAATAAACTAAGCATAATAAGGCTAGTGAGGTACAACACAAAATAAGAAGAACAAGCTAGGAAAATTGAAAGAGGAAAACTAGCTATTTTACACAGTCAACGAACAAGAAAGAAGATTGGCAAGGGTGAAGAACACCGCTTGCCTGAACCGATAGAACACCGCGACGGTTGCTCCCTTCTTTCCTTCCCTTGCCTTAGCTTTTCTCCCTTGATTTCCCTTTGAAATGAGGAAGAAGATGAAGAAGAAGGTGAAATGAGGAGGAGAATCTCTGTTTCGGCCTTATTTCCTCCAGAACCGAGGTGGTCCATTTGATCCAGAATCAAGGAAATGAACGGCACAGAAAAACTGGAAAAATTTGATTTTCGGCCCTGTTCACAGGGCGTGTACCTTAAGCGGCACCGAAAGTCGGCAAATCCAAGTTTATCCACAAAGTACATGGCCGGGTACACGCCCGTGACGGGTCGGTCATGCCCGTGACCTAGGGCGTGTAACCCGTGTCTTGACATCTCGTCGACCAAAAGTGTCGACACAAGGTTGGACAGGCCATGCGACACGCCCGTGTCACAGGCCGTGTACCCTCTCTCGACACTCGACACTCGACAAGCTGGACACGCCCTGTGACATGCCCGTGTCACAGGCCGTGTACCCTCTCTCGACACTCGACAAAGCGGGACACGGCCCGTGACACGCCCGTGTCACGGGGCGTGTACCCCATTCGTCGAGCTTAACTCGACACAAGAAATATCGTTGAGTCAAGGAGGTCACGCCCCAGGTCATGCCCTGGGTCACGCCCCGACACGCTCGTGTTGGGGGGCCTGTTCCTCCTGAAACCTCGTCGAACGAAGTTAAGCCCAACACGCAACCCAAGCAGGACACGCCCTGGGATACGCCCGTGTCCCAGGCCGTGTCACTCAAAAAATGACCATTTTTCACTGTTTTGAAAAGTGTTTCTTTCTCTCCCTAGACCATTTCTTCCTTAAGAACTTTTTACCCTTTTTCTGTCAAAACCAGGAAACACGCTTCCATTTCAACTCCACATTTTCAATACCAAAGTCCATACAACCAACCCGTTTTGAGCAACACGACTCAGGCTCGAGAAAGTGCATGCATTCCCTAAGAGGCCTCACCACGTCCCCAAATTGAACTCCGGCTTGCTGGGGAATCGTGCAACTAGGCTATCAAACCAGCCACTCGAAAGCCCGCGTGAAAACCATGCTCGAACAACGGTCAAAGCCAACGTAACAAAAATTACGGGGCGTTACAGTCACTCCCCCTAACAAAAAGTTTTGCCTCGAAACTTTTCAATCATTTTGATGTAAATCAAATGAGTAAGCAAACCAAAACAATACACATACCAGCTTAATTACGAGAATAAATGAGGGTGAGCCGCCCTCATTGTTGACTCGAGCTCCCACATTGCGCTTTCTACATCCTGATTTTTCCATAGCACCTTGACCATATGAATTTTCTTTTTCCGCAACACGCGATCTTGAGAGTCAAAAATACGGATGGGCATCTCCACATAAGAAAGATTCGGCGTTAACGGCGGCACAACATCCAAAACTTGCTTGTCATTCCGCACACATTTGCGAAGTTGGCTGACATGAAACACGTCGTGAACACCAGGAAAGTTCACGGGTAACTCTATTTTGTAGGTAGATGCTCCAACTCGCGCAAGAATCTTGAAGGGACCCACAAATCTTGGGTTTAATTTGCGCTCTTTTCCAAACCGTTTAATTCCAACCATTGGGGAGAGTTTCAGAAAGACGAAATCCCCCACTGCAAACTCTAAGTCAGACCTTCGCCGGTTGGCGTACTTTTCATATCGCTCTTGGGCGATCCGGAGCTTCTCCCGAATAAGTCTTACGGCAACCTCCATGTCTTCGAGCACCTCTAGGCCCAACAAAGGCCGCTCGCCAACCTCAGCCCAAAATAGGGGGGTCCGACATCGTCGCCCATATAACGCTTCGAATGGAGCCATTTGCAAGCTTTCTTGATAGCTGTTGTTATATGTGAATTCCATAAGCCGAAAACGTTCATCCCATGCTCCTCCATACTCAAGAATGTAGCATCGAATCATATCTTCCACGATTTGGTTGACTCGTTCCGTTTGGCCATTCGTCTGAGGGTGGTAAGCAGTGGAATACCTCAAATCTGTCCCCAAACCCTCTTGTAGACTCTTCCAGAAACGAGAAGTAAATCGGGAATCTCGGTCGGAAATAATATTCACAGGCACACCATGCAGTCGGATGATCTCGTTCAAATATAGCTTCGCTATTGTCTTCATCTGGTAGTTGACCTTAAATGGTATGAAGTGAGAACACTTGGTCAACCTATCCACGATCACCCACACGGAGTCATGTCCTTGTGGAGATCTTGGTAAGCCTGTAATAAAATCCATTGAAATGCTTTCCCATTTCCATGTTGGAATTTCCAATGGCGTCAACTTGCCACCAGGCCTCCCATGATCAGCTTTCACCCGTTTGCAGGTTTGACATTCAGATACAAATTGCGTTATATCCCTTTTCATTTCATACCACCAGACAAGTTGTTTCAGATCACGGTACATTTTAGTTGAGTCTGGATGGTAGGCCATACTTGAGCCATGTGCTTCCCTGCACACCATCTCGCGAATGTCTCCAACTGCGGGAATACAAAATCGGCCACGATACTTTAACGTGCCTCTATTATCAATAAAAAAATCTGGTAATTCACCCTTTTCAGTCCGAAGAAATAAATGTAAAAGATCAGGATCATCTTTTTGATGTTGTCTTGCAAGCACCATCCATGAAGGTTCTTCTACTGCCGAATGACTTTGTGGTTCATATCGTCCTACGAAAATATCCATCAATAGAAATTCCTCCACTAGACGATCGGCTGAGAGATGAAATAATTTATCTATCTTCCGACTCAACGCGTCGGCCACAACATTAGCTTTCCCCGGATGATACTGAATTTCCACATCATAATCAGTTACATACTCAAGCCATCGCCGTTGGCGCAGATTAAGTTCCTTTTGCGTGAAGACGTACTTCAAACTTTTATGATCCGTAAAGATTTTACACTGTGCACCGTAAAGTATGTGTCTCCACAACTTCAATGCAAATATCACCGCTGCGAATTCCAAATCATGCGTCGGGTAGTTCTTTTCATGACTTTTCAACTGCCGAGACCCATACGCAATCACCTTTTTGTCTTGCATTAAAACACATTCGAGTCCAACGTGCGACGCATCCACAAAAACTTTGTAATCTATCCCTTCTGTCGGTAAGATCAACACGGGGTCGGTACATAACCGGTTCTTGAGTTCAAGGAATGATTCCTCGCACTTGTCAGTCCAATCAAACGCCATATTATTCTGGGTTAAGCGAGTCAAAGGTGCAGCCAACGTAGCAAAACCTTCTACAAATCTGCGATAATAGCCGGCCAATCCCAAGAAGCTCTGAATCTCCTTGGGTGTCTCCGGTCTTCTCCACTCCACCATAGGGGCAACATGTGAGGGTTATGTAGTATGGGATGCATAACCTCATCACATGGATGCGACTAGCACGTTTTCGTGTATTCGTTGCATGCAATGCTATGTAGTATGGGATGCATAGCATTGTAATGTGTACGACCGCTCATGGCATGCATTAAGGCCTTTTCTAGAATGCATAGCACAGCACGCATACCATAACATTGCATGAGCACAACGTGCCAAGCTAAGATTTACATGATGTCACCTGTAGACACATGGTTTTGGATCAAACATAGTCATGCATTCATTGGTTAGGCACAAGTTAGTGGGATCACGGTGAGTCATCTTTAGGTTAGGCATACCATCATTCTCAAACTCCCAGAGCAAGTTAGCAGTTGCTGTCCATATTGATAAATGTTGTGTCTGTACAGCGTCGTCATGTGTTGATTGTTGGGTTTGAGTTTGATATTGAGTGAAATGGTTTATCGGATGTCGAAGCGTCCAGAGACAAGGCAGACACCCTAATCTAAGGGAGAGTCTTCGGGCGCACAGAATAATGCTCTGATGGATAGTCTCCGCCAAAGTAATGAGGCTTTGACGAGGCAGGTGCAGGAAGTGAAGTCCCAGCTCCAAGCTATGTCATAAACGATGTCTGGGCTGGCACCAAGAGTGCAAGAGACTGTCAGTGGCCCCACGATTTCTACTCCTTCCGTGGCAGTGATACCCCCAGTTGTGGTTCCTACTGCGATGAATTTATCTCGCAGTTTCAGTGACTTGGACGACCTACTTATGATGGAAAAGCGGACTTTGTGATCTTGGATGATTGGGTGATCACGTTGGAGGAGATGTTTGTCTATTCTGGCATTACCGAAGATCAAAAGGTGATTCTTGCCGCCTATCAACTAAAAGGGTTGGCTAAAGGTTGGTGGTTGCGAGAAAAATAAAGCCTAGGGGCGGGATGTTCGTGGGAAGCCTTCAAAGAAATGTTACGGCGCAAGTTTCTGCCGTCAGTGGAAAGGGAACGCCTGATGAATGACTTCTTGTACTTGAAGCAGAGGAAACTCACAGTTAGTGAGTATGAAATGGAGTTTAGCAAGCTAAGTCGATTCGCTCCGATCTTGGTGACTAAAGAAGCTGACCGAGTAAAGAGATTTCTGGGCGGACTCCGCAGCGACGTGCAGCAGTTCGCCAGTGCTTATGGAGCGACGAGTTATACTACCGTGGTGGCGGCTGCCTTGAAGGTGGTGAGGAAGGACAAGAGAAAGCTGGTGGGAGGGAAAAGCTCCCAAGAATCAGATGTAAGGAAGAAGAGTAAGGAGACGTGTAGCTTCTGTGGCCGCTCAGGCCACCCATTTGAGAAATGTTTCAAGCGGTTGGGGATGCAGAAGAAGGAGCCGGTGCACGCCATTCAGGGTGCGCCAACCAGAGACTTGGAGTGTACAGTTTGTGGGGGAAGAGGTCATGATGTGGGCCGCTGCTGGACCAAAGATAAGGTGTGCTTTCAGTGTGACAGACAAGGACATCTCCGAGCAAGGTGCCCGCAGATCCAACCTGTTTTGCACCCCGCACCACTCCAGGCTTTGCCTCCGCCTCCGCGTTTGGACAAAGGCAAAGGGAAGTTGAATGTGATCTCTTCAGAGGAAGCTCAGACGTCACCTCAGGTTATCTCAGGTTCGCTTCCTTCCACTTGTCCACGTTTTGTTTTTGACTCTTAAGCGTAGTTCTTAAATACATATATACCCGTATAGGACAATTTAAGGTAAAGAACCGTTGGGCACGTATTCTCTTTGATTCTGGCGCGACCCATTCATTTGTGGCTCGAACCTTTCTGGCTCGGTATCATTTGACACCAGATCGAGTGGGGAATGCCTTTTTGGTGAAATTTCCTTCCGGTGCGTCTGTAGTTGCAGACTGGGGTCTTCTTGATTGTCCCATTTTGTTGGGGGATTTCTTAGCAAGGGCCGATTTCAAGGTGATCGATTTGGAAGATTTTGACGTCATTCTGGGCATGGACTGGTTATCCCGCTATGACGCCGTTATTCAGTGCAGAGGAAAGCGCTTGGATTTTATCAAGGATAATGGTCAGCCGGAAAGTGTATATGGTGATTCTTGTCAGGATTCTCCAGGGCTTTCGGCGGTATGTGTTCGGACGTTGTTTGTTTCCGACTGTTTTGCTTGTCTAGTCTCAGTTATGGGGACTAGTGCTGTTTTGCCGCGTCTGGAGGAGATTCCTGTTGTGCATGAATTTCCAGATGTTTTTCGTACTGATCTACCTGGTCTTCCCCCTGATCGTGATGTCGAGTTTGTCATTGATTTGGAGCCGGGTACGTGGCCTATTGCGAAAGCGCCGTACAGAATGGCCCCGCGTGAGCTAGCAGAGTTGCGTACCCAACTGGATGACTTATTGGCAAAGGGGTTTATTAGGTCAAGTTCATCACCTTGGGGTGCACCAGTGTTATTTGTGAAGAAGAAAGGGTCTTTCGGTGGCGGCCCTAAAGTGGAACGCACCAATAAAAGCCAGCCCAAATCGGGCCAAAATGGTCCTCTATGACCACAAAACCAAACCCGGTGGCCACCAAGGCTGAAACTACACCACCCCTTGTAGAATCCTCACACAAACGCTCCTGCTATGGTTCACAATTCGCCCCGCAAAACTCACCATAACCCAAGCTAAACATGTTTCCTTCCTTCGTCCTCACTTATGACTACAAATTGCCAAAGTTATGTCAAACTTGAGGGAGTTTGATTAACTTAGCTACATGAATTACATGCTTAGGAACAAGAAAGAATCACATGATTAGGATATGAACAAGAAAGAATTACATGAATTAGAAAGGCTACATGAACATGAATCACTTAGCTACATGAATCACATGAACAAGAAAAATTACATGAAGCAACCTAGCATACGAATTCATTGAGCATAGGGAAATTCGATGAGGATCAAGAGAATTGATAACTAAATAAACTAAGCATAATAAGGCTAGTGAGGTACAACACAAAACAAGAAGAACAAGCTAGGAAAATTGAAAGAGGAAAACTAGCTATTTTACACAGTCAACGAACAAGAAAGAAGATTGGCAAGGGTGAAGAACACTGCTTGCCTGAACCGATAGAACACCGCGACGGCTGCTCCCTTCTTTCCTTCCCTTTCCTTAGCTTTTCTCCCTTGATTTCCCTTTGAAATGCGGAAGAAGATGAAGAAGAAGGTGAAATGAGGAGGAGAATCTCTGTTTCGGCCTTATTTCCTCCAGAACCGAGCTGGTACATTTGATCCAGAATCAAGGAAATGAACGGCACAAAAAAACTGGAAAAATTTGATTTTCGGCCCTGTGACGCCCTGTGACACGCCCGTGTCACAGGGCGTGTACCTTAAGCGGCGCCAAAAGTCGGCAAATCCAAGTTTATCCACAAAGTACACGGCCGGGTACACCCCCGTGACGGGTCGGTCACGCCCGTGACCTAGGGCGTGTAACCCGTGTCTCGACATCTCATCGACCAAAAGTGTCGACACAAGGTTGGACACGCCCTGTGACACGCCCGTGTCACAGGCCGTGTACCCTCTCTCGACACTCGACACTCGGCACTCGACAAGCTGGACACGCCCTGTGACACGCCCGTGTCACAGGTCGTGTACCCTCTCTCGACACCCGACACTCGACACTCGACACTCGACACTCAACACTCGACACTCGACAAAGCGGGACACGGCCCGTGACACGCCCGTGCCACGGGGCGTGTACCCCATTCGTCGAGCTTAACTCGACATAAGAAATATCGTCGAGTCAAGGAGGTCACGCCCCAGGTCACGCCCTGGGTCACGCCCCGACACGCTCGTGTAGTGGGGCGTGTTCCTCCTGAAACCTCGTCGAACGAAGTTAAGCCCAACACGCAACCCGAGCAGGACACGTCCTGGGACACGCCCGTGTCCCAGGCCGTGTCACTCAAAAAAATTACCATTTTTCACTATTTTGAAAAGTGTTTCTTTCTCGCCCTAGACCATTTCTTTCTTAAGAACTTTTTACCCTTTTTTCTGTCAAAACCAGGAAACACGCTTCCATTTCAACTCAAAATTTTCAATACCAAAGTCCATACAACCAACCCGTTTTGAGGAACACGACTCAGGCTCGAGAAAGTGCATGCATTCCCTAAGAGGCCTCACCGCGTCCCCAAATTGGACTCCGGCTTGCTGGGGAATCGTGCAACTAGGCTACCAAACCAGCCACTCGATAGCCCGCGTGAAAACCATGCTCGAACAACGGTCAAAGCCAACGTAACAAAAATTACGGGGCGTTACAGCGAGGGGGAGCTCGTCATCCCCCTTGAGCACTTCGAGGTGGGCTTCCGCCTCCCCCTCTGGCCAGAGATGCGTCAGGCCCTCCGGTACTATGGAGTGGTTCCCACGCAGCTGAATCCTAATTCGGTCACTATTCTTATGGCGTTCATTTTCTATATGCGATCCGAGAGGATCGAGTTCAGCCTCCCTATCTTCCGGAAGCTGTTTACCTTCCGCGCGAAGGGAGGGGTGGTCTTCTTTTCGGGGCAGCTGCTCAAGACCACCGGTCTCGCCAACAAGCACCATCACTGGGGCGAGAAGTTCGTCTTCGTTTCCGGTGATTTCGGGAACGTTCCTCTCGCGCCCATTCAGTATGAGGACACCGCTTACAAGCCGCCCTCCCTGGGCTCGCGCAAGAGCGCCCTCCTTGAGTTCTTCGGAACCAAGGATTTCGACGTCCAGTTCCGCCGGCGGGGCGTCGATTCGCTCCTCCTCGTGCCTCCGGGCGAAGGTACGGTCTCGCCTTTGACTCGCTATCCCCCCCCCCCCTCTTTTAAGATTAGGGCTGAGTGTTATCGCCTCTGCAGGAGAGCGCGAGATCCCCCTGCGTCAACCCTTTGACGAGGCTCATGCTGCCGAGAGCCAAATCGTGAGAGATCTGCTGGCTCTCGCGAAGTCCGCGGCTCAAGCTTGCCGGGATGAGCCGGCCCCGCTTCCTCTGACCGACGCCGGGAAGCGAAAGCCTGGCGCCCATTTGCCCCCAGCGCTTAAGAGGCCCAAAATAACCGCTGCCGAGAAGGGTAAAGCCGTAGCGGTCCCGTCGTCGCGACCTCCTGCTTCAGGCCGCTCCTTTGAAGAGATCTTGCAGGCCGCCAGCGAGATTGTTGTTACCAGGGGTGGCGCCGAGGCACCTGCCGAGAACTCCCCGTCCCCCAGTGGAGCAGATGGCAAGGGAGCCGCCGCCGAGACCTTCGCTCAGTCTCCGCCTAGAGAGGTGCCGCGAGGACATCGAAATTTTGGTCTCGGCACGAAGTGCCTTGATGTGGAAAATAAACCGCTGCTTCAGTGGGACCCTGATACCAACAGGGTCTCAATATCGTCTATTCTACCCAGCTGGGAGGAGCGAGATGAGGTCACCAGCGAGGCCTTCTACTTGGGCTATGGTCTTTACAGCCGGGAGAATGCCAGCATCTACGATAAAATGACCACCAGGCTACTGGCCTACGACTCAACCCGAGCCCTGATGCGCGGGATCGAGCTTGCGCATATGTGCGCACGTCGAAGTATCACCATCGACCGCAACTTCCAAGATATGTTCAAGGCAAGGGAGGAGGCGGTGGCTCAGGCGGCTGCCTTGAAGAAAGAGCTGGCGGATGTCAAGCAACTGCTGTCCTCGTGCCTGGTGGAAGAGGAAAGCGAGACCTTTCGTGTCACTCGCTCTCGCCACTGCAGATTTCAACCTTTTTTCCTTTCATGCTAACCTCTCGCTACGCAGGATTTCGCTCAGGCCATGGCACTTCGCGCGGAGCTAGCCCAGATGCGATACGAGAACGTCCTGTTGAGGGACCAGCTTCGGCGCATGGAGGAGACTGCGCCCCCTCCTCCTCCACTGGACGAAAGGTAGAGGAGCCGCCACTATACAATCTACGACATCGACAAGCTCCTTCAGGCCAACGCTCAAGCTACAGTCAAGCTGACCCTGGAGACGCTGTGTGACATAGGTTGCTTGGACGGGAGAGGCAAGGCCATCACCGCTCGCCAGCTCGTCCATTGGCTCTTCGAGCCCGTCCCGAAGCCCCCAGGCGCGCCCGATTCCCCGCCTTCGGATGTCCCGAAATCCCCTGCCATGGGTGGCGAGACATCCGGGGAGGGCTCAGGCGAGAGCTCACGCGGGAGTTCAAGCGAGAGCTCGGAGGGGTATAGCGCGTCTCCCTAAAGGGCCCCTCCCTTTCTTTTCTCTTTTGGTTGTACTGAGCGAGATGCTCTAGATTTGTAATTACATTAAGTAAATACATTGTAAATATTCTGTTTGTATGTCATTTTAATTTTATTGTAAATGTGTTTGATACAACTGTTGAGGCCGAGTGCTTCTCAAACATGCTTCCGTCGAGGCCCTTGGCCCCCCTAGGGTAGTCTCCCTTAGCGATGGATAGGCGGGAACCTGTCGAAAGAGTTCAGGGCTTAGACATCTCGTTTCTGCACTCTGCCGAGAACTGTCTGCTGGGAACATTGCTCGTAGGTCCTTTAAGGTGAGGCTGTCCCTCTTTACCTTGCGCGAACTGTCTGAAGCTTTCGTCTAACACTTCCCACTATCTGACCAAGGATACTTTGTCAGGAGCCTTCCCGCAGAGAACTTCCTTCGGCGAGATCTCCTTGGCGGGGACCTCCCCGCCGAGATCTCCTCTGGCCGAGACCTCTCCTGCCTGAAGGGATCCTACCTCTTTTCATTCTGTGTTTAGGGTGCGTTTCTTGCTCTGCTCAGAGCATCCGAGTCAGAGTGTCTCCTAGGATCGAAAACTTCCCTCCCCCAGGCGAGCCTTCGGGCCTGCCAGCTAACGAGAGCCTACGCAGTGGGTCTACATGGGGCCAAGCCGAGCTCGGGGTGCTGATGAAGTTTCCACAAACAAGACCTATCCCCCGCAGGCGAGCCTTCGGACCTGCGAGCTATATGAGAGCCTGCGCAGCGGGTCTACCTGGGGCTGACCCGAGCTTGGGATGCCGATGAAGTTTCCTCAAACCAAACCTATCCCCCACATGCGAGCCTTCGGACCCGCCGGCTATATGAGAGCCTACACAGCGGGTCTACCTGGGGCCAAGCTGAGCTCGGGGTGCCGATGAAGTTTCCTCAAACTAAACCTATCCCCCACAGGCGAGCCTTCTGACCTGTCAGCTATATGAGAGCCTGCGCAGCGGGTCTACCTGGGGCCGAGCCGAGCTCGGGGTGCCGATGAAGATTCCTCAAACCAAAGATATCCCCCACAGGCGAGCCTTCGGACCTGCCAGCTAGATGAGAGCCTGTGCAGCGGGTCTACCTGGGGCCGAGCCGAGCTCGGGGTGCCATTGGAGTTTCCTCAAACCAAACCTATCCCCAAAAGGCGAGCCTTCGGATTTGCCATCTAGATGAGAGCCTGCGCAGCAGGTCTACCTGGGGCCGAGCTGAGCTCGGGGTGCTGATGAAGTTTTCTCAAACCAAACCTATCCCCCACAGGCGAGCCTTCGGACCTACCAGCTAGATGAGAGCCTGCGCAGCGGGTCTACCTAGGGCCGAGCCGAGCTCGGGGTGCCGATGAAGTTTTCTCAAACCAAACCTATCCCCCACAAGCGAGCATTCGGACCAGCCAGCTAGATGAGAGCCTGCGCAGCGGGTCTACCTGGGGACGAGCCAAGCTCGGGGTGCCGATGAAGTTTTCTCAAACCAAACCTATCCCCCACAGGCGAGCCTTCGGACCTGCCAGCTAGATGAGAGCATGCGCAGCGGGTCTACCTGCTGCCGAGCCGAGCTCGGGGTGCCGATGGAGTTTCCTCAAACCAACCTATCCCCCACAGGCAAGCCTTCGAACCTGCCAGCTAGATGAGAGCCTGTGCAGCGGGACTACCTGGGGCCGAGCCGAGATCGGGGTACCGATGAAGTTTCCTCAAACCAAACCTATCCACAACAGGCGAGCCTTCGGACCTGCAAGCTAGATGAGAGCCTGTGCAGCGGGTCTACCTGGGGCCGAGCCGAGCTCGAGGTGCCGATGGAGTTTCTTCAAACCAAACCTATCCCCCACAGGCGAGCCTTCGGACCTGCCAGCTAGATGAGAGCCTGCGCAGCGGGTCTACCTGGGGCCGAGCCGAGCTCGGGGTGCCGATGGACTTTCCTCAAACCAATCATATCCCCCACAGGCGAGCCTTCAGACCTGCCATCTAGATGAGAGCCTGCGCAGCAGGTCTACCTGGGGTCGAGCCGAGCTCGGGGTGCCGATGAAGTTTCCTCAAACCAAACCTATCCCCCACATGCGAGCCTTCGGACCTGCCAACTAGATGAGAGCCTGCGCGGTGGGTCTTCCTGGGGCCGAGCCGAGCTCGGGGTGTTGCAAGACACATAAGTACATCCTATCATAAAAATTTCGCAATAGGCAAGAGAAAAACAAGTCAATTGATATAGTATAACAAGCTTGATTTTGAATACATAATTACATCTTCCCCGTCTCACGGGTAGAAGCATTTTAGGTCATCGCCGCTCCATGTGTGGCTTAAGGCCCTCCCCTCCACGTCCTGGAGGAGTAACCTCCTGTTCCAAGGACTTCCTTCACTATGTAAGGTCCTTTCCAGTTCGGGTTGAGCTTGCCCACGGGAGCCGACCTTCCTGCCGCGTCGACCTTTCTCAGCACCAGATCTCCTTCGGCGAACTGCTTGATCCTGACATGCTTATCGAATTATTTAGCCATCCGCCGCTTGATCTCTTCTTGCCTGATGGTTGCCACGTCCTGCAGCTCCTCCACCATGTCTAGCGAGAGGCGTAACCCCTCCTCATTCTCCAACCTCCAAATCTTATCTCCTTCGCCAGCAGCTGTGACCCGTGGGGATCGAACCTCGAACTCCATTGGCAAGACCGCCTCACACCCGTGAGAAAGCTTGAAGGGGGTCTCGCCGGTGGCCGTGTTCGGGGTCGTTCGCAAGGCCCACAGGACTGAGAGAAGCTGCTCCACCCAATTTCCCTTTAAGTTTCCACTTTCGTCTTGAGCAGGTTCACAATAATCTTGTTTGCCGCTTCCACCTGGCCGTTGCTCAGGGGGTGGTGGACAGAGGCAAATCTGAGGTCTATCCCCAGTTTGGCGCTGAAGCTGCTGAACTCTTCACTGGCAAACTGGGGACCGTTATCTGTCACTATCGCTTGAGGCAGCCCGTGTCTGCATATGATCTCCCCCCAGATGAAGTTCCTTATGACTTGCTAGGTGACCTTGGCCAAGGCCTTAAACTCTAGCCACTTTGAGAAGTAATCGACCATGACCAAGAGGAACCTCCTCTACCCACTAGCCGGAGGAAAAGGCCCAACAAAATCCATCCCCAAGATAGCGAACGGCCACGATGCCACGATGCTTCGGAGCCTTTGAGCTGCCAAGAGCTAGAGGGGGGCGCAGAGTTGGCACTTTTGACACCTTGCAAACTATGTGGTATCCTTCCTTAGGGTGGGCTAGAAGTACCCCTGTCTGACCACCCTTGCCTCCAACATCCTACCTCCAGAATGACTGCCTCACTCGCCCGAGTGCACCTCTCCCAAGATCCTTGGGATCTCTTCTTCAGTTACACATCTTGTCAGGAGCCCTGACAACATCTTACGATGCAACCCCCCTTCTATCATCAGGTAATGAGCTGCCTTGTGCCTGAAGCTCTTTGCACCTTTAACCTCCTCTGTCAGTGTGCATGTGGTCAGGAAGGTTACCAACGAGTCCACCCACAAGGATCGCCGACCTACCTCCATCAACTCCCCTTCCTCAATTGCTGGCCGAAAAAGTTCAGTCAGGGTCCCTCCTCCCCAAGGTCCAAACTTCGTCAATCGATCGGCGGCCGCGCTCTCCTCCCTGGGGAAATGTTGGATTGAGAATGACTGGAACCCACCGGTGATCGCCCTTACCTTGGATAGGTATTTTATTAGGGTAGGTTCCAGAGCTTCAAACTCTCCTCGGATCTGCGATGCTACTACCATTGAGTCAGTGAAGGCCTCCACATCCTGGATCTCAAGCTCCTTTGCCAAGCGAAGGCCGGCAATCACGTCCTCATAATCTGCTTGGTTGTTGGTCACCGAAAAGTGGTAAGCCACCGCCTGCTCTATCGCGACTCCCTGGGGGCTTATCAGCACCACTCCTCCCCAGAGGGAATGTCTTCCCGAGGCCCCATCAACCATCATCTTCCACGCTTCCTGTGGCTGCTGATCTCCCTCTTCAACTTCGACAACATAGTCCGCCAGAAAGTCTGCCACCGCTTGCGCCTTAATGGAGAGTCTCGGAACAAAAGAGATGTCGAACTCGCTTAGTTCAAAAGACCACTTGGCAAGTCTTCCCGAGTGCTCTACCCCTTCAAAGATCTTGCGCAGAGGATGGTCGGTCACCACCCTAATCGAGTGTGCTTGAAAATACGTCCGGAGTTTCCTTGCAGAGACGACCAAAGCGTAAGCCAACTTTTCAAGGATGGAGTAGTGGAGCTCCGCCTTCTTCAAGATCCGGCTGACATAATAGATCGATAGTTGCTTCTTTCCTTCTTTCCTTCTTTCCTTACTAGGACGGATCTCACCGCCTCCGCTCGTACTCGAAGGTACAAGGTCAGGTCCTCCCCTTCTTTTGGGCTCTGAAGTAGAGGAGCCTGAGAGAGTTGTCTCTTTAGCCCTTGGAAGGCTTCTTCGCACTCGGCGTTCCACTCAAACCTTTGGTTCCCTCGCAGCACCTTGAAGAATGAAGAACACTTGTTGAAAGAAATTGTACCTAACCACCTAGAGGGGGGGTGTGAATAGGTGACTTTAATCTTTTTAAACTTTTAGGCAGATTTAATCACAGATTTCACAGATCATAAAACAGCAACCACAGAATCATACACATACAGAGTACACACAGTTTTATAGTGGTTCCCCAAGGTTTGGGTCCATCCACTTTCCCCCTTCGCCTATCTAGTAGTGTACTAGATTCAGCCAAACTCCTCCACTATTCCTCAGATCCTCAGATCTTACACTCAGAACCCCAACCAGGTTCCTACAGCTCAGAGTGATCCCACTCCTACAACTCAGGCTCAACAGCCCTATCACTCAGTCTTCACAAAGACCTACACTCAGCCACAAGGCCTACACTCAGAGAAATGAATCTCCTACACTCAGGCACACAGGCCCTACCACTCAGCCTTTATAATTTCAGGCTTATAACTCAGATCCCTAAGGATCCTACAAGAAAATAAGAATACAAAAGATATACCCACAACTCAGAATGAGAGAGAAGAGTTGACAGGGTTCTTGATGAGTTCTTGAAAGAACTCTGCTGAGATCAACCTCCCTTGGCTTCCTTCAAAGCTTCTTGAATGTAGAACACAGTAGGGTTGATTCTCTATGTAGCTGATCTTCAATCACTGTTAACTTAAGATTCAGATCTCAATCTGAACCCTTCTTCACAGCCTGGTTCAACTGTTGTCTTCTTAGAAGGAGCTCTCTCTCTCCAACTACATAGAACTTCACTTGAATTGATTTTTTAATGAATTACTTGATCTTCTTCTTAATCATCATCTTCTGTTGACATAATGAGCCTATATATAGGCCTTCTTCATGCTGACCGGCTGATCCGGTTTCTAACGACTTTCTGACAACTCCGACAGTTGCAGTAGACCGGCTGGAATGGCAGCTGTCATGTCATCCAGTCACTTCTTGAAATATCTGTAACTGTTTGAAAGTGTCGAGATAGTCAGTCTTTAAGTGTCGACACTGATAGACTAAGTATCGACACAAGTTGACTAAGTGTCGACACTAGACTTCATGGTATCGACATAACTCCTTGTGTTGTAGATTTTACTTCTCGACACTGCTTCTTCAACATGTGTCGACACTGATATTGTGTGTCGACACAACTCCTTGTTCTTCAGTACTTAGTTGAATTCTGCTAAGTGTCGACACAACTCCTTTGTGTCGACACATCTTCTTGTGTTGAACTTGTTCAGTGTCGACACTTCTTCTTAGTGTCGACACATGCCTTCTGTGTTGATACTTGCTGAGTGTCGACACTTCTCCTTGTGTCGACACATTCTTCTTATGTTGAGACTTTGGATGAGTGTCGACACAACTCCTTTGTGTCGACACTTGTACTTAGAATTCTGTTGAAGTTTGCTGAGTGTCGACACATCTCCTTTGTGTCGACACTTGTACTTGAACTTTGTTGATGTATTGCTGAGTGTCGACACAGCCTCCAAGTGTCGACACTTTCTGATGTCGAC
The DNA here is from genome assembly GCA_039583875.1 of Platanthera guangdongensis. Lineage (NCBI taxonomy): Eukaryota > Viridiplantae > Streptophyta > Magnoliopsida > Asparagales > Orchidaceae > Platanthera > Platanthera guangdongensis. The sequence goes on along the minus strand of CM077150.1, from coordinate 67,740,567 downwards.
AAAGCTCCTCTGGGTGTCGACACTGCTTCTAAGTGTCGATACAGCTTCTCTGGACATTTCTTCATTATGTGTCGACACATCCTGTATGTGTCGACACTTCCCGTCTGGTGTCGACTCTGCAATCCTGGTGTCGACACAATTACTCCAAGTGTCGACACTGCTTCTCTGGATGTCGACACAAGTCTTCTTAAGTGTCGACACTTTCCTTCTAGGTGTCGACACATGGACTTAGAAACTTTTCATGCTTTCCCTGCAATTACTTAACCTGCACAACTAAACTCAAAATACATCAAATACATTTTGATGTATATCATTGAGTAGGGTGAGGCTTCTTCAAATCAGGTACATTTATTCCAATGTACCCAACACTTGTCTCCTGACCTGGAGAGGAACCTGCTCAGCCCAGCCAGTTTGCCTGTCAAGCGCTGGACCTCCTTGGCATCGCGAGGTGATTCCAAATTCAGGATGACCTTTACCTTGTCCGGGTTAGGTTCCACCCCTGCCGGAGTCAAGAAATGCCCAAGGAACTTCCCGCGGTTGGCCCCGAAGACACACTTTAAGGGGTTCAGCCTCATCTTGAATCTCCGCAGGGTGGCGAACCTCTCTTATAAATCCTTCAGGTGTGAATCCACGCACTTGCTCTTGATCATCAAATCGTCGATATAGACCTCCAAGTTTCTCCCCCTTTGATCGCGGAAGACCCGATCCATCATGCGTTGGTATGTAGCCCCTGCGTTCTTCAACCCAAAGGACATCATTTTATAACTGAAGCATCCCTCCCTCGTGATGAAGGAAACATCCTTGACATCGAGAGGGTGCATCCGGATCTGGTGATAACCTGAAAAAGCATCCAAAAAGCTCATGATATAAAAACCGACGGCTGAATCAACCAGCGCGTCGATCCGAGGCAGGGGTAGCAATCCTTAGGGCATGATTTATTTAATAAAGAGAAATCGATACACATTATCCATTTCCAACCCCCTTCTTAACCATTACCACATTGGAGATCCATCCTGGATACTGCATCTCTGAGATGAAGCCGGACTCCAGGAGCTTCCTGACCTCTTCACGGATGGGTTCCTCCAGCTTGGTGGTGATGGCTCTCATCTTTTGGTATATGTGACGAGTGCATGGGTCCAGGTTCGGGTAGTGGCAGGCCACGTCCGCGTCGATGCCCGGCATGTCTGCCGCTCTCCAAGCAAAGATGTCGATGTTGCTTTGAATGCAGGCCCGCACTCACTCCCGGTCCTCAGGACTCAAGCCCTCGCTGACCCGCACCCTCTGCACCTGCCCTGCGCTGGTGAAGACCTCCATCTCCACTACTTCCTCAGCCGGCTCCAGTTGCGACTGCTCCCAGCCTACCCTTGCTTCTTCCTCCAGCTCCAACTCCTCCCTTCCTACCTCTTCCTCAATCTCCATCGACTCCTCCGGCCCCTCCTACTGCTGCTCGACTTTCACGCACCTCTGGGCCTCTCTATCCACTCTTCTTGTTACTTGCTCCTCTACCTCCATTGCCCCCTCTGGGCTCTCCTACTGCTGCTCAGCCACCATGCCCCTCTGGGCCTCTCTCTCCACTCCTCCTGCTATCTGCTCTTCTACCTCCATTGCCCTCTCCGGGCTCTCCTGTTGATGCTCAGCCTCCACGCCCCTCTGGGCCTCTCTCTTAGCTTTCTCCTGCTCCTCCACAGTCTCCTTCCTCGCCTCCTCTAGGCTCATCCCCTCTTCCTCGACATCCTCCTCTTGCTCCGCCATCTCCCTCTCTAGCTCTTCTGCCTCTGCCATCCAGGACATGGTGATGACCGCCGTCATATAACATTGCCTTTCCACCTTCGGATCCCCCCTGATCCTAACCTGCACCCCTCCGTTATTTAACTTAAGACATTGGTGGAAAGAGGAGGGGATGCAGTGAAAGGCGCTGATGAGGGGACACCCAAAGATGGCGTTGTAACTGCTCGGAGCATCCACTATCACGAACCTGCAGTTCCGTGACACGCCTCCCAACTTCACATGCAGCCCTACTCCTCCTTTTTTTTCTTCCTCTCTCCAGAAAATCCGAACAGCGGTCCATCCAAAGCCAAGATCCTTTTCCCCTCAACCCTCATCTCATTGAATGCCTTCTTGAAGATAACATTTACTGAGCTCCCGTTGTCCACCAGTATCCTCGAGACCGTGAAATTCTCCACCGCCGTCTGGATCACCAGGGCATCACAGAACGGATCTTCATAGTCCGACATGTCTGCTGATGAGAAGGTGATCTTTTCTTCCGGTGGGGGAGCCTGGGAGGTAGAGACGACCCCCCTTTGGTACATGGTTTGAAGGTTCCCCTTGCGGGTTGCCTCGTTCCCCACTCCTCCGTGGATCACCCCGATTCCTCCCCGGGTTCCCATGTCTACCCGATCTTCACACCTATCCTCCATCTCCCACTGCTGTACTTCCACGATCCTAACCGGCAGATCCTGCCTCCCTGCTCCTCTTGCTTCCCTCATCTCCAAGAACTCGGGGCAGGTGGCCGTCGCGTGACCCTCCTCCTGGTGGAAGTCACAAAAGAGCAACGCCGCCCTACCCCTTCTTCCTTCTCCTCCTCCTCTTCTCCCAGCTCCTCGAACTCCTCTCCTTGCTCCTTTTCCTCTGCCCACCTCCATGGCCTCTTGCGGCGGCGGGACGTGACCACTTGGCTACTGCCTCCACGCTGGTTGGTCGAACCTACTGGGCTCTCGTAAGTTATCTCTCCCCTGATAGCCTACTCCTTGGCCCTGGGTGCGACCCTCCTGGGGCCTCCAACCCAACCGGTTGTTCGACTCCCGGGCCCCCCATCCCTGCTGCTGCCCAGGTCTTCGGGGCTCTTCCCTCCTTCTTTCTTCTCTTTGCTCCCTCTGTTCTCTCGGATCCTTCTGCCTTCCTGGTGCTGGTTCCTTCACATCATCTTCCGCCAGCTTGGCCAACTTCCTGGCGAACGCTGGATTTGCCATTTTGAAGTCTATCTCCTTCGCCGCCCTCTCCATGAGCTCCTCAAAAGAGAGGGGGCACTCTCTTCAACTCCATGCTGAAGAATCCCGGCCTCAGCCCCAGGGTGAAGGAGAGCATCAACGCGTACCCTGGGACCTCCTGTGTAACGCCCCGAAAATTATATTTCAGTTGGTCGCGTAAAAATGGAATTGGGTGCATGTATAGGGGTACACGGCCTAGGACACGGGCGTGTCCAAGGCCGTGTCTGGCTGGTGTTTTGGCCCTTTTTATCCCGAGAAGGAGATGACCAGGAACACGGCTTAATGACTCGGGCATGTCATTTGACACGGGCATGTTCCTACCCGTGTCAGTACCCGTGTTCAGGTTGGTCGTGTCAGTTGGCGTGGCGGTTATGTGTGACACGACCATGGTCACGGGCGTGTCGAGGAACCCGACACGGGCATGTCGCGTGAGACACAGGCGTGTCTGAGCCCGTGTGAGTATCTGTGTCCGACGATCGTGCCTGGATCGAGGCACACGGCCTGGTACACAGCCGTGTGCCAAGCCGTGTTCGGCCCAGGTTTGGGGATTTTTGAGCGGATCTGAGCCGTTCGTTTTCTTTAAATAAGATCCAATGGCCCAGATGGTTTCCTGCTATGTTAAGGCCGAGAATAGGGTAGTTAATCCTTCATTTCTCTCCAAACCATTCTCTTTCCAAGGAGTTAGGGAGAGGAGGAAGAAGAAGGAGTTTTCCGGCTGCCGACGGAGCATCGGAGCACCGTTTTGAGATCTGAGAGCGGATCCGTGGAGGAAAGTTCGTTCTGAAGATTTCCATCCAAGTAGTTTTTCCATGGCGCCAAAGCGGACTACAAGCGTAACGATTCTCCACTTGAGCATGTGAAGCTCTTCCTTTCTGCATAGGGAATCCCACTCCCGCGAGTGTGCAGTGTTACTTGGGGTTGATAGGAATAGTCCCCCTTGTGTTGCATATAGAGTCCGAAATCGAAGTACGGGCATAGGAATTGTTTGTGAAGCCTACCCGGACATGTTGGTCTGGATCGGTGATGTTGAATTTGTTATGATTTGCTGGAGAAGACTCCGTGCTTTGGGTTTTCAGGTTTCTATGCGGTAGATTGCAGCAGGGATCCTTGGAGGTTAGCTCCAAGGCGCGCCCGAAAAACTGAGCCGCATCGATGTTCTGCTAATTTGGCGGTCTGGGAACCGGCCTTGAACATAACTGGGTTATGTGATTGTTTGGAAATGGTAGGATCCGAGAGAAGCTTGGCTCGTGCGTACGTCTTAAGGTGTACTACGCGTTGTGAGCAACGAGCAAGTTGAATTGGACCTAGGCTATGTGGTTCGGTACGAGAGACCCGAAAAGGGGACTGGCCGTTGGCATAGTCGGAAACCTTAGACAGTGGTCAGGAAGGCTAAAATGCTCATGTTGTTGCATTCTTGGGGGTTGTGGTGAAGACGCTGAAGTGTCAGGATTCACCGTTAATGTTCCCTGAGTGCACGGGGTGTTTGGCTGTGCGAGCCTACACCTGTGGCGTAATATGTTTTTATATAATTGTTTAGCTGGGCTAATGATATGCAAGGAAGGAGCACCGCCGTCCCGTGAAAAGGACGGGGTCGTTATAATTTGGTCGGCTTTAGCTGACCGTTCCATGTTTCCCACCGTGCGGTGGAATATTTCTTGCAGGTGCTGCGGAGCCGAGTGCAAAATAGCGCGCTGGAGACCATGTTGTCGTGCTGGCCCTCGAAGGCCTTAGCGAATAGTTGTTTTTAATTTTGTCATGTGTGGTCGGCCTGCGAGACGATGTATGTAAGACACTATTTTGTTAAGTGAACTATTATAAGGCCATAAGGTCATGTACACTTTTAGTGTATTTGGGTTTCATTCCCATTGTGTGGATGTGGACATTCATGATTTTGGATTCAAGTTTTGGGTTCTTTATACTATTTAAAAGCTTCCGGTAGAATGCACTGTGTAGGACGAGTAGTCTTAATTAGATAGTTTGGATATTCTTATGTAACCCTTCCGACTGTCTATGGTATATGGCGTCGGGTTCCAGCTGGACCTACTGTTATATGTCATATGATGGATGGGGGTGTTACATCCTGGACCAGGAGGATCTCTTCCTGAAACCGGTCAACGTAATGGCCCAGTGTCTCATCCTGCTTCTGCCTCACAGCAAACAGGCACTCCACATCCTTCTTCCGCTTCTTTGATGTTGATAACCTCAACAGGAAACTTCTTCGCAAATCTTCAAAACAGTAGATCGACCTTGCTGGCAACTGGTGGAACCAGTCCCGAGCCTTCTCCTTCAACGTGATGGCAGATAGCCGACACTTGAAGGCATCTGTCATCTGCCTTATCGAAACGACATCTTCAAACCACTGCACGTGCTGTACAGGTTCATCCTTCCCCGAGTAGTAGGACATGTCAGGCTCCCGGAACCCCTCCGGCACTGGAGCCGAGATGATGAGCTCGCTGAAAGGGCTCTCGCCTCCTGCCTGGCGAGAGGGCACGTCCCGCGGCCTCGGCTGGCTGGCCCGATCCGCGAGACCGTGCCCTGGGAAGAGTTCTCGAACTTCCGCCTCCCTCTCGCCCAAATCTGTCAGAGCTTCCTTGCCCGGGCGCTGGCCTGGGAAGAGCTCCCGCGCGGCCACATCCCTCTCGCCAGCCTCTGTCGGGACCTCCTTCCCCGGGCGCTGTCCAGGGGCATTCTCGCCCAAGAACGGGACCTCCTCTATCGGAACCTGAGGTGTGGCCCACTCGCTTCGGGCCAAGAAGGCCAAGTTAATGGTCTGCAGGACTTCTCGCCTGAAGTCCTCCAAAATCTTCCTTGTCGCCCCCTCTCCCCGGGTGGGGGAGCCTCCAGAACCAGACCCTTCACCTTCACCTCCAGCCATGGGACAAAACTCAAGACTTTCTTGTATCAGCTGCCTTCCACGCTCACCGCACCAGAACTGTTGAAGCCAAAAATGACCTCAACGGGAGTTCAAAACAGGGGTGCAGCCAACACCTACTTCTCTCATGCCTCGACCCTCGACTACATTCAAAGGACCTAAGACTGACCCAAAGTCTCAGCAGGGAGCTCTCGCCTCCCACCCGGAAGATCTCTGAGAGCTTCCCCTCCAAAGCCAAAAACTAGGCTAAGAGCTTCTCTGAAAGCACTGGAGATTGGAAGATAATGAAAGCATGCTTTCTAAGGAGCACTTATGGGTCTATTTATAGCCTTTTGCTGACCTGAGATTACTGAAATACCCTTAGTTGACCTGTCAATAGCCAAATCCCGCGGTTTATCCTGAGGGTGCAGGGGTAATTTTACCTGAGGGTAGTTAGGTCATTTTACCCCGGGCCCTGGGCCCCACTCGGCGAGAACTCTGAGCCGAGAGCCTTCCTGTCCAGAGCCCGGCGCAAGCGATCTCCCCTGCTTATGGGCGAGAGCTCCTCCGAGGAAGCGATCTCCCCTGCTTATGGGCGAGAGCTCCACCAAGGCGGGAGCTTGGCGCAAGCGCAAGCATTCCCGCCCACTCATGGGCGGGAACTTCTTCAGGGCGGGAGCTCCTCTGGCTAGCCCAATCCTGACCGTTGGTGTCTCCGGGTCCGACTCAGCGAATATGGGGTTGTACAATATATATATATATATATACATATATATACATATACGTATATTATATATATATAATATATATATATATATAGTATATATATATATATATATATATATATACTATATATATATATATATATATATATATATATATATATATATATTATATCTATATACGTATATATATATATATAATATATATATATATATATATATAACGTATATATATATGTCTATGTTATATACGTATATGTATATGTATGTATAGTATATGTATATGTATATGTTATATACGTATATGTATATGTATGTATACATACGTATATGTATGTATACGTATATGTATATGTATGTATACGTATATGTATATGTATGTTATACGTATATGTATATGTATATGTATATGTATGTATACGTATACGTATACTATATGTATATGTATGTATACGTATATGTATATGTATGTATACGTATATGTATATGTATGTGTATACGTATATGTATATGTATGTATACGTATATGTATATGTATGTATACGTATATGTATATGTATGTATACATATCTTTATCATATAAAACAATAGGCATATCTCAAAGCACACCATCAAACAGATCTGGAACCGTCCGATCTTCAAAAATTTTGCTTCTCACCATTGGATCTCAACAAAGGCCTGCCAATATCAAAATCTCAACAAAAAAAAAACACTGTTCAAAACCAAAAAAAATCCCGATACCATTGTTCCCTCCCGCCCCTCAGGGCTCAACCCCGCCGTCGGCGGCGGAGCCGTCGGCGGCCTGCCCGGCGCCCACCGGCGGGTTCGCCGGCCTCGGCGAACCCGCCGGGAGTTGTCCGGCGGCGAAACTGGAGCTCACGGGCAGGGCCGCCGCCGGCGGTGGCCCTGCCCGCTCCCGCCGGACAACCCCCGGCGGGTTCGCCGGAGGCCGGGGAACCCGCCGGTGGGCGCCGGGCAGGCCGCCGGCGGCTCCGCCGCCGGCGGCGGGCGGAAGCGGCGCTGCCCGTGCGGTTTTATTTTTTTTTTCGATTTTTTATTTCTTTATATATTTAAATACTTTATATTATTAATAAATAATAAATAATTATTAAATAATTATTAAAAAATCATAAAATTAAAATTTAAAATTAATAAATAATTTTAAATTTTAAAAATTGTATACCGGGTGGGCGAAGCCCGCCGGGGGGCGGGCGAAGCCCGCCGGAATGCCAAGCGGGCGAAGCCCGCTTGGTTGCGGGCGAAGCCCGCAGCGACGCATCGAGAACGGGCGGAGCCCGTTCGAAGATGCTAGTATGTATATGTATGTATACATATATGCAAGGGCGGAACCAGTGTAGCCACGCTAGGCACGTGCCCGAGCGGTTTTTATCGCTAAATTAGGTCAGTTTACTCAGTTCCATCTGATCCCGTCGCCGCTCCCTGTGCTCGATCCTTGATATGCCCGACGTCGCCGATCCCTGCTGGCCCGTCGCCGATCCCATCGCCGCTCCCTGTGCCCGAATCCCGATCCCTGCTGTCCCCGGCGTCGCTGATGCGGGTCCACTGATCGATGCTCCTGCTGCCCGCTGCTCCCGCTACCCGCTGGCCGCTGGTATCTCTTCTTCTTCTTCTTCGACTTCGACATTTTTTGTCGAGCTCGACATTCTTTGTCGAGCTCGACGAAGAATGTCGAGCTCGACTGTTTGATGAAAATGTCGAGCTCGACGAAAAATGTCGAGCTCGACTGCTCGACGAAAATGTCGAGCTCGACTGCTCAACGAAAATGTCGAGCCCGACATTCTTCGTCGAGCTCGACTGCTCGACAAAGAATGTCGAGCCCGACATTATTCGTCGAGCTGTCGAGCTCGACGAAGAATGTCGGGTTCGACATTCTTCGTCGAGATCGACGACAATTGTCGAGCTTGACATTCTTCGTCGAGCTCGACTGCTCAACGAAGAATGTCAAGCTCGAGTGCTCGACATTTTTCTTCTTCTTCGTATCGGTGAAATTTTTTGCATAGAACCATTTACATAGCTGCTTCCTTGAAATCTGGACTGAAATTCAGTCCAGATTTCATAGTGAAAACTGGACTGAAATTCAGTCCAGATTTCATAGTGAAAACTGCACTGAATTTCAGTCCAGATTTCACAGAAATCTGGAGTGAATTTCAGTCCAGATTTCACAGAAATCTGGAGTGAATTTCAGTCCAGATTTCACTGGACTTTTGTGAAATCTAGACTGAATTTCAGAACAGATTTCATAGTGAATACTGGACCGAAATCTAGTCCAAATTTCTGTGAAATCTGGACGCACCATTGTGCTAATCTTTGAGCATTTTAATGTTAGGTACACACCATTGTGTTGCTGGAATTCATCGTGAATGGTTGATTTGGAGCTCTAATCGTCTTGTGTTGCTGGTACACTCTTGTTCCCTGATTTTCTATTTTAGTTTCCTTATGAGGGCCACTTGTTGATGCGCGGAAACGTCGCGGGGCACCAGCCAGCTAACACGGAGGGGGTGTTCGGTCTCACAGCTAGGAGAGTAGGAGAGGAGGGAAGGAAGGAAGCCTCTGAGTGCTCGAGAGTGGAGCAAACGGCTTGTCAAAGAGGGTTGCGGGGATAGAGGAGAGAAGCTTGATCAACAGAGCAGGTTGATCAAGAGAGGAGAGGGAGGTTGACCAGGAGCTGTCGAGCAGACGGCTAAGGGGACGGTTGTGCTTGCAGGTTGGAAGCCGAGGAGAGCTGAGCTGAGAAGAAGTCCGCTGAGCAGAGGAGCAAAACTTGCTGAGCAGAGGAGCAAGGCTTGCCGAGCAGAGGAGTAGAAGAGGGGGCGCGCTAGCAGCGGCAACAACACACTTCGCCCGCCGCGGCCTAAATGCCACTCCTGCGACGGGCTTTCCTTTCCTTATTAAATAGCTAGAGATTACAAGCTTACAAGTACAACCTTTACAACAAAAATCACTTAAAGGGTACAAGGAGAAGCTGGCGGCTAAGAGAGAAGAAAGTGCCAGAAAGCAGAGGAGAAGCTGCCAGAGACTAAGTAAAATAGTCTGCCAGCTGCTGGAGGACTGGGAAACTGAGTCTGCAGAGTCTGCTGAAGAGCTACTGGAGAGCTGCGCGGACAGGAAACTGAGTCCGCAGAGCTTGCTGGAGAAGGTGACGACGGACGTGCGCGCTGACTGGGAATCGGAGTCCGCAGGGTCTGCTGGCAAGACTTGTCTTCAGCTTCTGGATGATCACCCCTGCAGAATGAGAGGCCACCATGGGCTATTTATAGGCCCAGGGGAGTTCTTCTAGAAAGCGGGGCCCAGTGACATCAGCATGACGACCTGCGCGGACTCCCGCGGACAGAGATTTTGCGTCCGCACCTTGACTGATGGAGCCGAGCGGCAGAAGGCCCTGGAGAGAACTGGGGGTCCGCCCCCTAGCGGGCGGACGGGCCGGTGGACTCCGGGAGGAGTCCGCCCGGCAGGCCGGGGGGGGGGGGGGAGGCTGCCCGCCTGGCGGGCGGCCTGGGCGGACTCCGGGGCGGAGCTCCGCCCCCCGGCACTGGTCCGCCCGGGGGGCCGCCCCCTAGCGTCGCCTGGGCGGACTCCCAGGGGGAGTCCGCCCGGCAGAGAGCCGGGGTTCCGCCCCTAGCGTGGCGGACTGGGCGGACTCCAGGGGGGAGTCCGCCCGGCGAGAGCCGGGGCCGCCCCCTAGCGGGCGGCCTAGGCGGACTCCAGGGGAGAGTCCGCCCGGCAGAGAGCCGGGTCCGCCCCCTAGCGGGCGGACTGGGCGGACTCCTCCGCCCCAGAGAGGGGTCCGCCCCTAGCGGGCGGACTGGGCGGACTCCAGGGGGAGTCCGCCCGGCAGAGAGCGGGGCTGCCCCCTAGCGGGCGGACTGGGCGGACTCCAGGGGGAGTCCGCCCGGCAGAGAGCCGGGTCCGCCCCCTAGCGGGCGGACTGGGCGGACTCCAGGGGGAGTCCGCCCGGCAGAGAGCCGGGTCCGCCCCCTAGCGGGCGGACTGGGCGGACTCCAGGGGAGTCCGCCCGGCAGAGAGCCGGGGCCGCCCCCTAGCGGGCGGACTGGGCGGACTCCGGGGGGAGTCCGCCCGGCAGAGAGCCGGGTCCGCCCCCTAGCGGGCGGACTGGGCGGACTCCAGGGGGAGTCCGCCCGGCAGAGAGCCGGGTCCGCCCCCTAGCGGGCGGACTGGGCGGACTCCAGGGGGAGTCCGCCCGGCAGAGAGCCGGGTCCGCCCCCTAGCGGGCGGACTGGGCGGACTCCGGGGGGAGTCCGCCCGGCAGAGAGCCGGGTCCGCCCCCTAGCGGGCGGACTGGGCGGACTCCACGGGGAGTCCGCCCGGCAGAGAGCCGGGGCCGCCCCCTAGCGGGCGGACTGGGCGGACTCCAGGGGGAGTCCGCCCGGCAGAGAGCCGGGTCCGCCCCCTAGCGGGCGGACTGGGCGGACTCCAGGGGGAGTCCGCCCGGCAGAGAGCCGGGTCCGCCCCCTAGCGGGCGGACTGGGCGGACTCCAGGGGGAGTCCGCCCGGCAGAGAGCCGGGGCCGCCCCCTAGCGGGCGGACTGGGCGGACTCCAAGGGGAGTCCGCCCGGCAGAGAGCCGGGTCCGCCCCCTAGCGGGCGGACTGGGCGGACTCCAGGGGGAGTCCGCCCGGCAGACGGGCAGAGGCCGCCCCCTAGCGGGCGGCCTGGGCGGACTCCAGGGGGAGTCCGCCCGGCTGGCCTGGCCGCCCCCTTGTGGGCGGCCTGGGCGGACTCCGGGGGGAGTCCGCCAGGCTGGCGGGCAGAGGCCGCCCTGGGTGGGCGGCCTCGGCGGACGGCGGCAGGAGGCCGCCGCCCCTCGGGCAGCTGGGAGGTCGCCCCGGGTGGGCGTCCTTGATGGACGGCGGCTAGAGACCACCGCCCCTCGGGCGAAAGTGGGAGGCCGTTCCTGGTAATGCTGTTGGCGGACTCCTGCAAGGAAAAGTACTGCATGATTAGCGAACCCAACCGCATGTCCCGCGAGGGGAGCTTTTTGGAGTAGCCCGCCGTCCCGTAGGGCATGCGATTGCTAGGAGACCTAGGCGGATAGGGAAAACTGTCCGCCTATGCTGGGGCTCATCGCGATCAAAGAGAGAGTCTAAGGGTCGCGATTAGCCAGCTGTCCACCTTGGGAAGGATCGCCGATTTCTGGGTTAACATAATCCCCGCACTTTTTCAAGTTCTGCAAAGAACTTCGAAATAGTTGGAGACCCACGAAAATCGTGATCCACCCCAACGAAAGAAGAGGAGCAAGGAGAGACAGAACCTGAAGACTCTCCTTACAAGCTTGGTGCTTCCTGTCTGTTTTCCTGCAAGAGGAAAGTTAGGGCAAATATGTATGGGTGGCACATCGAGTGTGTACCTGAATTTGCTTTTGCAAAACGAAGAAGGCATGTCTTCTGTAAATGTTCTGCAAAACAAAAGTGAGGAAAACAGAAGGACATAACAACTCGCAAGTACCTGGAATGGACCTGCAAGTCTTTGCTGGTTCCTGCAAAGGAAGAGTTAGGAGTATGCTCAATATATATGAGAGTAACTTGCAAGTACATGTGAAGAAACTTGCAAGGGTTTGCTGATCTCTGCAAAAAGAGAGTTAGGAGCAGGTATTGTATAAAAATAAACTACAAGTACCTGAATGAGGCTTGCAGGTGTTTGCTAACTCTGCGAGAAGAGGAGTTAGAAGCAAATAAGATATGAAGATAACTTGCAGGTACCTGTGAAGAGAAGGCTTGCAAGTGTTAACTGTTGACTGTTAACTATCGACAAGATAAGGCCGATATAATCAATTAGCAAGGAGAATGCCTGATGAATATTATCATGAATCCCGGATCAATAAACTGTGTTAACTGCTAACAGATATGACTGGATTGCGACAGCATGACTGGTAGCGCTTGAGCAAACAATATATAGAAGATGAGAGCAATAGAACTTATATAGGTAGAGTGCGAGTCATCATCCGATAGAGCTTTGAATAAGCAATTCATACAGGATGAGCATGAGCAAAGTGATTGCTTGAAATCCCTTTGAGATAACCCATGAAGGTTGATGAGATGGGGTCGATATGACCAAGTAGCAAGAGAAATGCCTGATGATCATTATCACGAAATCCAGATTAATGAATCGAGCGCTAGCTGCTGACATGACTGGATGGACATGATCAAAATGAATGCTAGAATCCTTTTGATAGGTGGGATTAACCTGTTCACCTGTGAAAGGAGGGAAGAGAGAAAAGGAGGGCTGCACCCGGAATGATTAAAGTGGGTTGAATGCTGCCACAGGTGTTCCCCGTGGTCCTTATGCATCACTTGCCCGGAAAATCATCCCGAGTATAGTCCTACTCAAAGCGGGCTGGCCGCGCATCCTCAAGGAGGGGGGAAAAAGGAAAAGAGGTCCATGTTCGGAATGACTACAGAGGGTTGAATGCTGCCACAGGTGTTCCCCGTGGGCCTTATGCATCACTTGCCCGAAAAGATCATTCCGAGTATGGTCCTGCTCAAAGCGGGAAAGGAAAAAGAGGTCCATGTTCGGAATGACTACAGAGGGTTGAATGCTGCCACAGGTGTTCCTCGTGGGCCTTATGCATCACTTGCCCGAAAAGATCATTCCGAGTATGGTCCTGCTCAAAGCGGGCTGGCCGCGCATCCTCAAGGAGGGCACAAAGCAAGGGAAGGTCCTGAGAAGGACCGCTGGAAGCAAGGAAGATCTTGAGAAGGATCGCTAGAAACTCTGCTCTCTTGCCCTGGGCACAAGCATCACTGATCAAGGAGACAGGTTGCGCCAAGAGGCCTATATTATCTGTGTATTGATCAGTGGAGTTGTGAGAACCCGAGGGGCATGGATCGAGGATACCGGAGAGAGTTATTCGGCCACCACAATTGAAGGCTGATCTAAGAGACAAGGCTACGCTTGATCGCCATTGCTTGTCCAGCGAAGATCATCCTAACCGTAGTGTTTCCTATATGACGCACAGCAGAGCTAACACATGGGGCTCCCCTAGCACACACTCTATGTCAGATGCTGGCTAGGATCCTAAGCCTGAAGCCCATAATCGTAGATGAACTGCTCCCACTACACACATGGGTATACTCCCGCCATATGTGGTCGAAGCGGTAGTGCGAGAACAAACTACGGAGGGAACGTTTCAGACTCGGCGAAATCTCATGGGCGTATTGATCCAGAGAGAGAGAGAGAGAGAGAGACAACAAAAAGGGAACTGTGTCAGTACAGGATCTCTGAATAAAAGCTTTGCAGAAAAGCAAGAAACTAACACTGAGAAGTGTTGTAAAGAATGTATGAAAGAGGGAGAGAGTAAGGGTTGAGATAACCCCTGAAGGTTGCAAGGAGCTCCGGAGGACTGTGAAGTCCATGGCTTTGGAGGACGGTGAAGTCCTTGCTAGTTCAGAATAGCCTTCCCAGCACACCTTCATCGTCGGCGTCGAAGCATTCGACTTCTTGGTTGACAATAAGGAGAGGAGGCTCTTCGACGTGATTCACTCCCCTTGAGGAGCAAGGAACATCTGAAACCTCTTTGCCCTTTGACGTTGATGGGTCAGGGCGATCTTCTTTAGGAAGCAAGTCATGCATCTTGTCCTGCTGGAGCATCCTTTGCACAAGCTGACAATATGCTCGGCAGTTTTCTGTTCGATGGCCTGGCTCTTTGTGGAATTCACAATAAGGCTCTGAGTCTCTAGACCTCTGATCGGCTGGCCGGTAGGGCTTCTTGTAACTTGCCCTGTCTTTCATGATCTGGATCACTTCTTGCACGACGTCGTCGAGATCAGACTCGTGCAAGTCATCGTCTTGCTGCTGTTGGACAGCTGCTGTTTGAGAAGGAGCTAGCGGTAGCAATGGATCTTGAGCATCACGGCTCGGGAAGGAGTATCGCTGGCGATGAAGCCTTCTCTCCTTCCTTGAGTGAGCTGGGAAATGATTGTAAGGAGACCTTGGAGGTGGCTTGCGAAACGGATCTTTCTCTGATACAAGCTTGGAGACGAAGCCTGGATTGCTCGTCTCGCCTCGGATGTATGAGTTGGCTAGAGCGATCGGCTCTTGGTATGTCCTTGGAGCACGGACATTAGCTTCAAACATGAGAGGCCCTTCGCGAAGACCGTGGATAAGAGCCACTCGGTACATTTCTTGATCAATGATTTCGATGTCCAGAATCTCTCTCTGGAATCGATCAACAAATTGAGACCAAGTTTCATCACTGCGCTGTCTGATCTCAAAGAGGGCTTCAGGACCGCCCTTTCTCTTGGAGGAGGTAGAGAATCTGAGAAGGAACTCTCTACGAAGATCGAGGAAGGAAGAGATGGAGTGAGGGCGGAGGCCATAGAACCAATCCCTCACTCGCCCATCAAAGGAGGTAACAAGAAGCTTGCACTTGGTTGCATCTGACAGAGTCTTGAGAGCAACGACTGATTCGAAGGCTTGAAGATGCTTGACTGGATCAGTCTCTCCTGTATAGATTGGCAGGCGAGGCTCTCTGAAGTTTGCTGGAGTAGGTTCAAGGCGAACACTCTCAATAAATGGCGACGGCTCTTCCTGCTCTCCCACAGCATAGGGATCAAAGGGAGCATAGGCTGCAGCTGCAAAAGAAGCAGGGGGTAGAAAGGAAAGGTTGCTGCAGGAGCAGAGGCAGGAGCTGGGGGGCAAGGATGACTTCCTTGAAAGTTGAAAAGTCTAGCAGGACTTCCCCGGGCTGCTTGCCGGAAGAAGTTATGGCGAGCAGCGAACTCTTCATCTTGAGTTCGCAAAGGAGCAGCAGGACCTTGCGAGAAGGTCGGGGTATAAGGCGGATAGAACGGCGGACAAGCTTGAGAATAAGCTTGCTTATGTTCTGATGTTGGCGTTGGGTTGACTGGAGCAGCTGGAGCAGCTGGAGCACCTGCTGGATGGGAATCTAACCGCTGCGTGATCGCAGCAAGGACTTGGTTGATGGCTTGGAACTGTTGAGCATTCTCACGGCGCGACTGCTCAAAAGCTTCCCAGAGAGGATCTTCACTGGGACTTGGAGCAAAGTTCTCGGCTGATTGATCTGACATGGCTAACTGTCGCTGTTCACCGTCTGACCGGATCTAAAGGCCGCGTGTTAACTGTTGATGCGCGGAAACGTCGCGGGGCACCAGCCAGCTAACACGGAGGGGGTGTTCGGTCTCACAGCTAGGAGAGTAGGAGAGGAGGGAAGGAAGGAAGCCTCTGAGTGCTCGAGAGTGGAGCAAACGGCTTGTCAAAGAGGGTTGCGGGGATAGAGGAGAGAAGCTTGATCAACAGAGCAGGTTGATCAAGAGAGGAGAGGGAGGTTGACCAGGAGCTGTCGAGCAGACGGCTAAGGGGACGGTTATGCTTGCAGGTTGGAAGCCGAGGAGAGCTGAGCTGAGAAGAAGTCCGCTGAGCAGAGGAGCAAAACTTGCTGAGCAGAGGAGCAAGGCTTGCTGAGCAGAGGAGCAAGGCTTGCTGAGCAGAGGAGCAGAAGAGGGGGCCGCTAGCAGCGGCAACAACACACTTCGCCCGCCGCGGCCTAAATGCCACTCCTGCGACGGGCTTTCCTTTTATTAATAGCTAGAGATTACAAGCTTACAAGTACACCTTTACAACAAAAATCACTTAAAGGTTACAAGGAGAAGCTGGCGGCTAAGAGAGAAGAAAGTGCCAGAAAGCAGAGGAGAAGCTGCCAGAGACTAAGTAAAATAGTCTGCCAGCTGCTGGAGGACTGGGAAACTGAGTCTGCAGAGTCTGCTGAAGAGCTGCTGGAGAGCTGCGCGGACAGGAAACTGAGTCCGCAGAGCTTGCTGGAGAAGGCGACGACGGACTGCGCGGATTGGGAAACGGAGTCCGCAGGGTCTGCTGGCAAGACTTGTCTTCAGCTTCTGGATGATCAACCCCTGCAGAATGAGAGGCACCATGGGCTATTTATAGGCCCAGGGGAGTTCTTCTAGAAGCGGGGCCCAGTGACATCAGCATGACGACCTGCGCGGACTCCGCGGACAGAGATTTTGCGTCCGCACCTTGACTGATGGAGCGAGCGGCAGAAGGCCCTGGAGAGAACTGGGGTCCGCCCCCTAGCGGGCGGACTGGGCGGACTCCGGGAGGAGTCCGCCCGGCAGGCCGGAGGCCGCCCCCTGTCGGGCGGCCTGGTCGGACTCCGGGGCGGAGTCCGCCCGGCAGGGCGCCGGGGCCGCCCCGTAGCGGGCGGCCTGGGCGGACTCCAGGGGGAGTCCGCCCGGCAGAGAGCCGGGTCCGCCCCCTAGCGGGAGGACTGGGCGGACTCCAGGGGGAGTCCGCCCGACAGAGAGCCGGGGCCGCCCCCTAGCGGGCGGCCTGGGCGGACTTCAGGGGGAGTCCGCCCGACAGAGAGCCGGGTCCGCCCCCTAGCGGGCGGACTGGGCGGACTCCAGGGGGAGTCCGCCCGGCAGAGAGCCGGGTCCGCCCCCTAGCGGGCGGACTGGGCGGACTCCAGGGGGAGTCCGCCCGGCAGAGAGCCGGGGCCGCCCCCTAGCGGGCGGACTGGGCGGACTCCAGGGGGAGTCCGCCCGGCAGAGAGCCGGGTCCGCCCCCTAGCGGGCGGACTGGGCGGACTCCAGGGGGAGTCCGCCCGGCAGAGAGCCGGGTCCGCCCCCTAGCGGGCGGACTGGGCGGACTCCAGGGGGAGTCCGCCCGGCAGAGAGCCGAGGCCGCCCCTAGCGGGCGGCCTGGGCGGACTCCAGGGGGAGTCCGCCCGGCAGAGAGCCGGGTCCGCCCCCTAGCGGGTGGACTGGGCGGACTCCAGGGGGAGTCCGCCCGGCAGAGAGCCGGGGCCGCCCCCTAGCGGGCGGACTGGGCGGACTCTAGGGGGAGTCCGCCCGGCAGAGAGCCGGGTCCGCCCCCTAGCGGGCGGACTGGGCGGACTCCAGGGGGAGTCCGCCCGACAGAGAGCCGGGTCCGCCCCCTAGCGGGCGGACTGGGCGGACTCCAGGGGGAGTCCGCCCGGCAGAGAGCCGGGGCCGCCCCCTAGCGGGCGGACTGGGCGGACTCCAGGGGGAGTCCGCCCGGCAGAGAGCCGGGTCCGCCCCCTAGCGGGCGGACTGGGCGGACTCCAGGGGGAGTCCGCCCGGCAGACGGGCAGAGGACGCCCCCTAGCGGGTGGCCTGGGCGGACTCCAGGGGGAGTCCGCCCGGCTGGCCTGGCCGCCCCCTTGCGGGCGGCCTGGGCGGACTCCGGGGGAGTCCGCCCGGCTGGAGGGCAGAGGCCGCCCTGGGTGGGCGGCCTCGGCGGACGGCGGCAGGAGGCCGCCGCCCCTCGGGCAGCTGGGAGGTCGCCCCGGGTGGGCGTCCTTGATGGACGGCGGCTAGAGACCACCGCCCCTTGGGCGAAAATGGGAGGCCGTTCCTGGCAATGCTGTTGGCGGACTCCTGCAAGGAAAAGTACTGCATGATTAGCGAACCCAACCGCATGTCCGCGAGGGGAGCTTTGGGAGTAGCCCGCCGTCCCGTAGGGCATGCGATTGCTAGGAGACCTAGGCGGATAGGGAAAACTGTCCGCCTACGCTGGGGCTCATCGCGATCAAAGAGAGAGTCTAAGGGTCGCGATTTGCCAGCTGTCCACCTTGGGAAGGATCGCCGATTTCTGGGTTAACACCACCCGCCTTCAATTAGACGCGGTGTGTCTCCCTCGGTTCATTGCGAACCTTCTGGGTCGATTGTGTCCATCCCCGGAATATTTTTTGCATTAGTAGTCTGACATGCGAGTCTGGATTTAGGCATGCTGTGTGAAACCTACCCGTGGCGGTAAGCCCGGATCGGTGATGTTTGTGATGT
The DNA here is from genome assembly GCA_039583875.1 of Platanthera guangdongensis. Classification (NCBI taxonomy): domain Eukaryota; kingdom Viridiplantae; phylum Streptophyta; class Magnoliopsida; order Asparagales; family Orchidaceae; genus Platanthera; species Platanthera guangdongensis. The sequence goes on along the minus strand of CM077150.1, from coordinate 67,722,192 downwards.
GCATATCGATTAGTTGTAGTCGCTCTAACGGGAATGTGTCACAACCCGCATTTCCTCAACGAATATATCATATCAGAGTAAGAGGAACTACGTGTTATGATGTCACGTCGTGCAGGGGATAACTGCACGCGCTCAGGCTTTTCAGGACAAAATTCCATACAATCAGCCCGTTTTGAGCAACACGACTCAGGCTCGAGAAAGTGCATGCATTCCCTAAGAGGCCTCTCCGAGTCCCTAAATTGGACTTCGGCTTGCTGGGGAATCGTGCAACTAGGCTACCAAACCAGCCACTCGCAAACCCGCGGGAAAACCATGCTCAAACAACGGTCAGAGCCACTGTAACGCCCATCAAGCGTATGCAATCACTCAACACAAAAATCCGTGGCGTTACAGAATGTCCCGTGAATTTTATGCTGTGTTTTATTTAGTGTCAGGATCTAAACCTTTCTTTTGTAATATTGTGTTAAATTTTTGATTTTAATATTGTATTCAATATTTTAATTACAAAAATATCTTTGCAAAAAAGAATTTCTGGGTCGCTTCCCCCGAACCCCCCGAATTGACAAAACTTAGATTATGTCCGTGCGACTTCAAAATCCTAGTTCCGCCACTGCATATATGTATATATGTATGTGTATGTGTATGTGTATATATATATATATATAGAGAGAGAGAGAGAGAGAGGGAGAGAGAGACTAGTGCCCGACACGGGGCTCCGCCCCTATGGCTACGCGTCACAGTATCTGACCCGTGACGGCGGGCTTCGCCCACACCTGGCTGTGCCCGCCCAGCTGCGGGCTGCACCCGTCCCGCGGCGTTTAAATTTTATTATACTATTTTTAAAAAATATTTTAAAAATATTTTTTAAAATCAAATATTTTAAAAAATATTTATATAATAATATTTAATCCTAGAGGCGTGGATGGCCTATAGGAGTGGATGGCATGTAGGCGGACAAATTTCCAATATAGCCCCAGAAATAACCGATAGTATAAGTTTAGCCCCGTTTTTATAATCCTTTCCAATATAGCCCTTTTTTCTTATTTTAAATGCTGTAACCTGTGTTTTATATAATTAAGGATATGAATTAATTAAATATGGCTTAACAAATTCACAGTATAGCCCTTTTTTGATAACAATTCTCACTCTAGCCCCATTTTCCCACTGTCTAAGAAATTTTTAGCTTATAGTTTAGTCTCACACTAGTTTGAAACTTTTTTTAATTACTCATTTGAGAGCCTATAAAAAATATATTGTCTCATAGCTAACCACGCAAAGTAACCTTGCATATCTTCACATAAGGATTTGCTATCTACAGATTGCAGGTTAGTAATTTAAAATTTTTATTCTTTAATTATTTTTTAATTTAATAGCAAAAAGTTATTAGTTTTTTTCTTAATAAGTTAAATGTTTAGTATATTTTTTATGATTTAATAACGAAAATTTATTTATTAAGAAGTGATTTAATTAGTTATTAATAAATGTTTTTTAAAATTTAGTGTTTTTCGGGTATTATAATCATGTCTGATGGTCTTGAATTCGAAATTGATGAGTGTGAAGTGTATCAGGAACAAAGATTAGATTTTGATTTAAATGAACTGGATGATAACAGCAGTGACGAATCCCTTGATAATGAGGATGATGAAAATATTTCTGAAACTCAAAATAGAGTTAAAGAAATATTTGAACGATCAATTTTGGTTGATCGTAGTTGGGTTGATCGTGTAATTGTTGACAATTCATTCATTCAATTTGTTAGAACAATAAAAAATTGGACGGTTGAAGAAGATTTTGATGGAGAACAGTCACAAGATAACTGAATCATGGACTTTTTATTACTTCATGATTTACAAGTTGGAACTATTTTTAGAACAAATGGGAGATGCACTGCACTATTAGTGCTTGGTATATTCAAAATCACGTACAATTTAAAACATTTCAGTTTAATCAATGCAGATTAGTCCTAGTATGCTTAGAGAACATGCATTCTAGTCGACCATGTACATGAAAACTAAGGGCTATTGTTTCCAAAAAATACGGAGGTGCTTGGTTGATTTCAAAAATTTCTGGCTCTCATATATGTACAAATGCAAACATACAAAATGATCATAGACAATGCACTGCACGATTTATTGCAAGATTTATTACTCATGTACTTCGGACACAAATAGACATTTAACCGAGCGAGATAAGAGGTCGGATACATGCAAAATTCAATATCATGACGAGCTATAAAAACATTCAATTTTGAGAATGTTTATGAGAATTTTATTACTTTTGTAGTTAGTGAATGGTTATTAAAACATTCAATTTTAATTGTTGCGGAATGTTTTATTTAAGCCTTACTAAAATTTTCAAAAGTCTTGAACATCCGACAACTTATAATCGTTCCATCAAATTAAGTGAAAAGGGACTAAAGTGAGAATTTTTTTCAAAAAAGGGCTATATTTATACTTTATAAGAATTAAGAGGCTATACTGGAAATTCATTAATCCGGATTAAAGTAATGAAAATTCTTAATTAACAAAAAGAGGCTATATTGGGAAGGATTATAAAAACGAGGCTAAACTTATACTATTGATTATTTCTGGGGCTATATTGGAAATTTGTCCCATGTAGGCGTGGATATTTAAAAAATATTTTAAAAATATATTATTTAATCCTACAGGCGTGGATGACCTGCTTAGGCGGGATTAAATCCCGCCTAAGCAGCCGGGATTTAATCTCGCCTGCTTATGAGGGATTAATCACCCCTAATTAATCCTGTCTGGGATTGTATTAATCTCAGGCAGGATTTAGTCTCACACTGCCAGTTATGCATGATTTTTCGGGTATATATAGGTTTCCCTCCTTTGCAGGATCGGTGGCCAGTGTGTACAACCCCGTATTCGCGAAGAGTGGACCCTAAACGAGGCGGACGCATTTTTAAGCTTTTGGGGCGTTTTGAACTCTTGGTGGCCAATTTTAGCTATGTCTTGGAAACATACTAGTAGGGGGAGAAAATATTTCTCCCCCCAAGGCACTCTGAAGAAGCCGTCCGTAGGCCGCCCAAGCCGCCTCAGCCCGACCCCAGGCCGCCTAAGCCGCTTCAGCCCGGCCCCAGGCCGCCTCAGCTCGGCCCTAGGCCGCCTAAGCCGCTTCAACCCGGCCCCAGGCCGCCTAAGCCGCTTCAACCCGGCCCTAGGCCGCCCAAGCTGCTTCAGCCCGGCCCCAGGCCGCCTAAGCCGTCTGGCCAAGGCCGCAGGCCGCCCAGCTCACCCAGCCAGGCCGCCAGCTCGCCTTGCCCCGTCTCGCCAGACCGCCGCCTCACCCAGGCCGCCGTCTCGCCGAGTAGGCCAGCTCGCAGGTCGCCCAGCTCACCCAGCCTGGCCGCCAGCTCGCCTTGCCCCGACTCGCCAGACTGCCGCCTCGCCCAGGCCACCGTCTCGCCGAGTAGGCCAGCTCGCAGGCCGCCCAGCTCACCCAGCCAGGCCGCCAGCTCGCCTTGCCCCGTCTCGCAAGACCGTCGTCTCGCCCAGGCCATCGTCTCGCCGAGTAGGCCAGCTCGCAGGCCGCCCAGCTCACCCAGCCAGGCCGCAGCTCGCCTTGCCCCGTCTCGCCAGACCGCCGCCTCGCCCAGGCCGCCGTCTCGCCGAGTAGGCCAGCTCGCAGGCCGCCCAGCTCACCCAGCTAGGCCGCCAGCTCGCCTTGCCCCGTCTCGCCAGATCGCCGCCTCTCCCAGGCCGCCGTCTCGCCGAGTAGGCCAGCTCGCAGGCCGCCCAGCTCACCCAGCCAGGCCGCCAGCTCGCCTTGCCCCTGCTTTTACTGTCTTGCCCTCGGGGGGGGGGGGGGGGGGGGGGGGGGAATTACCCCTCTGCCCCCGGCCGTGGCTGCTTTCTATTGGCCCAAGGTATTTTGGGCGTAAAGGTATTTTGGTCATTTTACTCCCTAGGGCTTGGAAAAACTATAAATAGACCCCCTTGGGTGCCTTGGAGGGGGACCCCCTTTTTTGGCTTCCTTCTCCCTTATCTTCTTCTTGGTAGAGTGGAGAGAGCTCTTCAAGGCACCCTAGCTCGAGCATTGGCTAGGGAGGGGAAGAGCTCAGGTAGCCTTCCGGGTGTGAGGTGGGACCTCCGCGCTAGAGCCGAGGGTCTGTTCATAGTCTCCTAAGTCTCCGGTCTGTGACGTTCTCTCGAGTATAGTAAGTGTGAGGTCACCCCTTTTAGGGACCCCGAACTCCACAGAGACCAAGTTTTTGGTTTCAACACTTTGGTGTGGTGAGCGTGGAGAGTGACCAGCACAGAAGATCCCGAGAGAGTGTCATGACGGGAGGCCAAGGAGGTAGTGATGATCTCGGCGAGCTCCCCACCCCAGGACCCTTCGTGGGGAGGCAAGAGTTCATGGCCTCCATCTAGGGCATCATGGAGATGCTGCGAAGTATTGCTCCTCAGGGTGGCAGCTCCACCCTGACCTCCCAGGAGTTAGCTCCCCCTCTCGACGAGTCGACTCCCAAGGGTCTAGGCGTGATGACCCCAGCAGGGGGAGAAGGAAGTGCACCAGGAAGAAGGCCAGGGAAGGAGAGGATGGGAGATGGGGTCGAGCGAGACATCACCACCCGGGAGCTGTTCTCCAGCCCGGCGAGTACCAACCTCCCAGGCGAGCAGGCCGCGCGAGTAGAAGTGGCGAGACCACCCCTTAGGGGGTCACCCTTCAGCGAGCTGATCATCTCAGCTCCCGTTCCCGAGGGGTTCAGAGAGCCAGACATGGCTTACTATTCCGGGAAGGATGATCCCATCCAACACTTGCAATGGTTCGAGGATGCGGTCTCTATCAGGCCGATGACAGATGCCTTCAAGTGTCGCCTCTTTGCGATCACGTTAAAGGAGAAGGCAAGGAACTGGTTCCATCAACTCCCTCCAAGGTCGATCTATGGGTTCGAGGACTTGAGTCGGAGCTTCCAGCTTCGCTTCTCCACCTCCAAGAAGCGGAAGAGGAGCCCCGAGTCCATCTTCCTGATAAGGTAGGTGGCCGAGGAGTCGCTGGCCCGTTACGTTGACAGGTTCCAAGAGGAGATCCTGGAGGTCCAGGAGATGCCAGGGTATGCTCTCCAGATGGCCTTCACTGTTGGGCTGAAGGAGGGCTTCTTCAAGATGAGCTTGACCCGGAAGGCCCCCCTTTCCTTCGAGGAGCTGATGGAGAGTGCGGCTGAGGAGATAGCCATGGAGGCAGCCAACCCGTCATTTGTCAAAAAATTGGCAAGGCTAACAGAGGCGGAGTCGAAGGAGCAAGGAGGCGCAAGGCATCAGGAAGGAAGAAGGAGAGAAGAGCAGAGAGCTCAGGGGTTCCAGGGATAGGAGGGTCCAGAACCAGGTTGGAGACAGCAGGGAGGACCCATTCAGGGTCCAGGAAGAGGTCACAACCAATGTGGGGGGATTTTCATGAAGGCCGAGGGAGGTTCAACTTCCAAAGGCAAGCCCCTAAGCAACTCCTACCCTCGCCACAGAAAGCGATGGAAATTGGTCGAAGGGAGAGGAGGAACCGCACGGGAAGGAGAAGAGTCAGAGTAGAGTTACCCTACTGTGAGTTCCACCAGGAGGAAGTCCACGCAACATCTACTTGCCCCGAATTTCTGGAGTTGAGAAGGACAAGAGCTCCAGCACCGCAACCTCATCAGCCTCAACAAGCGCAAGACTCGGTGCGGATTGAAGAAGTCCGAGCTGAGGTAGCAGAGGAGAGATGTGAGGACCGGGTTGATGTGGGCACCCGGGGAAGGATCGGATGATTCACGGGGGAAGAGGGAGGTAAGATAGAAGTGAATCATCTTTTTTGTAATGAACTTAGCTTGCGTTCTATCAGCTATGATTAATGGTAGAAACCACCGAAAAATATTTATGATCCATGAAAGGTCTCACTCCGAGATGGATTCCGCTGTCAGGCTCTCACTAGCTGGCAGGGCAGGTTGATATCTTGTGGAGGCTAAGTACTTTAGCTCCGAGATGGATTCTGCTGTCAGGCTCTCACTAGCTGGCAGGGCAGGTTGATCTCTCGTGGAAGCCAAGCCCTTAGCTCCGAGATGGATTCCACTGTCAGGCTCCCACTAGCTGGCAGGGCAGGTTGATCTCTCGTGGAAGCCAAGCCCTTAGCTCCGAGATGGATTCCGCTGTCAGGCTCCCACTGTTAAAATTCAACAAACCTCAGACGCCCCCTTGGATACCCTGTTGAAAACTCAACAAACCGAAGGAGAATACGCCCACTTATAATGTTGAAAGTTTTCCCGGATCGTGGAGTTAGCAGGGATTATCTCAACAAAGCAGTAACAACCAGCAACACATGCAACACAAGCTTCTTTATTGATCAAGAGCAAACTTCTTTACAAGGCGAGACATACATGGCGAGACATGCTTCACCAAAATCCAACACCGGGAGAGCAGAGACAGTTACAAAGACAAGAACAAAAACAAGCCGCGCGGACTCACTCAACAAGCCGCCGTCCTACTGCTGTGGAGTCCGCTCAGTCCGCCAGGTCGCCAGACCGCAACCCAAGCCGCGCGGACTCACCCCTTATTCCAATGCTTAGTTCTTCAACGCCGGTCTACAAGCCGCCTGACCGCAAGGTCACCTAGCCGCCAGACCGCACAAGCTGTGTCACCGAATGGAACAGTCCGCCTGAAGCAGGCGACTTCCTGAAACCCGAACCAAGTTGCCAAAGAGAAGACCGCCTGGTCGCTATCCGCGACCTGCTGTTTACCGCCTGTTGCTTAACCGCAGAGTCCGCACTGTCCCTGACCGCAATCAGCGCCAAGTCCTGGCTTTCCAGCGCTATCCGCACAACCTGCACAGCACAACCGAGTCAACTCTCAATCCGCGCGGACACCAAAGTCCAGACCGCAGCAACTTACGCGAGCTCAATTACTGTTCACTTACTTCGGTCTAGGTCCTTATTCCTGATGTGACATGGGTCCTATATATAGGCACGACGATGAGTATGGTCACCGCCCTTCCCGATAGGATCACCGGCACAACCCGCAGCAAGAACTAGTGTGTCCGCCAGCCCGCGGACACACATTCCAGTTCGCCGCTCCTGTGCAGATAGCCAGTCTGCCCCAGCTTCTCCAAGGCCGGACTCCAATATCCAGCCCGCCTTGCCGCCAGAGACTAAGCCAGGACTTCTACAGCCGGACTCCACAACAGCCGTGTCCGCCATTCTGCGGACAAGGCATCAGCCCGCAAAACCCGAGCCCGCAGCCTCGCCATCAAGGCGCCTGCCGGACTCAGCGGACACTCGGATTCCGTCCGCATATCCCAAGTCCATTGCCTCATTGCCAAGGCATCTCCGGACTTAGCGAACACGTCGATTCAGTCCGCAACAGCAGACTCCAGTCCGCAACTCCTGAGTCAACCTCATCACAAGGCTAAACCGGACTCATCGGACTCTGGCTCCAGTCCACACGCTCCTGCACAAGCAATTCTCCAGTCCGCATTTACCCAAGCTAGCAAACAAGGCAACAGCACTCCTACTACGCTTGGCGGACTGAGAAACCAGCCCGCGCTCCACTGCGCGATCTCCCCGGACTGAGCACCTGGACTTGGTTCAATTCCCACCAAGTCCAGTCCACTGGCCGCAAGGGCCAGTCCGCACTTACTGGAGGACACTGGATCTACCCCGCCATACCGGGCGACCTCCAGTTTCTGTCCGCGCTGACCGGCGGTCTCCGCAGCTTCCACTTGCCGCTTCACTAGAGCAAGACCAAGGCAACTGCCAAACCGGTCTGCCGAGCTCCAGTTCTCCAGTCCGCTTTATTTCGGACTCTGCGGATAACATTCCTATCCACCCGGTTACTTCCTGGGAGTCAACCGCCTGCTGAGCATATACTGGCCTGTCAGACCGCTGCTGCTGTCCGCGTAGTCCGCGCGAACAGACCGCCCAGGCCGCCACAGAGCAAACCGCCTGCAACATCCCTGCCGACCTAGCAGTCCGCCAACCTTATCCGCGTAGTCCGCGCGGATAGGTTTCCCAAGCCTTCCATTCACCCACTTTCACTTCACAGAATTCAACACTCCCCCTTGAAGTGAGAAGTGGTGAATAACTCCAGCAGCTCCCGTAACCTTGCACCTGGTCCTTCCGATAGCATCTAAGAAGAGATGTCAAAGACATAGTCTTCGCCCCGCATATCTTGGACCATGAGGGAGCCCTCCAGCATCTCCAAAAAGGATTCATGCTTCCCTCTTCCTTCTTCAGCTTCAACCTCCACTCTTGCATCACATGAGTATCACCAACTTCCTTGGACACTGAAGTCCAATCCTCGTTGCCTCTGAGAGAAGTCACCTCTTCAGACTTGGTGTCAACCACCTCCTTGATTCGAGTGAGGTCATCACAGCCAGAAGTACTTTGCTCGACCTGAGGGCTAATAAAGAAACACGGGACCAAGTCCGCCGTATTCCCTTCGCTATATTGAGCTGGTGGCTTACTGATCCTCTTCGATCTCCGAAGAACCGGATCATGGCTAACCACCTCCGCTGCTTCTGAACTAGCTCCGTTCCCGGGCAAACCCAGAACAATGCTCCCCTTGCTTCCTGAACAAGACGCCTCCTTACTGGAACCAGAAGCACCTGGAGCAACACTCCCCTTGCTACCTGAACCAGAAGACTCCCCTCTTGAACAAGAACAACTTGGAACATCGCTCCCCCTGCTTCCTGAACCGGAAGCCTCCGCCTTCGAGTCTGAAGTTTCTAGAGCATTGCTCCCCCTTCTTACCGACTCTGACGCCTTTGCCCCGGAGCTAGAACAACCTGGAGTACCTGGTGACTCAGGCAACTCCAATTCCTTAGCAGCAGCCTCCTTCAGTCCACCATCTAACCTGCTCATCTCTAGCTCCACATGAGAGCTGCACCAATACGGCGTCAACTCATCGAAGACAATGTCTTCCGACACTATGAGTTTCTTCGTCGCAGGATCCATACACCTCCATCTTCTCTTCTGCTCATCATACCCAACAAACACTAGCTTTGTCTTCAGACCACCTGGAGAGTGTATATAGCAGGTAGATCCAAACACCCGTAAGTGCTTTACTGAGGGCTTCACTCCGAACATCAGCTCATAAGGAGTATTCACTAAGATCGGACTAAGAGGCATCTAGTTGATGACATGAGCAGCACAGGCCATCCCTTCCGCCCAAAGAGCCTTCGGAACGCCTTTACTCTGAAGCCAACACTTGCAGGTCGCCGTTAACCAACGGACCATCCGAGCTGCAATACTGCCTTGTTGTGAAGTATGTCCACAAGACAGCTCCATCCGGATCCCTTGCTTCCTGCAAAAGCGTGAGAACTCGGTTGAGGCAAACTCACCACCGATACTTGTCCTCAACACCTTGATCCTCCGGCCAAGCTGGCCTTCCACAAGCTTCTTGAACTCCACAAACAAGCGTACCATGTTGGACTTCACCTTCATAAAGTATACCCAAGTATACCTAGAATAGTCATCAACCAATACCAGCATGAATCTGCTGCCTCCAAGACTGGCTGTGACGGTCGGTCCCACCAGAGCACAATGGACAACCGCCAATGGTGCTTTACATCTGGATTGTGCTTTGTCAACCATGAAGCGATAGGCTCCACTTTCCTGACATCCCGCAGACCCCCGACCATCGCCATAGGATGACAATCTAGGCAAACCTCTTACGAGTCTTCTTTCCGCCATTGCTTTCAGCTTGTCCATCCCTACATGCCCCAGTATTTCATGCCAGATAGCTGCACTATCACTGGCATTCATCCGATCAGCTCCAGAACTTGTTGATAACCCAACAATGTTCTTCTCCTTACTTCCGACATGAGCTACGTTCGCCGAGAGCAAGACAACCTTGCACTCCTTCCGAAGATGTCCTTGCTGCTTGCATTTATAGCACCTTGGTCCTTCCTTCCTCTTCCTATCACGCCTAGGAGAAACACTCCTTTCTTCCTGATACGAAGTAGAGGGACCATCGTCAGCAGCAACCTTCACCTCCTTCCTGAACAACCCATCAAGGGAAGTCCAGACCTCCGCAGCTGACCGACATCCACTGATGTGGTCCAAGAACTCCGATGAGATCACCTGCTTGAGAATAGACTCCGCTTTCGCATTTGCCTCCTTCCAAGCTCTCATCGACTCAGCATTGCCAGCAGTATCCTCTTGTCTTCCTGCTCCGCATACAACCTCCCAAAGGTCCTCGCCAAGAAGAAAGCTCTTCATACAGGACTTCCACCGTTCAAAGTTCGTCTCTGTAAGAAGATCAATGCCAAGACAACTTGCATCCTCCACTGTCATGGTTCTACCACTGGTTTCCTCTTCAACCGAGCAACTACTTCCGTTGACCACTGCTTGACCACTCCAACAACCTGGCTTTGATACCATGTTAAAATTCAACAAACCGCAGACGCCCCCTTGGATACCCTGTTGAAAACTCAACAAACCGAAGGAGAATACGCCCACTTATAATGTTGAAAGTTTTCCCGGATCGTGGAGTTAGCAGGGATTATCTCAACAAAGCAGTAACAACCAGCAACACATGCAGCACAAGCTTCTTTATTGATCAAGAGCAAACTTCTTTACAAGGCGAGACATACATGGCGAGACATGCTTCACCAAAATCCAACACCGGGAGAGCAGAGACAGTTACAAAGACAAGAACAAAAACAAGCCGCGCGGACTCACTCAACAAGCCGCCGTCCTACTGCTGTGGAGTCCGCTCAGTCCGCCAGGTCGCCAGACCGCAACCCAAGCCGCGCGGACTCACCCCTTATTCCAATGCTTAGTTCTTCAACGCCGTTCTGCAAGCCGTCTGACCGCAAGGTCGCCTAGCCGCCAGACCGCACAAGCTGCGTCACCGAATGGAACAGTCCGCCTGAAGTAGGCGACTTCCTGAACCCCGAACCAAGTTGCCAAAGAGAAGACCGTCTGGTCGCTATCCGTGACCTGCTATTTACCGCCTGTTGCTTAACCGCAGAGTCTGCACTGTCCCTGACCGCAATCAGCGCCAAGTCCTGGCTTTCCAGCGCTATCCGCACAACCTGCACAGCACAACCGAGTCAACTCTCAATCCGCGCGGACACCAAAGTCCAGACCGCAGCAACTTACGCGAGCTCAATTACTGTTCACTTACTTCGGTCTAGGTCCTTATTCCTGATGTGACATGGGTCCTATTTATAGGCACGACGATGAGTATGGTCACCGCCCTTCCCGATAGGATCACCGCCACAACCCGCAGCAAGAACTAGTGTGTCCGCTAGCCCGCGGACACACATTCCAGTTCGCCGCTCCTGTGCAGATAGCCAGTCCGCCCCAGCTTCTCCAAGGTCGAACTCCAATATCCAGCCCGCCTTGCCGCCAGAGACCAAGCCAGGACTTCTACAGCCGGACTCCACAACAGCCGTGTCCGCCATTCTGCGGACAAGGCATCAGCCCGCAAAACCCGAGCCCGCAGCCTCGCCATCAAGGCGCCTGCCGGACTCAGCGGACACCCGGCTTCCGTCCGCATATCCCAAGTCCATTGCCTCATTGCCAAGGCATCTCCGGACTTAGCGGACACATCGATTCAGTCCGCAACAGCAGACTCCAGTCCGCAACTCCTGAGTCAACCTCATTACAAGGCTAAACCGGACTCATCGGACTCTGGCTCCAGTCCGCACGCTCCTGCACAAGAAATTCTCCAGTCCGCATTTCCCCAAGCTAGCAAACAAGGCAACAACACTCCTACTACGCTTGGCGGACTGAGAAACCAGCCCGCGCTCCACTACGCGATCTCCCCGGACTGAGCCACCTGGACTTGGTTCAATTCCCACCAAGTCCAGTCCACTGGCCGCAAGGGCCAGTCCGCACTTACTGGCGGACACTGGATCTAGCCCGCCATACCGGGCGACCTCCAGTTTCTGTCCGCGCTGACCGGCGGTCTCCGCGGCTTCCACTTGCCGTTTCACTAGAGCAAGACCAAGGCAACTGCCAAACCGGTCTGCCGAGCTCCAGTTCTCCAGTTCGCTTTATACCGGACTCTGCGGATAACATTCCTATCCGCCCGGTTACTTCCTGGGAGTCAACCGCCTGCTGAGCATATACTGGCCTGTCAGACCGCTGCTGCTGTCCGCGTAGTCCGCGCGAACAGACCGCCCAGGCCGCCACAGAGCAAACCGCCTGCAACATCCTTGCCGACCTAGCAGTCCGCCAACCCTGTCCGCGTAGTCCGCGCGGATAGGTTTCCCAAGCCTTCCATTCACCCACTTTCACTTCACAGAATTCAACACCCACTAGCTGGCAGGGCAGGTTGATCTCTCGTGGAGGCCAAGCCTTTAGCTCCGAGTTGGATTCCGCTGTCAGGCTCCCACTAGCTGGCAGGGCAGGTTGATCTCTCGTGGAGGCTAAGTCCTTTAGCTCCGAGATGGATTCCGCTGTCAGGCTCTTACAAGCTGGTAGGGCAGGTTGATCTCTCGTGGGAACCAAGCCCTTAGCTCCGAGATGGATTCCGCTGTCAGGCTCCCACTAGCTGGCAGGGCAGGTTGATCTCTCGTGGAGGCTAAGTCCTTTAGCTCCGAGATGGATTCCGCTGCCAGGCTCTCACTAGCTGGCAGGGCAGGTTGATCTCTCGTGGAAGCCAAGCCCTTAGCTCCGAGATGGATTCTGTTGTCAGGCTCCCACTAGCTGGCAGGGCAGGTTGATCTCTCATGGAGGCTAAGCCCTTAGCTCCGAGATGGATTCCGCTGTCAGGCTCCCACTAGCTGGCAGCGTAGGTTGATCTCTCGTGGAGGCTAAGTCCTTTAGCTCCGAGATGGATTCCGCTGTCAGGCTCTCACCAGCTGGCAAGGCAGGTTGATCTCTCGTGGAAGCCAAGCCTTTAGCTCCGAGATGGATTCCTGCTGTCAGGCTCCCACTAGCTGGCAGGGCAGGTTGATCTCTCGTAGAGGCTAAGTCCTTTAGCTCCGAGATGGATTCCGCTGCCAGGCTCTCACTAGCTGGCAGGGCAGGTTGATCTCTCGTGGAAGCCAAGCCCTTTGCTCCGAGATGGATTCCGCTGTCAGGCTCCCACTAGCTGGCAGGGCAGGTTGATCTCTCGTGGAAGCCAAGCCCTTAGCTACGAGATGGATTCCGCTGTCAGGCTCCCACTAGCCGGCAGGGAGGCCAAGCCTTTAGCTCCGAGATGGATTCCGCTGTTAGGCTCTCACTAGCTGGCAAGGCAGGTTGATCTCTCGTGGAGGCTAAGTCCTTTAGCTCCGAGATGGATTCCGCTGTCAGGCTCTCACTAGCTGGCAGGGCAGGTTGATCTCTCGTGGAAGCCAAGCCCTTAGCTCCGAGATGGATTCCGCTTTCAGGCTCCCACTAGCTGGCAGGGCAGGTTGATCTCTCATGGAAGCCAAGCCCTTAGCTCCGAGATGGATTCCGCTGTTAGGCTCCCACTAGCTGGCAGGGCAGGTTGATCTCTCGTGGAGGCCAAGCCTTTAGCTCCGAGATGGATTCCGCTGTCAGGCTCCCACTAGCTGGCAGGGCAGGTTGATCTCTCGTGGAGGCCAAGTCCTTTAGCTCCGAGATGGATTCCGCTGTCAGGCTCTCACTAGCTGGCAGGGCGGGTTGATCTCTCGTGTAAACCCAGGTCCCTCCGCTCCGATGATGGACCCGCTGCCAGGCTCCCACTAGCTGGCAGGGCCGGTGGTACCCCTCGTGGAGCAAGTGTTTGCACCCCCGAGGCCGTCTCGTCACCCAGACTCTCATTAGCTGGCTTGACAGGTTGACTCCTCCAGAGTCGCGCGCGAAAAGTGCACTCCGTGAATACGTGGGGTTGGATGTTTCTTTCCGAGCTTGTGCCAACCTCGAAAAGAGCGGGGATTGTGTACAACCCCGTATTCGCGAAGAGTGGACCCTAAACGAGGCGGACACATTTTTAAGCTTTTTGGGCGTTTTGAACTCTTGGTGGCCAATTTTGGCTATGTCTTGGAAACATACTAGTAGGGGGAGAAAATATTTCTCCCCCCAAGGCACTCTAAAGAAGCCGTCCGTAGGCCGCCCAAGCCGCCTCAGCCCGGCCCCAGGCCGCCTAAACCGCTTTAGCCCGGCCCCAGGCCGCCTAAGCCGCTTCAACCCGGCCCCAGGCCACCTAAGCCGCTTCAACCCGGCCCCAGGCCGCCCAAGCTGCTTCAGCCCGGCCCCAGGCCGCCTAAGCCGTCTGGCCAAGGCCGCAGGCCGCCCAGCTCACCCAGCCAACCCGCCAGCTTGCCTTGCCCCGTCTCGCCAGACCGCCGCCTCGCCCAGGCCGCCGTCTCGCCGAGTAGGCCAGCTCGCAGGCCGCCCAGCTCACCCAGCCAGGCCGCCAGCTCGCCTTGCCCCATCTCGCCAGACCGCCGCCTCGCCCAGGCCGCCGTCTCGCCGACTAGGCCAGCTCGCAGGCCGCCCAGCTCACCCAGCCAGGCCGCCAGCTCGCCTTGCCCCCGTCTCGGCAGACCTCCGTCTCGCCCAGGCCGCCGTCTCGCCGAGTAGGCCAGCTCGCAGGCCGCGCAGCTCACCCAGCCAGGCCGCAGCTCGCCTTGCCCCGTCTCGCCAGACCGCCGCCTCGCCCAGGCCGCCGTCTCGCCGAGTAGGCCAGCTCGCAGGCCGCCCAGCTCACCCAGCCAGGCCGCCAGCTCGCCTTGCCCCGTCTCGGCAGATCGCCGCCTCGCCCAGGTCGCCGTCTCGCCGAGTAGGCCAGCTCGCAGGCCGCCCAGCTCACCCAGCCAGGCCGCCGGCTCGCTTTGCCCCTGCTTTTACTGTCTTGCCCTCGGGGGGGGGGGGGGGGGGGGGAATTACCCCTCTGCCGCCGGACGTGGCTGTTTTCTATTGGCCCAAAGTATTTTGGGCATAAAGGTATTTTGGTCATTTTACTCCCCAGGGCTTGGAAAAACTATAAATAGACCCCCTTGGGTGCCTTGGAGGGGGACCCCCTTTTTGGCTTCCTCCTCACTTAGCTTCTTCTTGGTAGAGTGGAGAGAGCTCTTCAAGGCACCCTAGCTTGAGCATTGGCTAGGGAGGGGAAGAGCTCAGATAGCCTTCCGGGTGTGAGGTGGGACCTCCGCGCTAGAGCCGAGGGTCTGTTCATAGTCTCCGGTCCGTGACGTTCTCTCGAGTATAGTAAGTGTGAGGTCACCCCTTTCAGGGACCACGAACTTCACAGAGACCAAGTTTTTGGTTTCAACACGGTGGGTTAGCTAGGCTGGCGGGCGGGCCGAAACTGGCGGGTCGATTGGTTTCGCTAGGCTGGCGTGCGGGCCGAAACTTGTTTTTCTTGTTGACGGGCCTGCATTTGCAAGATTTTGGGCTTGATTTTGGGTTGGGTTGATGCGTTGTAGGATACCCTACAAAATATGTAAATTTGAGAGGCTCTATATAGGTTTAGGAGACCTAAGAAAAATATGAATGTTCCTGATTCATTGTTGCGATCAACGGCTGCGATCAAATATTTGGTTTATATACAACGGTCGTGATCTATTTCTGATAATTCTTTATAATAGATAAAGATATAGATATAGTGCATAAATTTTGAGTTGGTGTGATTGAGATGTCTTCCATACTAGATTTCATTACTTTTCTACTTATCTTTTGTTGTAAATGATTCCAAAGAAGTTATCTTTTCGTTCTCTATCGAGGGCCTTTGTTATGCTTATGCTCCACCACTTCTCAATATGTCGAGGGCAACTTTTATATAATTACATTTCAGTTGTTGAACTGAATCTTATTAGAAAATGGTGCGGGAAAGACAACGCCTACGGAGATCTGTGCAGCTATTCTCCAACTCCGTGTTACCTTATTAAGAACTGTAAGAATTCTCTGTCTTTAGTTTCAGCTTTTGTTTCAAAATTTTCAATTTTTAATTCAGTTTTGTTTTAGATCTAATTTTAGCTTTCCAAAATTTTACATTGTCAATATTAGCTACTAGAGCTTTGTTCTTTTTTTTAGTTTTCCTGATGTAGACAAACGATAAGCAAGGTGTATGTGTGTTTGTATTTAAGTACGAATTCCAGATTAAGTAAGATCTATTTATTTGTATTGCTTATGAAAAAATTTTAATTACACATTGTCGCCGACTCCGAACAATGTCTTTGCCCCCGAACAATGTCTCTGCCCCCGAACAATGTCGCCGCCCCCGAACAATGTCGCCGCCCCCGAACAATGTCGTCACCCCTGAACAATATTGCCGCCCACGAATATTGTCGCCGCCCTCCGAACAATTTCGCCGCCTACGACCAATATCGTCGCTCATGACCAATGTCGCCGCCCATAAACAATGTCACCACCACGACCAATATTGCAACCCCCGACAAAGGTTGTCGTCTATAACGCCCCTGATTTTTGGAAGTTTATTTTAATTCCTTTAGTGACGTATTTTTGACGTCAGAGCGTTACGTTGACGCGTAGTTGACGGGAACCGTTGCTGGAGCGTGACTTTTGCTCATTGGTATCCCGGATTTTTACTTAGAATATTAGTTTGGCTAGTTTCTAGTGTGTTTTTGAGATTTTAAGCCGAGTTTTTTTTTGGAACTCGGTGAAGCTTTTTTGGGATATTTAGTGTTTTTGACTTTGGAGAGTTTTTATCCGAATTTGGGTTGTCGGATTCTGATTTCGACTTCGTCATTGGTTTTGTGGCATTATTATTTAGCCTCGGTGCGAATTTCGTAGAAATCCGAGTTGATTCGAGTTTTGATCATTTGAACATTTAAGTATTAATAATAATATTATATTATTATTATTATTATATGATATATATAAATACTTTTAATTGGAAACCCTATTCATTATCTTCCTCCCCAAGCCATCAGACTGAATTGCGGGAGAATGTAGGCGACGGATATCGTGAGGCCTTCGGCCTCCGACTGTAGGTGTTCCGGTGCTCGGAATCGTCGACGGAGGGTAGATCCGGAAAGCTCTCGCCGAGATCTACGCGTTGGTGGTAGATATTTTTTTTTCCTCAGACCTTTTGGCATTGGGGTGAGTAGCTGTAACCTCTCGTTTTGTCCAAATCTCTCAAGATCACGTTGTCGCACTTTCTTTTTGGTCGATCTGTGTCGTGAAGTGTTCGGGAAGGTGAGATATGAAGTTCAAGGCAAGTGGTGGATTGCTCCCTTGCCCAGCCTCTTGCAAATTCCTCATATTTCTTTTTTCTTCTTTTTTCTGTCAATCCTACTGTTAGTTCTTATATTTTCATGACCCCTAGTTATACCTTATGTAGCATAACAGTAATTTTTCCCTTTCTCCTTGTTGTGTTGTTGGGAGATGGTTCTTTTATATATGCTTGGACTACTGCTTAGTCTACCCCACTGTTCTCTTATTTTCTGGAACTTATTCTGGGTCTGACCTTAATTGTTGTCAGAAGTTAGGAGTCTATTAACCTCTATTAGATAAGAGAGTTTCTGCCAGGAATCTACTGAAAAGCATTGAGTGCGTCGAGTGAAGGTTTGGCGTTGTGTGAAAAGCGTTGAGTTCATCGAGTGAAGGCTTGATGTTGAGTGAAAAGCATTGACAGCGTCGAGTAAAGGCTTGGCGTTGAGTGAAAAGTGTTGAGTGCGCCGAGTGAAGGCTTGGCGTTGAGTGAAAAGCGTTGAGTGTGTCGAGTGAAGGCTTGGCGTTGAGTGAAAATCGTTGAGTGCTTCGAGCGAAGGCTTGATGTTGAGTGAAAAGCGTTGAGTGTGTCGAGTGAAGGCTTGACATTGTGTTAAAAGCGTTGAATGCATTGAGTATAGCCTTGGCGTTGATTGTGTCGACTGAGTCAGGCTTGGCGTCGAGTGAATGTGTTTAGGCGTCGAGTGAATTCAGAGCCTGTGTTTAGGCGTCGAGTGAATGTGTTTAGACATCGAGTGAATTCAGAGCCTGTATTTAGGCGTCGAGTGCTTTGACTGTATCTGTCTAGGCATCGAGTGAAGTAGTTATGGCATCGAGTGCTTTGACTGTCTCTGTCTAAGCGTCGAGTGAAGCATCTAGGCGCCGAGTGAAGCAGTTAGGCGTTGTGTGCTTTGGCTGAAACTATCTTGGCGTCGAGTGAAGTAGAGAGGCGAGAAGTGGCTGAAGTCTTAGTGTCGAGTGATTTCAGAGCTTGTGTTGAGTAATTTTTAATGTGCCCATCAAGTGACTTTGAGTTCGTCAAGTCATATTCGTCGAGTATACCTTAGTAACTTTTAGTTTTTTTCCTTTTTGCATCATCATGAAAATCTAATGCTAAGCCATAGTTTTCGTTTCGTTGGTTTATATAATGCATGGCTGTCGGTGGCCTTGGTTATGTATATATTGCATGATTATATAATGCATGGTTATTTGTGGCGTTGGGTTGATAGTGGATAAAGGACCACCACCTTATGGGTATATATTGCATTGTTATTTGTGGCTAGGTTGGCAGTGGATAAAGGACTATCAACTTGATGTCGGTTTCTGAATCATTACACCTGGTAGGTTTTCCTCTCTTCTTATAGACTGTTGATTTGTGTGGGACAATATGGCCACCACTACAGTGTCTTTTTGGAAGATGTTTGGTATAAAGGTTGGTGTTGGACAATGTGGCCCCCAACTTAGTACTGTTTTTACAGGTGTTAATGAGTCACGTGTTTTGAGCTCATCAGTCTCTTTTGTTATATATATATATATATATATATATATATATATATATATATATATATATATATATATATATATATATATATATATATATATATATATATGCATATGTTCTTATGCATGCACTTCCAGATTTTATAGAAGCATGACTTCATTTTGCACTTGGTGAACCATTTCTTACTACTCTTTTTGAGAATTCTTCTCTGCTAATTAAAGTATGACTTATTTGATGTGATTGGACAGCTTTTCTTTTATAAGGGTTGGTAACCCTTTTGTCTCTTTTGATTATTGCTACTAATGATCTTTGATCGCCACTTATTTATTTTTGTTGAGGTATTCTTTTCTTTTGTATGCCTCAGGCTTGGAGCAGTAGCCGGTTGAGCGGCTAGTGTTGGTTGTTGTTGGTGTTCTGTAGCTATTGCAGTTGTTTTTCCTCATCATTGTGAGGTAGATCTGTTGTTTTGTTTTTATTTCAGACATACATGTTTTTTAGTGGGTTCGTGTCAGGTTGTTGGCGCCCACTGGAGATTTTTTTTGTAGAATGTTAAGCACTTGCTAGCTACTAAGTCAATTTTTGATTGAATTGTTGATTTACTTGCTCTTTGTGAAGGTTTTATGCTAGTATTGCATGTTAGTTATTTTAAAGTAAAAAACTATCATTTTGACTATCTCATGCATAACATCTTTTAACCCAAGCCATTATATTTTAACGAACGTAAAAATTATTTTTATACTTATATTACATTTAGAGGTATGCATATCTTGAGTTGTCCTATTTGGATGTTTTTGCTCATGTTGGATGTTAATCAATATAAACAATGTATTTTTCGCAACATATATTCATGTTTTTTACTTGTGAACTAGTTGATCCACTGAGCTGGGGGATACGGCTATCAAATCCTAACTTAAATTGCATATTCTTCATAATAACTTGATGATTTCATATAAAGTGTTGGTTCGAGTTCTTGACTGAGCGTCCGCAGTTATCCACTGCACAGTGTGGCATCATGACACGTGTTTTCTCTTACTCTGATATATTGTTTAAATGCGGAGAAAATGCGGATTATGACACCGTCCATGACCAATGTCGTTGGTTTGCGGGCGAAGCCAGCTTGGATGTATATCTTAAAACCCATTTTCAATTTCATTCTACATTTACATTTACGATTATCAATTTGTCATTAAATAAAATGTAAGTACTTTTATAAATGTTTAATATTTCGATCTTCTACTTCTTTGTGGTATTACAACTTCTTACAAGGACTCCCAAGAGATTTGGTTTCGCGACCCCCCCCCCCACCCCTGATGGGCGTCGGGCAGTGAAGCAGACAGAAGCGGAGGAGGGGGTGTTGTCACAAGATTTTTAATTTATTTTATTTCACTTTCTCATTGAATAATTCATTAAATTATTAAAAATTCTAATAAATACAATTTTGAAAACTTTTGGGGGCGGACGAAGCCCGCCGTGGGGGTGGGCGGGCGAAGTCCGTCGTGGGGGTGGGCGGGCGAAGCCCGCCGTGGGGGGGGGGGGGGGGGGGGGTGGGGGGCGCAGGCGAAGCCCGCCGTGGGGGTGGGCGGGCGGGCGAAGCCCGCTGTGGTGTAACACCTCCTATCCGTCGCATAGCATATAGCAGTAGCTCCGGCCGGGGCCCGACGTCATATACCACAAACAGACCAGGTGGTTACTCAATGGAAATGATCCAAGCAATCCAACGTCCTACACAGAGCATTGTAGCGGAAGTAATTTAAAATTGTTGCAATAATAAAGAACCCAACACTAGCATGAATGTCCACTAATACGCCCAAAAAGGAATGAAGTACAAATACACAAGTGCAGGCCTTAAGGCCTTAAAATTGTTTTCCTCAAATTACATGTCTTCAAATCTCGACACGCAGGCCGACCATACATGAATAAAAGAAAACACTCAAAATTAGGCCTTCGAGGGCCGGCTCAGCAACTTGGGCTTAAGCCCACTATTTACCGCTCGTCTCCGCAGCACCTGCAAGCACAATCTACCGCAATGGTGGCAAACCAAAGCAACAGTCAGCAATGCTGGCCTATAACGATCCCGCCCCCAATTCGGGGCGGCGATGCTCCTTCCCTGCAGTTTATTAGCATAACCAAGCAGTATATATATATACATTGCATCACAGGCGTTGGCACGTACGGCCACACGCCTCGTGCACTCACGGCACATTCTCGGTGAACCGGTCAATGTCACGTCAATTTAAGCCATAGACACCTCGATCTCACCACCTCCACTTTGACGGCCAAACTATGAACATTTTGTCTTCACGGCATGGGTCACATCAATTTAAGCCATAGACCGCTGAAGACCCTCATCTATGCCAACGGCTCACACCGAACGACATAGAACGGGTACGGTTCCGCCTAACCCGTGCTCACATCGCAACGACAATTTAAGCCATATGTGCGGGTCAAACTTCTCCTGAGTCCCGTTTCCATCACACACTTCACATAACCCGGTTATGTTCAAGTTGGCTCCCAGGCCACCATGTTGGCAGAATCACGTATCTGCCCAGTTTTTCCGGGTGCACCTTGGAGTTAATCCCCAAGGCTCCCTACTGCAATCTACCGCGTAGAAACCCGAAAAACAACCAATCTCACGGAGTCTTCTCCGGTCATTTATGCAATGCAACATCACCGATCCACACCAAATTGTCCGGGTAGGCTTCATACATCATGTCTATATCCGTTCTCGGTTACAGACTCTACATGTACACAACGGGGACTATTCATGTCTACCCGAAGGAACGCCTCAAACTCACCGCAAACTCGCGAGAGCGGGCTTCCCTATGCAAAAGAAGTAGAGCTTCACATGCTCAAGTAGAGAATCGTTACCCTAGCATTCTTCCTTGGCGCCATGGAAATGTAAGCGGATGAAAAGCACTGCACTCTCCTTGCCTCCGTGGATCCGAAGTCGGTTCGCGATTTGGAGCTCCAAAGCTCCTTCGGTGACCAGATCTAGGCTTCTTCTTCCTCCTTTGCTCTCCCCTCTCTCTAGACTTAGAAAAAGAACCTCAAGTGAAATGAGGGTTTCAAAGGCCCAATCCCGGGTATATCCCAGTAGGAACAACCCCCAACCGTCGGATCCCAAAATAAGGAAACGAATGGCTACGATTCGTAGCTAAAAAGTAAAACCTGAGCCGAACATGGCCTGCAACACGCCCGTGTCCAGGGCTTTGTCCCTCATTCGTCGTCAAAATCAACGCGTTACGAAAATTAAACGGGTCCCGACACGCCCGTGTTTAACCTGACACGCCCGTGTTCAAACTGACACGGCCGTGTGGTTGGCCGTGTGCCCCCATCGACACAGCCCCGAAAATAACCCGAGACTCACACGGGTCTTGGACACGCCCGTGTCCTATTTGACACGCTCGTGTCAAACCCGAACACGCCTGGGCTCCGGGACGTGTTCACTGTCTCGACACTTCGTCGAGCTCAGTTCGTCGACCACCCGACACGGCCTTGGACATGCCCGTGTCCTAGGCCGTGTTCCCTGTCTCGACACATCGTCGAGCGAAAATCGTCGACTTCCCTGGCAGATCGTCGACACGAGCTCGACACGCCCTGATACACGCCCGTGTCTCAGGCCGTGTTCATTGCTCGACGATCGTAGACTCCAAAAATTCGTCGACCTCACGGCCAAATCGTCGACTCGAGCCTGACACGCCCTGGGACACGCCCGTGTCCCAGGCTGTGTGCCCCCTGCCAAATTCCAGATTTGGCCCAAAACGCCTCTCGTCGCTCTTTTGAGTTTTGGGGCGTTACATGTGGGGCTAAGCGGGCGAAGCCCGCTTGGTTGCGGGCGAAACCTGCTTCGTTTCGAGCGAAGCCCGCAACGCCGCATCGAGAACGGGTAAAGCTCGTTCGAAGATGTTAGTGTGTGTGTATATATATACATGTGTGTGTGTGTGTGTGTGTGTGTGTGTGTGTGTGTGTGTGTGTGTATGAAAGAATTGGTTTTAAGAAAGTCTAAACACCTAGAGGGGGTGAATAGGTTCAATTCCAAATCACTTAGGCAGTTAATAGATGAGTCATAGAACAGTTATAAATTCTACAGGTATCACATCACACAATCATCTAATCACAGCATACACACAGTTTTTATAGTAGTTCCCCAAATGATGGGTACATCTACTTTCCCCATTCGCCTATCTAGCAGTATACTAGATTTGGCCTAACATCCTTACACTTTATCAAATCCTCAGATCTTACAACTCAGAACCCAAACTGGTTCCTACAGCTCAAACTTCAACAAGTGCTACAACTCATGCTCTTCCCAAGAACCCTACCTCAAAATGAATCCACACTCCTACCACTCAGGAAATCAAGCCCTACCTCAGCCTTTATCACCAGGCCTACAACTCAAAGAACTTAATCTCCTACCTCAGGTAAACAACCCTACCTCAGCCTTTATAGTTACTGGCTTACAACTCAGAGATTGAAATCTCTTACACTCAGATCTAAATAGATCCTACAAAAAATTGATTAAGAAGATGTTCCTTCCTTCACTCAGAGAGATGAGGGAATCTTGATCAGATCTTGATGGATCTTCTTTCTCCTGTTCTTTGTTGTAATGAATCTGATTCAACCTGACTTAGCTTATTCAAAGCTTCTTGAAAGAGAGAACCTAGGTTGAATCTTCTTCAGAAATTGGTGTAGATCTAGCTTATTCCACCTTGCAGAATTAAATCTTCAATCTCTAACAGATCTGCTGTGAAGCAATCCCCTTCTCTGATTTTGAATCAGAATTTTCATGCTGTACAGGATTCCATGAATTCTTCTTGGAGAATTCCACTTTAATTTCTCTTTATCTTCTGTTGATAATTTTCTCAAACAGCTCGGCTTTATTTATAGTTCACATTAGAGGCAACCGGCTAATCTGGTAGTTGACTGACATCTGATAGTTCTGACATGTCTAATAAGTCGTGATAATTCTGGCAGCTGTCAAGTCTTTAGTCTTGAGATTTGGCACTTAGAGTTATTTAACTCAGCAGAATGTGTCGAGACATAAGAATAATATGTGTTGACACAGATGAAGTATGTGTCGACACAAATACCCTGGTGTCGACACACTTCCTTTGGTATAGTTGACAAACTTCAGAAACTGTCGACATAGCTCTTCATTCAGTTTCAACACTGTCTTTGTAGAATCTGTCGACATACTTCAAAAACCAGTCGACACAGCTCTTCATCAAGTTCTCGACACACAGCCTTTGTAGAATGTGTCAACATACTTCAGGAACTATCGACACAACTCTTTACCAAGTTCTCGACACAGCCTTTGTAGAATGTGTCGACACAAGTCCTGTGTGTCGACACAGGCTCTCCAAATGTCAACCCAAGTCCTGTATATCGACATAGTTGCTCCTTCATAATTGTCAATACAATAATGTCTAAATGTGTCGACATAAGTTATGAGTGTCGACACAGTTGATGTCGACTTAAACTCTGGGTGTCGACACAAGTCCTGTGTGTCGACACAGACTTTCTTCTTGTCTCGACACAGCTCCTTAAAAGGTGTTGACACAAAATAATTGTCTCGACACTTTTGTACTTAGAATATTTTCTGCATTCTTCTGCCTACACAAACAAACTCAATACACCATCAAATACAGCATGATGTATATCATTGAGTCAGGTGAGGCTTCTCCAAATCAGGTACACAATTTCCAATGTACCCAACAATCTCCCCCTATTTGGAGAAGTCATAACCCATAGTCAATGATATACACCAATATAACAAAAATGATAAGCATGATATATTCAGACATTTCAAACAAAATTATGCAAGAGTGGAGATAGCATGTTACACATAAATATTCAAAATGAAATAACATAAAGAAAACCATGCAACTCAGAGACATAGATATATAAACTGTTGTCAACCCAGAATTTCATTCTCATATAATCAAAGTGAGATTACAAGGTTAATGTTTTTCCTTTTTTTAAAGAGCAACCAAAAAATACACAGCTCTTCTAGAACCTAGTCAATCTAAAATTAAGATTTATCAGGTCCCTTGATGACAATCCCTTTGCCTGGCTGAATAGAAGCCTTGACTTCAGCTTCAGTATTAGAAACAGGCTTCTTACCCTTAATGTCTTTGGCGTTAAGTTGAGCAGCTTTCAGCTTTTGCCTTTCAAAGTAATGGAATGGTTTTGGAAAGTACTTGCAGGGCTCTATAGAGTTTGCAGGAATTCTTCCAGCCTTCAAGTCCTTCCTGAATTTGTATATTTTTTTGTTGTGCAAGATATTTATCCCATTCCTGTTTGGAGTACAACTTACCCCTGTTACATTGATTTTCAGCAACTGCATTCCATGCAATTAAAATAATACTTCTGGAGGTAGGACTCCATTTCTCAAAATCAGGCATAACCTCAGCCTGTTCTCCGAATCTCTTCTTGGATATTTGGGCCTCTTGATCTTTCAGTAAAACTGAGTCAGACATGTTTACTTCCTCACAAATTACTGGCAATTTGTCCAGTGGAGGGCTGTACATATTCTAGACAGCCTGTTGAATTTCTTCAAACTCAGAAGGGGGATATATGACTTGAGCTACTTCATGTTGCATGCCCTCTAAGAACGCAGGTTGGCATCCAGATTCTGCAGTGTTATTATCATCACATAACGGTGGATATCTCAAGGTAGCTCTGATACTATTAGATACCCATTTTGCATGTTCAGAGCTAGCTTGAACTAATACTCTCTCCCCTTTTATGACTTCTCTATGAATATGATCTCTGAGATCATTCTTTTGAAACCTTATTTGATCTGTAATATGATAATTCTCAGATGTGTAGTAGTCTTTAAACTTCTTTACTATAGCAGAAATGGCAGACTCAGAAGTTTTTATAGTAGTAGCAACTGTTGCCAAATCAGGTTTAATCTGTGTTTCTATAGCAGATACTTTGGTGTTTGTATTTGTTTCTATGGCAGTGGTTTGTTCATCCATTTTAGTCAGAGTGATGGTATGTAGTTCCATCAAATTCTCATTTAGTCTTTTCTGATTTTCGAGAACAATCACTTGCTTGAGAACCAGATCATCAAGTTCAGTTTTAGTAGTTTGTTGTTGTCTTGCAAGATACACCACAGCATTACTTCCCTTATGGAAGCAATCTGTCATTTCTTTCTTAAGCATGTTTACCTAAAATCGTATAGATTTGATATCCTGTGCCAGATTGAACTGCAATTTCTTGTGGCTTTCATCCACATACTTTTGTAGTGTAAGTCTTTGCTCATCAAGTTTGACTTACAGCTGTACCAAGAGAGAACTAAAATCTACTGTAGGAGTAGTAGATGAGGAGCCAGCCTTTAAGGCTTTCTTATATCCAGAACTCTTTTTCTTTAATTCCATAAACTTTGTTTTCTTAAGTAATGATGATGCATCCTCATCTTCAGAATTAGATGATATCTCAAGTTCCACTGTTGTGCTTGGAACATCTACATCTAGTCTTGGGGCTAGGTCTGGCGCCTCCCCGTCAACCCGTGCAGCAGTT
Organism: Platanthera guangdongensis; assembly: GCA_039583875.1. NCBI lineage: Eukaryota > Viridiplantae > Streptophyta > Magnoliopsida > Asparagales > Orchidaceae > Platanthera > Platanthera guangdongensis. The sequence goes on along the minus strand of CM077150.1, from coordinate 67,696,102 downwards.
GGCGCATCTACAGACATATCTTCCTTGTGTACTTCTTCTTTCTCCCCCTGGAAGTCAGTTTCTAAGTCTTGAATTACTTCAGTCTCAGGAGCATGAGGTTTTTTTTTGGCAGATCAGGAATATGCACATCCTGTGCCTTTCTTTCAGTAGGGTCAGCAGCTGTGTTGATATCATGAACCACTTCCATTATAGTGAGGTTTACAGTCTCACTATCTAGCTGGGCTTCAATGACAGTTTCTTCATGGACAGATATCTCTGGATTATCTGTCTGATGGACAGCGTCCCCCTGGATCTGAGCTTCAGTTCTAGGTTTATGAGTTGGAGACATCCTGGGTAGGTTAGTGGTCTCTTCATCAAAACTGAATTCAATTCTCTCTTCTGAGTCACTGGAGGACTCCTCAGCTTGCATTGTATCTCTCTTTGATGTTGTGACCTGTTTGGACTTCTACTTTGGTGTAGGCACTTCCTTGGACAATACTTTGTCCCACCTAGAGAGGATTCTTATATCCATTCTCCTCATGTGATTTATCTTTGAGCCAACAATCTGGTTGAGCACCTCAGGTATGCTGGCTGCCAGATACAGATTTAAGATTCTGCTCAGATTTGGCTTCTTAAGACTGTCCTTAATCTTATTAAAGATTACACCACTCTAGTCAGTCTTCACCTGGAAGATGACTCTTGTCATGAGGCTGAACATGTGGGAAGAGATCCTATCATGCCCCCCCAGTTTTGTAGAGAACAACCTTCCCAATAATCTCAGACAGAAACTTCCCTTTGGAGTTCATCCCTTTCCTAGTCATGGATGATCCAATGTTTGTGGTTGAGGGCAGCCCATAACATTTAAGGGCTTCAGCAGTCAAATTTGAATCAACCTCAGTCTCTTCTTTTATCATTGGAAGTTGAAGGGATTGACTCAGACTTTTGAGCGTTATTTTTACCGTTTCACCACGAACAGTAGACTTTATCTTGTTCCCCTTTGAATTCAACGTAGCATTGGAATAGAATTCGAGAACTTCCTTCTTTCAAATTCTTGTCTATTCAGAAACCAAATATCCAGTCCGGCTTCCTGGATTAGGTCCACAACCGTCTTGATTTCTTGTTCGGCAGCATTGAACGCCCCTCGAACGAGCTCATAACCTTCGTTAACGTTGTTGTCCAACTTGGGCGCCATTGGAGATGAGAGAAGTGAAGTTGAAGAGAGGGAAGAAGAATCTCTTGTCGACATAGATGGTTTAGTCTCGAGATTTCTGAGAGCATAGTCGACAGGGTCTCTTTTCTACCTATTTATACTTTTTGAAACAGGGAAGGTCAAAAGGCGGGCGGAAATTAGAGTTTTGTATGTCGACACAATTTTGATTGTGTCGAAACATACTGCTAAAGACTCGACAGAGAGTTTAGGGTCTTGACAACTCTATGTGTCGACATTAATTTCTGAGTGTCGACACAGACGACTTTATGTGTCAACACCAACATCTGAGTGCCAACAACTCTATGTGTCGACACTAATTTGAGTGTCGACACAGTCTTCTTTATGTGTCGACACCAACTTCTGAGTGTCGACACAGACAACTTTATGTGTCGACACTTATTTACTTAGTCATATGTTGAGTGGAATTTTTCTTAATTTACCATCTTATTCCAGGTTCAACATGCCTAATTCAATTTTAAAGTAATTGAATTTACTTTCATCTAGAGGTTTAGTGAATATATCAGCTACTTGGGTATCAGTAGAAATAAACTCTAAAGTTATGTCCTCTTTCTCAACATGTTCTCTAATAAAATGGTACCTAATTTCAATGTGCTTTGTTCTACTATGTGAAACAGGGTTTCTAGCAATTGATATAGCATTAGTAGAATCACAATATAACAGAGTTCTACTTATCTTGATGTCAGTCTTCTAGTTGATGTTGTATCCATAGCAACTGAGCACAGCAACTTCCAGCAACAATATATTCTGACTCTGTTGTGGATATAGCAACACTTGTCTGCTTTTTTCTATTCCATGACACCAGTCTTCCTCCTAGGAATTGTCATGTACATATGGTACTTTTCCTTTCTTCTTTGCAGCCTGCAAAGTCTGCATCTGAAAAGCATGCTAGCAGAAAATTTCTATTCCTAGGGTACCATAGACCAAGAACTTGTGTGCCCATAAGATATCTTAAAATTCTCTTGGCAGTAGAATAATGAGACTCTTTAGAGCATGCCTGGTATCTAGCACAAACACATGTAGCATACATGATGTCAGGCCTACTTGCAGTAACGTATATTAAGGAGCCAATTATCCCTCTATACAAAGACTCATTAATAGGTTTTCCTACCTCATCTTTGTCTAAAGGCATACTTGACCCCATTGGAGTTTTCATGGTGGAAGCAGTCTCCACGCCATATTTTTAATCAACTCCCTGGTGAACTTAGACTGGGATATTGACAGGTCATCATCAGTTTGTTTTACTTGAAGTTCCAAGAAGAACTTTAGCTCACTCATGTTGCTCATCTCAAACTTCCCTTGTATAAGTTTGGCAAACTTCCTGCAAAGGTTGTTCTCAGTAAATCCAAAGATTATGTCATCAACATATATCTGGACTAGGATGATCTTGCCCTTTGATTCCCTCAGGAATAGGGTCTTGTATATTTTCCCCCTTGAGAATTTGTTCTCAATGAGGAAAGTAGACAATGCCATATACCATACTCTAGGGGCTTGTTTCAACCCATATAGAGCTTTCTTAAGTCTATAGACATGATCAGGAAAGTGAGGATCTACAAAACCTAATGGCTGGTCCACATATACTTCCTCTTTTAGATCTCCATTCAGGAATGCTGACTTGACATCCATTTGAAAGACCTTGAATTCTTTATAGGCTGCATAGGCAATGAATAGTCTTGTTTCTTCCAGCCTTGCTACTAGGGTAAAGGTCTGGTCAAAGTCTATTCCTTCTTCCTGCATATAGCCTTTTGTTACCAATCTGGTCTTGTTCATGATAATAATGTCATTTTCATCTAGCTTATTCATGTAGATCCATTTGGTCTCTATCACATTATGTCATTTACGTCTGGGAACCAGTTTCCAAACATTGCATCTCTTGAATTGGTTCAGCTCTTCCTGCATAGCACCAATCCAGAATGAATCTTGGATAGCCTCTTCAAACTTCTTTGGTTCCATTTGAGACAGAAAGCTTGAACATAGTGCTGAGTTCAAGCTCTTGCTTTTGGTCATTACATCATGATTTGCATCACCAATGATTTGATGAGCTGGATGATCTCTTAAATTTCTCAAAGCTAGAGGTAATCTTTCTTCAGCTTGTTGAACCTCAATGTCTTCAGCTGGTTGTTCTTCATTTTCAGCTTGTAAGTCTTGAGCTCCCCCTAGACAGTATCCATCATCTTCAATCTCTTGGCTAGCTGGTTTATCTTCCCTGATGGTCACATTGTTCATCTTATCTTTTAAACCTGCAAGACTAGAAGAAGTGGTTGGCAACTCACAGTTATTTAACTTAGACTAATCAAAGACAACATGGACAGATTCTTGTACAACTTGTGTAGTCAAGTTATAGATCCTATATGTTATACTATTGTTGTTGTACCCAACAAATATCCCTTCTTGGGACTTGGCAGCAAACTTAGTCAAATGAGACTTACCATTGTTTAGTACATAACACTTGCTACCAAAAATCTTAAAATATAATAAGTTTGGTTTTCTGTCTTTCAGAATCTCATAGGGAATCTTTCTGTGGCTTTTAGTGATTGAAGCTCTATTGAGATCATAACAAGCAGTATTTACTGCCTCAGCCCAGAAATATTTTGGGAGAGAAGTGTTACTTAACAAAGTCTTACCTGCTTTAATTAGAGTTCTGTTCTTCCTTTCAACAATTCCATTTTGTTGGGGAGTTCTAGGTGAGGAGAATTCTTGATGAATCTCAAGCCCTTCATAGAACTTTGTCATGCATTCAGACTGAAACTCAATCTCATGATCACTTCTGATCTTGACCACAGAACTATTAAATTCATTCTGAATTTGCTTGACAAAAGTATGGAAGATATCTGAGGTTTCAGATTTTCTCCTTAAGAAGAATACCCAAGCAAACCTGGAAAATTCATCGACCACCACAAGAGTATAGACTTTCCTACCTAGACTATGAACTGGCATAAGACCAAATAGATCCATATGTAGGAGATATAAACACCTCACTGAGTCCTTGGTATCAAGACTTTGGAAGGAAGACCTAGTATGCTTGCCCTTTTGACAAGCTGAGCAAATTCCCTCCTTAATGCACTTAACTTCAGGACCATTCCTCACCAACTCTTCACTAAAGAGTCTACTTATGGTCTTGTAGTTCAGGTGAGCTAGCCTCTTGTGTCATTTGACACAATGAGAAACTTTCTCATTTGCAACTAGGTATATAGGAGTGTCCTTACTCTCACACTCAAAGTCTAGACAGTAAACACTTCCTCTCCTAGTATCAGTAAAGATAATTCCTTGATCACTTGACCTTCTAATTTGACACTCATCCTTGAGGAAAGAAATGTCATAGCCCAAATCACATAGTTTACTTATGCTTATAAGGTTATGTTTCAAACCTTTCACATAAGGTACTTGTGTGATAGTTACTATGTAATTAGTTATCTTATAAAATCCTTTAGTTACCCCTTTTTCTGATCCCCCAAAGGTCACTTTGGGACCATTCTTAATAGGAGTGTATTCCTTTAGCATGCTCCTTATTTCAGTCATCTGTCTGGAACATCCACTGTCCAAGTACCATGTAAGGGTATGACCACTTGGACTTACCGGCAACAAATATATTATCTAACCTTAGGACCCCAAATCTGATTGGGTCATATATGCAATTTAGATTTAAACTAAACATGCCTACCTGCAGTTCTTCTGACAGGTAAGCCACCACTACTTCTCTGGACACTCTCATTGTGCCAACAATCAATGGCATAGTGGCCCACATTACCACAGCACCAGCACTCATGCACATTGTACCTTCTTTTAAGAACTAGCTTTGCTGCAATGTTGTTTGCAGCTCTCAACCCTGCTGGTACATCAGCTCTTTTCTTAAGTATTTCAGCCACAACTTGCTTAGGGACATGTCTGGCAGTAGAAGTACTTGGGATATCTTGAACCCTATCTGCATCTACCTTCTTTTCAGAAAGCATACTCCTGATAGCTTCAGATATTCATAAGTCTATTCTTACAGACTTTCCCTTAGCTTGCAAATGAGCTGGCAGACCTTGTAAGTCAGCTGATACCTTGTTATTGAGTGTTGGGGATGGTACACCAAACACAAATGGTCCAATTTGAGCCATTTGGGTTTTCTCATGGGCTGCCCAATAGGCACTAGCACCCTTGTCATTTCTTCTGCCTTGCTCACAGTGACCATAAATACTGTCATGGTCATACCTGTTAGAAGGTTGAACCACCTTTTTGATAGAAATTTTAGGCTTGGAAGCAAGTGACTGAGCTGGAGCTTTGCCTTTCCTTTTGAGAACTTGGCCACTAGCACCCTCTCCTTTTGGAGTCTACTTTCAAGATTCCTAATATGATTATTCTTGAAAGTAATGGTATCCATCTGAATAACAGTTATGTTCTTCAATTTGCTAATTTCTTTTAGCTTCAGATCCAACACTTTTGCTGAGTCTGAGGCAGCCAACTTCAGACCGGCATTTTCCTTTGCCAATTGTTTGGCTAGGTGCCTGCTTTTCTTAAAGGCTTGCAGGAGCTCTCCATAATCATTAATCAGTTGATTGATGTCTCCTTCAGATTCAGAGCCACATTTATCTCTTGATGAAGATTCTTCTGACTCTGGGCTAGTACTATAATCTGATACTGAAGGTGAAGACTATACCTTGCTAGGAGCAGGCTGCTCCTGGCTGTATCCATCCTCAGCTATAGCCATCAGCCCTATACATGGGATTTATTCCACTTTATTGATACCATCCAGCAACTGCAAGAATTCTGTTTCTATAGAATCTTCCTCAGTTGAGAACATCCCAATGTAGGCCTCAGCATCCTCTTCATTTTCTGACTCTAATGAAGAAGAGTCAGCCCAACGTTTCTTCTTCTTGGCCACAAAGGATTTCTCATTTTTACCTTTATACCGGTGTTTCATTTTCTCACCAGACTCCTTACTTTTGACAGGATAGTCTGCTATAACATGTTCAGGCTTACTGCAACAATAACAAACAATTTTAGTAGATATTTGATTACCAGGTTTAGAACCATACCTTTCCTCTTTAGAGGTTTTCTCCTTTCCCTTGTAACTATCATCATTGGAGTAAGAGGAAAGGAAGGCCTTTTCCTCTAGTTCTTTTTCTTCAGGAACTTCTGAAATTGCCTAGAAAAGGTGGCAAGCTCCTCATCAGAATTATGTCCATCTGTTGTGCTTGTGTCTGAACTTTCTGACTCAGTATCAACAACTTTTTGAGAGGAGAAGGAGTCTTTCTCCTGCCCTTCTTTGTAGCTTCAACTTTGAAGGCCACTGACTTATCTTTGTCATAAGACATGCTGCTCTTTTCCTCTTCCTTTCTGGCAATCAACTGCATTTCATAGGACAGTAACTTTCAAAACAAAGTTGATGGGGGAGTATCTGCAAGTATGGCCACTTCTCTGATGGCACAAACCTTGGTATCCCATTCTTTGATTAATGATTTGAGAAACTTGTCATTAAGTTCATAAGTGCTGAAGACTCTTTCATAAGTCATCGGTTCATTGACAAGTCTGAAGAACATTCCATAGTATATCGTTATGCTATCTGTCTTGACTTGTCTAAAACTCTCATATTCTTGATTGAGCATGGATTTCCTGTCTTCTCTTACTTCTTTTGTCCCCTCCATGTAGACAATTAAAATCTCTCACATTTCTTTTAAAGTTTTGCAGTGGACTAAATTCTGAAATGTAAAATCATCTATGGCACTAACAATTATGTTATGCGCCTTCTTATCCAAAGTGGCTAAGATGATTTCATCTTTGGTTATCTCAAAATAACTCTTTGGAGTTTTCAGATTTGCATCTAGAATAGATGTCTTCATAGGAATGAAAGACCCTTCTTGAACTGTGATATAAATTCTTGGATCAGATGCCTCCATGAATAATCTGACCGTCTCTTTTCATATGCCAAAGGTTTCTTTTCTATAAATGAGAAGTTTCATGGATCCAAGTTCTTTGTGATTTTCACCTGAACCCATCTTGACTATCTTATTACTTTCTTAGAGATACACTCAGACTGTTAAGTCTAATTTTGAGTAACCTTGCTCTGATACTACTTGAAAGAATTGGTTTCAAGAAAGTCTAACCACCTAGAGGGGGTGAATAGGTTCAATTCCAAATCACTTAGGCGGTTAATAGATGAGTCATAGCACAGTTATAAATTCTACAACTATCACAGCACATAATCATCCAATCACAGCATACACACAGTTTTTATAGTGGTTCCCCAAATGATGGGTACATCCACTTTTCCCTTTCTCCTATCTAGCAGTATACTAGATTTGACATAACTTTCTTCCACCTTCTCAGATCCTCAGATCTTACAACTCAGAACTCAAACTGGTTCCTACAGCTCACACTTCAACAAGTGTTACAACTCAGGCTCTTCCCAAGAACCCTACCTCAAAATGAATCTGCACTCCTATCACTCAGGCAATCAAGCCCTACCTCAGCATTTATCACCAGGCCTACAGCTCAGAGAACTTAATCTCTTACCTCAGGAAAATAGCTCTACCTCAGCATTTATAGTTATAGGCTTACAACTCAGAGATTGAAATCTCTTACACTCAGATCTAAAATAGATCCTACAGAAAATTGATTAAGAAGATGTTCCTTCCTTCACTCAGAGAGAGATGAGGGAATCTTGAACAGATCTTGATGGATCTGTTTTCTCCTTTTCTTTGTTGTAATGAATCTAATTCAACCTGACTTAGCTTATTCAATGTTTCTTGAAAGAGAGAACCTAGGTTGAATCTTCTTGAGAAGTTGGTGTAGATCCAGCTTCTTCCACCTTGTAGAATTAAATCTGCAATCTTTAACAGATCTGTTGTGAAACAATCCCCTTCTCTGATTTTGAATCAAAATCTTCTTGCTGTACAGGATTCCGTGAATTCTTCTTGGAGAATTCCACTTTAATTTCTCTCTATCTTTTGTTGATAATTTTCTCTAATAGCTCAGCTCTATTTATAGTTCACATCAGAGGCAACCGACTGATCCGGTAATTTACTGACGTCTGACAGTTCTGACATGTCTAATAAGCCATGACAATTCTGGCAGCTATCAAGTCTTCAGTCTTGAGATTTGACACTTAGAGTTATTTAACTCAGTTGAATGTGTCGAGACATAAGAATAGTATGTGTCGACACAAATACCCGAGTGTCGACGCACTTCCTTTCGTGTAGTTGACAAACTTCAGAAACTGTCGACATAGCTCTTCATTCAGTCTCAACACTGCCTTTGTAGAATGTGTTGACATACTTTAGAAAATAGTCGACACAGTTATTCATCAAGTTCTCGACACACAGCCTTTGTAGAATGTGTCGACATACTTCAGGAACTGTCAACACAACTCTTTATCAAGTTCTCGTCACATCCTTTGTAGAATATGTTGACACAAGTCTTGTGTGTCAACACAGCCTCTCCAAATGTCAACCCAAGTCCTGGATGTCGACATAGTTGCTCCTTCATAATTGTCAATACAATAATGTCTAAATGTGTCAACACAAGTTATGAGTGTCGACACAGTTGATGTCGACTAAAACTCTGGGTGTCGACACAAGTTCTGTGTGTCGACACAGACTTGCTTCTTGTCTCGACACAGCTCCTTCAAAGGTGTCGACACAAAATAATTGTCTCGACACTTTTGTACTTAGAATATTTTTTGCATTCTTCTGCCTGCACAAACAAACTCAATACACCATCAAATACAACCTGATGTATATCATTGAGTCAGGTGAGGCTTCTCCAAATCAAATACATTATTTCCAATGTACCCAACAATATCTTTACTATTATAATAGAAATATCAAGGTCATGAGTTCGAAATTCTAACCGTCGTCGATCTCTAGCTTAATAAATCAGCTGACGTCCGATCGAGATAAATAAAACCGCACCCTCTCACCACATTTTACTAGGTCTCCTAAACCTACTTCTAGGGTGTCATAAACCTATTAAAAATTAGACCATAAAATACTTAAAAATCAGGTTAGCCACAACCCGCCTGCTACGAGCCCGCTACACTCTGGCTAACACACAGCTCGCCCACTTCCAGCCCGCACAGCCCGCAACCAACCCGCGCCAGCCTGATAACAGGAGCACTTCAATAGGCAGACCCGTCTCAGCTTTATATACTTACAACTGAAAGGAAAATAGGTAGTGTGGGACTATTGAAATAGGCGGCTGAAACACGACGGGTTGTGCTGCTTTGTATGTTTTTAATTAACGTTTTGGAAGTTAATGCTGACACATCTATTGCTTTGTATATATTTTAATTAATGTTTTGGAAATTAATGTTGACTCGTGGAGGGGTCTGCTGCTTTATAAACAATTTAATTAAGGCTTTATACTTTATTTCGGTGAACAGTAGCACCGCCGATAATTAATCAATGTTCTAGAAATTACGTAAGGGGATGAACAGTGGCATAAGCCACACTGTTCATCTGCCTTTTTTATTGTTAAAAAAATTTATTATTAAAAAATTTTTAATTATTTTTTTATATTTATAAGAACTATCACGCGGGACATTTGGGGCGGGCAAAGCCCGCCATCGGCGGTCGGGTACTATCGTGCTAGGTCAAACGGGCGGAGCCCCGTGTCAGGCACATGAAGACTTGCATAAGAATCGCCAGGGGCAGGCAAAGCCCGTCGTTGGCAGTCGGGTACTGTCACGCTTGGCCATTGGGGTGGAGCCCGGTGTCGAACACTCGTGTGTGTGTGTGCGTCTTTGCTCTTTTTTTGGAAATTTGTCCCACTATTATTTTTTTAGGAAATAAGCCCTCCTGTTTTCAAAAATAAATGAAATCAGTCGTCCTTACACTTTTCGTTATATCCTTAACGTGAAACATCCAAAAATCTGTTTTTTATAAATAACAAACTTTAAATAAATTAATATTTTTTTATAAAACGCACTGCTACGTGCCCTCTATGCAACAATAAATAGATGATTTTTCATAAAAGAGCACACAAATTTTTCATAATCGGATATTTTACATAAATGAGCAAGCTATTTTTTTGCTTTATTACTCAACATAATGCATATGACAAAATATCATAATTTTTTCATAAAAAAGTACTGCTTAAGACAAAGATTCTCGCAAAATGTTACTATAAAATGTTATCAAATGTTCACAGTCATCATAAAATATCGGAGTGACAAAATATTCATTTATGAAGCAACGAAAATTGCTTTCCAAAATTCAACTTTTCTAGAACAGCAACCACACCTATAGAGAAGAGAAAATTTAAATATTAGTTATTATAAATGTTTATTAGCATATAATTAAAATAGGAGCATACCAAATTTTAAGATTTCTTGCAACTTGTTTTATTATGTCCCAAAACACCACATTTTGAACAGGTTATTGTGTCGTGTCTTCGGCTCATTCTTGTTGTGCACCATTACTCATCTACATCCATATTTCTTTCCTTTTTGGTCTTCCAGGGGCTCTCCGTCGAGCAGGCGGTAGAATTTGAGTAGTTGATATAGTTGGCCAATAATTTAACCCATTGCTTGGAAGTATACTTTTATTATAACAAGACATATATGTTGCTTTTTTGAAGCACACCGGTACATATGCATTTATGTCTATATTTAAGTAATGCATGCAACTTATTGCATGACGGCAAGGAATATCACTAACTCTCCATTTTCCACACAAGCAAAAATATTATCCAAAGAAACTACAAACTTTTTAGGTACACGCACTACCTCAAATATTTTGTCTTTTGAACACAAGGGCATCCATATTCCACTGTGTTTAGCCTCCTCTTCAAGCTCTTTTGCAATTTTGGGGTTCACATCACTAACTTGTTTCTCCACCCCACTTATGTTAGCCCATCTAGCCATCAAATAAACTTGGATGTCTTCAAGCATTGTTAATATTGGTTTGTCTCGCATATATAATATAACACGATTGAATGCCTCTAACATATTGTTTACTACCACATCACAAATTGGTTGTTCACTAAATGCATGTTTGCACCATAAAGATTTATTTATAACATAAAGATGATCATAAGCTTTTCCATAAATAAATTTAATCTCATTCATCGCTCTTACCCACTCTACCTCATATGATGCATTTGAAGCCTTCCATAACAAGCATTTTAAATTTTTGCTCAAATATTTTTTCGAAAATTGTTGTAAAGATGTCGCACACAAAATCGATGATCAACACCCGACTATGATTCTTTAAATGTTTGAACCAATCCCTGCAAATTAGTAAAACCAACCAACATAAGAACATGAAAAAAATTATTCTGTTTGATGATTAGAACTTGAAGTAAATCAAACATTTTGTTGATCTGATATATAAGTTATTCCATGAATTCCAATATCCCTTGTAAGATTATAGAGAAACCACGTCCAAGAATCTTTATTTTCCAACACGACAACAACATAGGCTATGGGTAACATTTGATCATTGAGGTCTCTACCAATTGCAATTAAATGTTGACCACCAAAAATCGGCCTACAAAATTTGAAAGATTCTCAACAACCAGCTAGACAAACATGCAACCTTTCAAAGCGCGGAGTAATGGTTCTTGAAGGTGTTGTGGTTTCATTATAAAATTCAGGAGGCCAAGTAAACTTAAGGATGACTGAACTTCCATGATTGGATCTCAAAAGTTCATCACAATATAATTTGGGATAATTATATTGTTCTCCCACGCTGCCTTTGAGCGATACATTAGCTTGACTCTTTGCTCAGATGGTCTTATCCTTGGATATTCCTACAACTCATTTCTCTTTCGCCTTCTCAACAATTTGTCTAATAGGTATGTTAGGATTTTCCCGCACCTTTGACCCTATTCGTTGACTTAACCACTTTGCACTCAAGAGTTTATTATTGAATTCTCTACTACAAGAGTGTTTATCTTTTACAGTTCTCACTTCCCATGTATCTCGATTTTTCATCGGCGCGGCGTATTTTTGCCATTCATATCCTGTCTTGCATTTTACTCTAACTCTTTTGTTGTCATTCTTCATCAATTTTAAATTGACACCGAGATGCACATCGTATGTTCTTATTGCGTCTTTAAAATATTCCTTTGACTTGAAAATCAATCCTGGCTCTCATTTAATTTCTTTCATGTCTTTTAGTAATGTAAAAATAGGTTGCTTGAGCTTTTTACTATCATAAGGCCCATCTTCGTCTTCACTATTAATTGAGTTGAGTGAATCTGATTCATATTCTTCATCATTGTTCTCTTGTATTATTATATCATTTTGATCCACATTTTATACATGTTCTGACATTCCCAATTGTGTATCACCATCATCAAACAAATCTTCCTCATTCTCAAACTGAATATCTAGGGCGCTATCTTCACTATGATAGTCACAGTTTAAATCCATTTAAACTATAAAAGTCTAGAAGAGAAATAATATTAGACAACTATAAAAATAGAGAAACAGTTTCTTCTACTTATAAAATAGAGGAGATCAGGAAACTGCAGTTAAGAGTACAATCCGGAGCATGAAATCAGTAAAAACTACAATTAAAAGTGTCATGAGAACTGCAAATAAAAATAAAACAGAAAGAATATATAAAGGGCAAAGGAGGGGGTATCGAAATTGAATAAGGGGCTTTGGCAAGGATGGCATTACTGGAAAAAACGCAGGACTAGAGATGGTTGACGCAGCGAGCGAAAGAGGGAGATCCAGCGAGGGTTCCAGCAGGCGAAGGAGGGAGAGCCAGTGAGTATTCCAGCAGGTAAAGGAAGGAGAGCCAGTGAGGGTTCCGACGAGATGGTCCACCGAGAAAAGGGACTGAAGTAGCGTTTACTGGAGCAGAGGAAGAATCCTGGCGGGTTTAATGGAGGAGTGGGTTCTTCTCAATGAAAAGACAGAAAAGGGAAAACAATTTTCTGCTTATTTTAAAGGAAAATCTGCTTTTCCGTCGCTTCATATATCTGGCTTTTCGTATTTTGTAATTTTCTAAAAAGACAAAATCTGCTTTTTCGTTTGCTTTAACGGAAGCATGCGGGCGGGGACTGAAATCCATCACCTTATAAAATTAAAGGAGTGAAATCTTACGTATTAAAACCCATTTTCAATTTCTTTCTACATTTACATTTACGATTATCAATTTGTCATTAAATAAAATATAAGTACAGATACTAAACCAGATGCTTCCGTTAAAGCAAAAACTCACAGCCGCCAACTCCAAGTCATGAACCGGATAATTCCGCTCATGCACTTCCAACTAGAGTGAGCAATAAGAAATAAACTTTCCGAACTAAAGAAGAACGCAGCCTAAGTCGCTCCCTGAAGCATCACTATAAATCTCATAGCCGTATGTACCACATGACGAACTCATGATAGGTGTCATGGTCAAATGACTCTTTTGCTCCTCAAAAGCTCGCGCACACTCAGGCGTCCAAATGAACCTCTAATCCTTCCTTATCGTGTCATGAGAGGTAAGGATATCTGTAAAAAGCTCTCTATGAAGCGCTTGTAGTAGATAGCAAGCCCAAGAAAACTCCTCCCTTCTGCTACAGAAGACAACACAGGTCACTCACGCATCACAACTATCTTTGTCGGATCCACCGCAATACCTTCACCACTACCCACATGGCCAAGAAAAGCCATTGACAACAGCTAAAACTCGCACTTTGAGAACTTGGCGTAAAACTTTTTTCTCCTCAAAGTGTGCAAAACCATCAGCAAATGATTTGCATGAATTTCTTCGGACTGAGAGTACACCAATATGTCATCAATGAAGACAGTCACAAATAGGTTCAAATACTCTCTAAACGCTTGATGCATCAAGTACATGAATACTGATGGCACATTTGTTAGCCCAAACGACACTTGTAGTACCCATAGCTTGTACCAAATGCTGTCTTGGGAATGTCACATTCTCTAATACTCAACTGGTAATAGCTAGACTTTAAATCTAGCTTCGAGTAAACAGTTGATCCCACCAGCTGATCGAACAAGTCATCAATCTGTGGAATTGGATACTTGTTCTTCTCTGTGAGCTTATTCAGCTCTCGATAGTGGGAGTTGCATGAACGTAGTTTTCGAAGCCGCTATTCTCCACATGAAGTTATCTACTGAGCCACACCCCACTCCCTGCCAAGTCGCTTGTGTCAATAAGACCTCTATCCCGGTCACCAGACGTTGTCTTGTTCCCCTACTTATCACGGAGTATGTCGACCAAGTCTGGTGCGACGTTATTTCCATGGATGCGTGTTGGGTACATTTGAAAATGTGTACCAGATTTGAAGAATCCTCACCCTACTCAATGATATACATCAAGGTGTATTTGATTTGTTTTGAGTTTATATGTGCAGGTTAAGTAATTGTAGAAAATGCAGAAAAGTTTCTAAGTCCATGTGTTGACACCTAGAGGTGAAGTGTCGACACTTATGAAGGCTTGTGTCGACACCTAGAGAAGATGTGTCGACACTTGGAGTATTTGTGTCGACGCCATGAAAGGCAGAGTCGACACCAAAAGAAATGTGTCGACACATACAGGCAGTGTCGACACACTGTGAGGAATTGTCAACATAATCTGTGTCGACACTTAGAGGCAGTGTCGACACCCAGAGAAACTTTGTTGACATCAAATGTGTCGACACTAGGAGGCTGTGTCGACACTCAGCAAACTTCAACAAAGTTAAAGTACTTGTGTCGACACAAAGGAGATGTGTCGACACTCAGCAAGTATTAACAACAAAAGAAGATGTGTCGACACCCAGAGAAACTTTGTCGACATCAAATGTGTCGACACCAGGAGGCTGTGTCGACAATCAGCAAGCTTCAACAAAGTTAAAGTACTTGTGTCGGCACAGAGGAGATGTGTCGACACTCAGCAAGTATCAACAACAAAAGAAGATGTGTCGACACAAAGGAGATGTGTCGACACACAGCAGAATTCAGCTAAGTGTTAAAGAAGAAGTACTTGTGTCGACACACTCAATCAGTGTCGACACACTCAATCAGTGTCGACGCATTCAACAGAAGGCTTGTGTCGACACACAGAATCAGTGTCGACACATTCTGAAGAAGCAGTGTCGAGAAGCTGTTACAACAACACAAGGAGTTGTGTCGACACTATCAAGGCTAGTGTCGACACTTAGTTCACTTGTGTCGACACTTGGTCTATTTGTGTCGACACATAATGAAGATCAGTCTCGACACTTTCAGACAAAGACAGTATTTTCAAGAAGTGACTGGATGACTTGACAGCTTCCATTTCAGCCGGTCTACTGCAACTATCAGAGCTGTCAGAAGTTTGTTAAAAACCGGATTAGCCAGTTACCTTGGAGAAAGACTATATAAAGACCTTTCTTCTTCAACAGAAGAGGAATTGAACACAATTAGAGATTGATCAATCAATAAAAAAAAGAATTAATCAGAAGATTAAGGAGATCAATACAGATCCAGAGAAAACTGTAAATCAGTATTTTGAAGAAACTTCAGATTTACTTGGAGAGAGAGAACTCCAGTAATTGAAGTCAAGAAAGAGACTTGTTAATCAATTCTCTTAAGGAGCAGGTTCTGAACCAGACTGCAAAGTAGGATCCAGATTTAATTCTCCATCCTAAGAAGGAAGTTGTCAGCCGGTCTACTTCAAGAAGATCATCTTTACTGAGTTCAGACTCAAGAAGCCTTGAAGAAAGCAAAGACAAAGTTGATCTCAGGAATCAGTACTATCAAGAACTGATCAATAAGGTTGCCCTCTTCATTCTCTCAAACAGAGTGGTGATATAAAACTTTTTATTATCTTTTTGTAGGATCCTAAGGGATCTGAGTTGTAAGCCTAAATTTATAAAGGCTGAGGTAGGGCTTTTGAGCCTGAGTGTAGGAGAATCTATTCTCTGAGTGTAGTCCTTGTTGAAGGCTGAGGTAGGGCTGTTTAGCCTAAGTGTAGGTCTTGTTGAATACTGAGTGGTAGGGCTTTGTGCCTGAATTGTAGGAGTGGGGACACTCTGAGTTGTAGGAACCTGGATTGGAGTTCTGAGCTGTAAGATCTGAGGATCTGGGGAGAAGTGCAGAAGTTAGGCTGAATCTAGTACACTACTAGATAGGCGAAGGGGGAAAGTGGATGTACCCAGACCTTGGGGAACCACTATAAACACTGTGTGCACTCTGTGAATGTTTTTTTCTATGGTTGCTGTGTCTTGATAGCTATAGAATTGCATTTGCTGCTTAAAGTTCATAATAGTTTGTCTGCCTTTAAAGTAAAAAAAAAAGTACACCTATTCACCTCCCCCCCCCCCTCTAGGTGGTTAGACACTATTTCTTTCAGGTGGTATCAGAGGGAGGTTGCTCTAAAAGGGACTTAATAGTCTGAGTAAGATCCTGTAGGCAGATTCAGAACAAACAAGATTCAAGAAAATGGGTTCTAGTGAGAATCACAAAGAGTTGGGGTCCATGAAATTGTCAATATGTAGAAAAGAGATATTTGGCATATGGAAAGAGAGGGTTCGACTCTTTATGGAAGCTTCTGACCCAAGGATATATATTACAGTTAAAGAAGGCACATATGTGCCAATGAAGATATTCATTCTGGATGCAAATCAGAAAACTCCCAAGGACTTCTCTGAAATGACTAAAGATGAAATCATTCTGGCCACTATGGATATGAGAGCCCAGAATATAATTGTTAGTGACATTGATGATGCAACATTTCAGAACTTAATTCATTGTAAAACCTCTAAAGAAATATGGGACACATTAATAGTCTATATGGAGGGCTCAGAGGAAGTAAGACAAGATAGGAAGTCCTTGTTAAATCAGGAATATGAAAGCTTCAGACAAGGAAAGTCTGATAGCATTACAAAATGTTACAAGAAGTTCTATAGGATTGTTAATGAGTTGATGTCCTATGGAAGAGAATTCAGTAACTATGAGCTGAATGACAAGTTATTAAGATCCCTGACTAAGGACTAGGACACCAAGATTTGTGCCATTAGGGAAGTGGCCAAACTAGCTGATATACCTCCTCAAACTTTGTTTGGAAAATTGCTATCTTATGAAATGCAGTTAATGGTTAGAAAGGAGGAAGAGAAGAATAATAGAGTGGAGCACAAGGAAAGATTTGTGGCCTTCAAGACTGAAGCCACTAAGAAGTATAGAAGCAAGTCTCCATCTCCACCTCAAATAATTGCTGAGGCTGTCACAGATAATTCAGATAGCAAGAATGAAGATAGCAGTGAAAGTGATGAAGACTTTGCTGCTTTTACTAGACATTTTCAATAGTTTCTGAAGAAGAAGCAGTGGAGGTCTAAGCCTTCCACTTCTCATCCAAAAGATGACTACTATCAGAAGAGAAAGTCATCCAGGAATGAGAGAAGAAGGTCCAAGTCAAGCAAAGCTACATCTTCAAAAATTGTGTGTTATTGCTGCAACAGACAGGGACATGTAGTGGCTGACTGTCCTGAAAAGAGGAAGGAGTCAGCTGACAAAAAGAAGACTTTGTTTAATGGAAAAAAGGAAAAGTCCTTTGAAAGAAATTGTACCTAATCACCTAGAGGGGGGTGAATAGGTGACTTAATCTTTTTAAACTTTTTGGCAGATAATACCCCAGAGTAATAATCAATTCTTCATAGCAATCAATCAGCAATCATAGTATAAACAAGTACACAGTGAACACACAGATTTATAGTGGTTCCCAAGGTTTGGGTACATCCACTTTCCCCCTTCGCCTATCTAGTAGTGTACTAGATTCGGCCAAACTCCTCCACTATCTCAGATCCTCAGATCTTACACTCAGAACCCCAAACAGGTTCCTACAACTCATGCCCAAGGCCCTACAACTCAGTCTTCACAAAGACCTACACTCAGCCTTTAACAAGGCCTACACTCAGCCACAACAGGCCTACACTCAGAGAATAAGATCTCCTACACTCAGGCACACAGGCCCTACCACTCAGCCTTTATAATTACAGGCTTACAACTCAGATCCCTAAGGATCCTACAAGAAATTTAGAATTACAAAGAATATACCTACAACTCAGAGAAAAGAGAGAAGAGTTGATAGGTTCTTGATGAGTTCTTGGAAGAACTCTACTGAGATCAATCTCACTTGGCTTTCTTCAAAGCTTCTTGAATGTAGAACACAATAGGATTGATTCTCTGCAGCTGATCCTCAATCACTGCAACTTAAGATTCAGAACTAGGTCTGAAACCTTCTTTACAGCCTGGTTCCAACGGCTGTCTTCTTGGAAGGAGCTCTCTCTCTCCAACTACTTAGATCTTCACTTGAATCGTCAATGAATAGCTAGATCTTCTTCTCTTTTTCAATGTTCTAATTATCTTGTATCTGTTGACAGAATGAGCCTATATATAGGCCTTCTTCATGGTGACCGGCTGATCCGGTTCCTAACAGATTTCTGACAACTCTGACAACTGCTGTAGACCGGCTGGAATTGCAGCTGTCATGTCATCCAGTCACTTCTTGAAATATCTGTAACTGTCTGAAAGTGTCGAGACAGTCTGTCTATAAGTGTCGACACTTATAGACTACGTGTCGACACAAGTTGACTAAGTGTCGACACTAGCCTTCAAGGTGTCGACACAACTCCTTGTATTGTAGAATTCACTTCTCGACACAGCTTCTTCAATATGTGTCGACACTGATATTGTGTGTCGACACAACTTCTTGTTCTTCAGTACTTAGTTGTATTCTTGTAAGTGTCGACATAACTCCTTTGTGTCGACACATCTTCTTGTGTTGAACTTGTTCAGTGTCGACACATCTTTGTGGTGTCGACACATGCCTTCTGTGTTGATACTTGCTGAGTGTCGACACTTCTCCTTGTGTCGACACTTGTACTTAGAATTTTGTTGAACTTTTCTGAGTGTCGACACAGCCTCCACGTGTCGACACTTTCTTCATGTATTGAGTTTTGTGCTGAGTGTCGACACATTCTTTCTTGTGTCGACACTTTCTTCATGTATTGAGTCTTGTGCTGAGAGTCGACACATTCTTTCTTGTGTCAACACTTTCTTTATGTGTTGAGTCTTCTACTATATGTCGACACATTCTTCATTATGTCGACACTTATACTTAGACTCAGCTGAAATTTGCTAAGTGTCAACACAGCCTCCAAGTGTCGACACTTCATGATGTAGACACAGTTCCTCTGGGTGTCGACACTGCTGCTAAGTGTAACGCCACGAAACTCAAAGGAGAAAAGGGGGGATGTTTTGGGGCAGTTTGGGTTCTCGCTGCAGGCACACGGCCGGGGACACGGGCGTGTCACAGGGCGTGTCAAGCCTGTGTCGACACTAAGGAGGGAAGTCGACACTTTGGTCTCGATATTGTGTCGAGAATGGGCACACGGCCTGCGACACGGGCGTGTCGACCCGTGTCGACACTTAGCCGAGAAATCGACACTCTGCTTTGACGAGGTGTCAAGACATGGCACACGGCCTGCGACACGGGCGTGTCGCACGGCGTGTCAACCCGTGTCGACACTCGTCCCGGGGAGTCGACACTATGGTCTCGACATGGTGTCGAGACAAGGCACACGGCCTAGGACACGGGCGTGTCCAAGGCCGTGTCAACAGTTCGCTCGACGAATTGTCGAATGTCGAGACCGTGTACACGGCTTGGAGCCCAGGCATGTCAAGGTGACACGGGTAGGAACACGGGCGTGTCCTAGAACCCGTGCAGTGCTCGGGTTGATTTCGGGGAAAAATGATGGGGGTACACGGCCGTGGCAGGTGGAACACGGGCGTGTCAGCTCGAACACGGGCGTGTTCGATACTCATGTGAGGTTCCAGGTGATTCGATTTTGACGGTGAATGCGGCACACGGCCCTGGACACGGGCGTGTGCCAGGGCGTGTTCGGTCTAGATTGGGCATTTCAGTCCCGAATCAAAGCCATTCGTTTCCTTATTTTGAGATTTAACGGCTGGGGGTTGTTCCTGAAGGGATATACCCGGGATTGGACTTAGAAAACCCTCACTTTTCTTAAGTGTTATCTTTCTAAAAACCTTAGAGAGAGAGGAGAGACAAGGGAGGAAGAAGGAGCTAGATCCCTCCATTGGAGGAGCTTCGGAGCTCCGAATCGCGAGCCGACTCCGGATCCATGGAGGCAAAGCTAGTGCGGTGCTTTTCATCCATTTACTTTTCAATGGCACCAAAGAGGAACGCTAGGGTAACGATTCTCTTCTTGAGCATGAATAGCTCTCCTTCTTTTGCATAGGAAGCCCGTTCTCACGAGTTTGCGGTGAGTTGGAGGCGTTCCTACGGGTAGACATGAATATTCCCCGTTGTTAGAGTCTGTAAGCGAGAACGGACATAGGCATGATGTGTGAAGCCTACCCGGACATGTTGGTCCGGATCGGTGATGTTGCATTGTATAAATGCCGGAGAAGACTCCGTGCGATTGGGTGTTTTTCGGGTTTTCTACGCGATAGATTGCAACAGGGAATCTTGGGGATTAACCCTAAGGTGCACTCGGAAAACTGGGCGGATGCGTGATCTTGCCAACATGGAGGCCTGAGAGCCAACTTGAACATAACCGAGTTATGTGAAACTGTGTGACGAAAATGGGACTCGGGAGAAGTTTGACCTGCGCAAATGGCTTAAATTATCGTTGCGACGTGAGCACGGGTTAGATGGAACCGTACCCATTTCTATGTCGTTTGGGTTAAAGAGACCTAAGGTTACGTGGCACTTGCCGTTGGCATAGATGGGAGTCTTAGGCGGTCAATGGCTTAAATTGTCGTGACCCATGCTGGGAAGACAAATTGCTCATAGATTTTGCCATCAAAGTGGCGGTGGTGAGTCCGGAATGTCTATGGCTTTAATTGACGTGACATCGACCGGTTCACCGAGAATGTGCCCTGAGTGCACGGGGTGTGTGGCCATTGGAGCCTACGCCTGTGATGAAATGAATATTATTATGTTGCTCGCTTGTGCTACTAAAATTGCAGGGAAGGAGCATTGCCGCCCCGAGTTGGGGGCGGAATCGTTATAATTTGGTCAGCATTGCTGACCGTTGCCCTTTTGTTTGTCACCGTGCGGTGGTTATGTTGCTTGCAGGTGCTGCTGAAAGATATGGTACCTAAACACCTAGACGGGGGGTGAATAGGTGACCTAATCCTTTTTTTAACTTTAATGGCAATACTCAGTTATATCACAGAAAACTAACTAGTTTATCACAGCAAGCACAGCAATAATCACAGCACACCACAGCACAGCATACACAGTGGTTTATAGTGGTTCCCCAAGATATGGGTACATCCACTTTCCCCCTTCGCCTATCTAGCAGTGTACTAGATTCGGCCAAACTCCTCCACTGTCTTAGAACCCAAATTGGTTCCTACCTCAGGCCCAAAGCCTTACAACTCAGCTTTATCCCAAAGCCTACACTCAGCCAATCAAGGCCTACACTCAGCCAATCAAGGCCTACACTCAGCCAATCCAAGGCCTACACTCAGCCAACAAGGCCTACACTTAGAGATCTCAATCTCCTACACTCAGGCTCACAAGCCCTACCCTCAGCCTTTATAAATACAGGCTTACAAATCACTCAGATCCAAAGGATCCTACAAGTTAAAAAGTATTACAAATAATAACTCTACAACTCAGAAAGATAAGAGGGGAGTTGAGAGATTCTTGATGAGTTCTTGGAAGAACTCAGCTGGATTCACTCTGACTTAGCTTTCTTCAAAGCTTCTTGAGTAGAACTGAATAAGACTGAATCCTCCTGCAGTTGTTCCTTGACCTCTGCTTCTTAAGATCCAGAATTGAATCTGAATCCTTCTTCCCAGCCTAGTTCCAAAGGCTGATTTCTTGGAAGGAGCCCTCTCTCTCCAACTTCTTAGATCTGCACGTGGACTGCAAGATCTTCTTGTGTTGATACTCAGAGTACCACTTCAATAAATTGTTCTTCAACTTGATTCACAATCTGAATTATTGAACAACCTTAACCACTTTTTTTAACCACCGTTTCTGTAAACTGTGGGTGCCTATTTATAGGCCTTCTTCATGGTAACCGGCTCGTCTGGTTCATAACTGACTTCTGACATCTCTGACAGTTGCTGTAGACCGGCTGGAACGGCAGCTGTCAAGTCATCCAGTCACTTCTTGAAAATCTCTAACTGTCAGTAAGTGTCGAGACTTTCTGTCTTTAAGTGTCGACACTTATAGTCCAAGTGTCGACACATGTTGTGTAAGTGTCGACA
This sequence comes from Platanthera guangdongensis, assembly GCA_039583875.1. NCBI lineage: Eukaryota > Viridiplantae > Streptophyta > Magnoliopsida > Asparagales > Orchidaceae > Platanthera > Platanthera guangdongensis. The sequence goes on along the minus strand of CM077150.1, from coordinate 67,673,741 downwards.
CAAGTCTACAAGGTGTCGACACAACTCCTTGTATGTCTCGACACAGATTCTTCTGCATGTGTCGACACTGAAATTGAGTGTCGACACAAGTACTTGTACTTCTAGCTTTTGTTGAATTCTTCTAAGTGTCGACACATCTCCTTTGTGTCGACACAACTTCTTGTGTTGAATCTGTCAAGTGTCGACACTGCTTCTTGGTGTCGACACATAGTCTTCTATGTTGAAACTTGCTGAGTGTCGACACAGCTCCTTGTATCGACACACCTTCTTGTTGTTGAGACTTCAGCTGAGTGTCGACACATTCCCTTAGTGTCGACACTTGTACTTAGAATATTTTGTTGATAATTCTCTTCTTTGCTAAGTGTCGACACAGCTCCTTGTGTCGACACTTTCTTCAAGTGTAGAGTCTTCAGCTGAGTGTCGACACATTGTGCTGGGTGTCGACACTTACTTCACATGTTGACTCTTCTGGTTGTGTGTCGACACATTGTGCTGGGTGTCGACACATACTTCATGTGCTGACTCTTTCTGTTGAGTGTCGACACATTCTTCTGAGTGTCGACACTTTAACTTAGTCTCTGTAGTCTTTTGCTGAGTGTCGACACAGCTCCAAGTGTCGACACTTTCTGGTGTAGACACAGGTTCACTGGGTGTCGACACAGCTCCTTGTGTCGACACATTCTGTCTGCACTTTTCTTCACTAAGTGTCGACACAGCTCCAAGTGTCGACACTTTCTGTCTGGTGTCGACTCTGCATCCCAGGTGTCGACACAATGACTCCAAGTGTCGACACTGCTTGTCTGGGTGTCGACACATGCTTTCTTAAGTGTCGACACTTTCCCTCTGGGTGTCGACACATGAACTTAGAAACTTTTTGCTTCAGTTCAGTGATTTCTCAACCTGCACAAGTGAACTCAACATACATCAAATACATTATGATGTATATCATTGAGTTAGGTGAGGCTTCTTCAAATCAGGTACATTTGACCAATGTACCCAACAGCTGCTGTACCAAGCGGTCAATAGTGGGCTAAAGCCCAAGTGCGAAGCCGGCCCTCAAAGGCCTATTTTGGCAGTGTTTACTGTTTTACTCATGTATGACCGGCCTGCGTGCCGAGGTTTGCAAATCATGAAAAATCAAGTGAAACCTTTGTAAGGCCTTAAGGCTTCTTTTGGTTATTGTATTACATTCCTATTTTGTTGTTAGTGGACATTCGTGCTTTCAATGCTGGGTTCTTATTTTGCAACTCTTATAAACTGCTTCCGCTAGAATGCTCTGTGTAGGACGTTGTGATTGGTTGGATGGTTTCCATAAGTAACCACCCGGTCTGTCTGTAGTATATGGCGTCGGGCCCTGGCCGGACCTACTGCTATATGCTATGCGACGGATAGGGGGCGTTACAATTTGGTATCAGACTACTGGTTTTTGGTCGGGCTTAAACTGAATTTGTGGACGAATTCTTTTTAAGAGGTGGTGAGCACATTATGTGTGTCATCGTAATAACAGTAAAAAGAACCCATGAATGTCCACTTAGGAATGAAAATACTCGTGTTTGAGGAACCTGCGTCTTCCTGTAATTGTTGTTCGCAATTTTATTTGGTCGCTTAACGGTGTTTTGTACCATTATAGGTGACCGGAAGCGGTGTTGGACCGTTAGAGTGTCCGGTTTCTGAGGGGCATAGTGCACCCGGTGAGGTGTTTGAGACTCCTCCTTCATATGAAACCGTTAGAAGGATTGTAGAAGCGGTGTTCGCTGTGACGGGTGCACAGCTTGGAGGAAATGTACAACCCTGCGCCCCTGTTGTGGCTTCAACGCCGGTGGGCGTGATGCAGCAGACGACCTTTGGTAGACCATTGGGGCAGCAGCTGAATATGCATTTATTGCAGGGAGCGCACACAGTTGAGGAATATTTGCAAGCATTTCTTATGATAAGTCGCTACCCATGCTTTGAGTTGGATAATGAGCAAGCTACAGTCGATAGATTCTATAATGGCCTGCGCGCCGAGTTACGAGTCCTACTGCTAGGACCAAAGTTATTGGGATTCCGAGCCTTGGTGGAATCAGCTAGATCTTTGGAGGCAGATTTGAGGAAGACTCTCCCGATGCCAGCGCCCATGGTATCGAACTATGCAAGCCCCATAAGAGTTGCATCCGTTGGAGTGCTGGACAAAGGGGCTATAACATCGACTAGCAAAACTACTTACATATGTTTTACTTGTGGAAAGAAAGGGCACTTTGCCCGAGACTGTTGGAATGGTGCTCAGAAGGGTAAGAAAGCTAGGTCAGGAGCAGTCAAGGACGTTAGTGCAAAGAAAGCGGCATTCAAAGTGCCGAACACCTCAAAGTCTGTATATCGAAAGTGGTACAAGAAGGCTAGGACTTTGGGTCTAGTCCCTCCTTTCAGAGCTTCGGGGGCAACTAAAAGCCAAACGCCGGGAGCATGTTACAACTATGGGGAGCCGGGGCATTATGCCTGTGAGTGCCTAAAACCCTGGAGGAAGCACGCCGTTGCGACGACAGGTATGTTTTAAAGATAGTTTTTCCTTAAACACTTGCCGTCATTGTGCATGTTAGCTTAGAACTACTAGTGCTAAGCCTTGTTATGACTGTATTTTATTTGCGAGAGCACCGTTCATTTAGGGAGCTTCGCATTCCTTTATTAGGAATTTTATGGTGCCTTGGAGTACCTCCTTTGATGGAAAGAGATAAATTGGATGCGTTATAGTCCAATGGTGCTCATTCTGCGAGGGTAGAATTCGTTGCTCTTAGTTTGTGGTTTGGGAATTAGGAGTACGATCTGCAAGCGTCGTTACTTCCGTTGGTGGAGTTTGACGTTATATTTGGCATGGACTGGCTCTCGGAGCAGCAATCCTACATAGAATGTGGTAGCAAGGAAGTCAACTTGGGAGCGAGTCGTGAGACGACCCTTACGAGCTCAAAGAGGTCGAGCAAGACGTTGATGGCTGCTCTTCAGGTGGTGAAGGCGGTTTGTGCTGTTGTAGAGCTGTTCTGCACTCTAGTGTAGGTTGCAAAGCCGAAGCCCGCTGGGGTTAATATTTCAGTGGTGTCGAAGTACCCTGATGCATTCCCTAGAGATCTGCCTGGAGCCCCGCCTCGATGGGAGATAGATTTCATGGTTGAGCTAGTCTCAGGTGCAAAGCCTGTATCACGCTCTCTATATCGCTAGCGCCTAAGGAAATGGCGAAGCTGAAAGTGCAACTTTTAAGAGTTGTTGGAGCAAGGGTATGTGCGTCCAAGTCCTTCGCCTTGGAGCGCATCGACCCTCTTTATTTAGAAGAAGGAAGCTTGAGGCTATGTATGGATTATCGGGAGCTCAACAAGTTAACGGAAAGGAACAAGTACCCGATCCCCCGGATCGATGATCTTTTTGATCAGTTAGTCGGGTCGACAGTGTACTCGAAGTTGGATCTCAAGGCTGGGTACTATCAGCTGCAGATAAGGGAGAGTGATATCCCTAAGATAACGTTTAGTGCAAGATACGAGCATTGCGAGTTTACGGACATGCCGTTTGGGCTGACCAATGCGCCGTCAGTGTTCATGGATGTGATGAACAGGACCTTTAGTGAGTACTTGGACCATTTTGTGAACGTCTTAATCAACAACGTTTTGGTGAACTTGCAGAGTGAGGAAGGTATTGCAGTGGATCCGGCGAAGATTGTTGCGATACGGGAGTGGCCTGAACTTTCTACGGTAGCGGGAGTCCAGAGCTCTCTGGGGCTTGCCGGCTATCACAGGTGCTTCGTGGAGAACTTCTCGCGGATAGCGTTACCCCTCACTACTTTGACGAGGAAGGAGCAGAAGTTCTTTTGGACGCCGAAGTGCGCGCGAGCTTTTGAGGAGTTGTAATGTCGGTTGACCACGCCGCCTGCGCTGACTTCGCTGAGTGGACCCGAAGGCTATGGGAGTTAATAACAATGCTTCGAGCAACGGTTTGGGTTACGTGCTACTACAACATGGAAGTGTAATAGCTCATGGCATGAGACAGCCAAAAGTGCACGAGAGGAACTATCCGGTCCATGACTTGTTGTAGGTGGCCGTGAGTTTTACCTTGAAGCTGTGGAGGCATAATTTTGTACGATGAGAAAATGGATCTCTACGCCGGTCGTAAGAGCGCGAAGTATCTGATTAATCAGAAGGAGCTGAAAATGCGGTAGCATAGATGGATGGAGTTCTTGGGTGACTATACATTCAAGATCCACTATGTGCCGGGTAAAGGGAGTGCGGTCGCAGCCGCGTTGAGTCGCTGAGCCCCAGCTCAAGCCAATTGACTATCGGTGCATGATGAGCGATTGGTGCGGGAGTTGGAGGCGTTGGGGATTATTTGTGTGGATAGGCAATCAAGTGCTGAAGCAGTTCTGAATTGGACTGAAGTCCAATATGACCTGGCTGATCGTATTCATCAGGCTTTGGATATGGATGCTCTTATGAAGCAGTTCATGATAGAGGCTCTGGATGGGTCAAATTCCCAGTTTGTTGTGGAGGACGGATTGCTTTGGAAAGACGGTCGTCTGTGCGTCCCAAGCGTGGGCAATTTGCGGGTGGAGTTGTTGTACGAGGCACACCATATCAAGTACTCGATTCGCCCGGGGAGCACGAAGATGTACCGCGATGTCAAGATATTGTTTTGGCGGCCGGGTTTGAAAAAGGATACGGCGCTCTACGTAGCGAAGTGCCAAACTTGCGCCTTTGTGAAGGAGGAGTGCCAAAAGCCGGGAGGATTTCTGAAGTCCTTGCCTATCCCGGAGTGGAAATTCGACGACATCTCCATGGACTTTGTGCACGCTTTACCAAGGTCGCAAAAGGGGAAATGACGCCATTTGGGTGGTCGTTGATCGGTTGACGAAGGTGTCGCATTTTATTCCGCATCGGAAGGATGATCCGGTGGAAACGTTGGCAAAACTTTATGTGGATAACATAGTACGGCTTCATGGTGTGCCCCGCAGCATCGTGAGTGACCGTGCTGGGCGGTTCACGTCCAATGATTGGAGGCTTGTGCAATAAATGTTGGGAACAAAGGTTAAATTCAGCACAGCCTTCCATCCGCAAACGGATGGGCAGACCGAGAGGGTCAATAGAACCATGGAAGACATGCTCCGCATGTGTGTCTTGGATTTCGGAAAGCAATGGGAGAACCACATTTATTTGGTGGAGTTCGCATACAACAATAGCTACCAAGCGAGTATTCAGATGGCACCTTTTGAGGCCCTATATGGTAGAAAATGTCGTACGCCGTTGTCTTGGTTAGAAACGGGCGAGTCAAAGTTGTATAAGCGAGCAGAAGTGGAGGATGCTACTTCTTTAGTGAGAACCATTCGGGAGAGGTTGCTCATCGCTCAGGACAGGCAAGCGAAGTACTATAATGCCAAGCACAGGAATGTGGAGTTCGCTGGGGGCGACTATGTGTACTTAAAGATCAAGCCGTTCAAGGGTGTCTCGCGGGTGCGGCGATTGAAGAAGCTAAGCCCGAGGTACCTTGGACCGTTTGAGGTTTTGGAGCGAGTTGGGGAAGCAGCCTATCAGTTGAGGCTTTCAGTGGAGCTTAGTGGTTTACACGATATATTCCATATTTCGGTGCTTCGGAAGGCGGTGCAAGAGCCTACGCAAGTGTCGCGGTTGATCAAGTGTCGGTGGATAGTGGGCTAACGACAAAGGTCAAGCCCGTGCGGATAGAGGACTCGGAGGTCAAGCGGCTACACAATAAAGAGATCAGGATGGTCAAGGTCCGGTGGGACAATTGCGGTCGTGAGGAGCTCTCTTGGGAGCGAGAGCAGACTATGCTTGACGAGTATCCGGAGTTGTTCCGCTCAGGTACAAATTTTGGTTTTGTACATGTCTTTCCTTTATGTAATTTCGTGGACGAAATTTTTTTAAGAGGGGTAGAGTTGTAACGCCCCGAAACTCAAAGGAAAAAAGTGGGGACATTTTGGGGCAGTTTGGGTTCTGGCTGCAGGCACACGGCCTGGGACACGGGCGTGTCCCAGGGCATGTCAAGCCTGTGTCGACACTAAGGCGGGAAGTCGACACTTTGGTCTCGACATTGTGTCGAGACTGGGCACACGGCCTGCGACACGTGCGTGTCGCCGGGCGTGTCGACCCGTGTCGACACTTAGCCGAGAAGTCAACACTCTGATTTGACGAGGTGTCGAGACATGGCACACGACCTGCGACACGGGCGTGTCGCAGGGCGTGTCAACCCGTGTCGACACTCGTCCCGGGGAGTCGACACTTTGGTCTCGACATGGTGTCGAGACAAGGCACACGGCCTAGGACACGGTCGTGTACAAGGCCGTATCAACAGTTCGCTCGACGAAGTGTCGAGTGTCGAGACCGTGTACACGGCTTGGAGCCCAGGCGTGTCAAGGTCACACGGGTAGGAACACGGGCGTGTCCTAGAACCCGTGCAGTGCTCGGGTTGATTTCGGGGAGAAATGATGGGGGTACACGGCCGGCCACATGGCTGTGGCAGGTGGAACACGGGTGTGTCAGCTCGAACACGGGCGTGTTCGATACTCATGTGAGGTTCCAGGTGATTCGATTTTGACGGCGAATGCGGCACACGGCCCTAGACACGGGCGTGTGCCAGGCCGTGTTCGGTCCAGATTGGGCATTTCAGTCCCGAATCAAAGCCGTTCGTTTCCTTATTTTGAGATCTAATGGCTGGGGGTTGTTCCTGAAGGGATATACCCGGGATTGGTCTTAGAAAACCCTCACTTTTCTTAAGTGTTATCTTTCTAAAAACCTTAGAGAGAGAGGAGAGCCAAGGGAGGAAGAAGGAGCTAGATCCCGCCATTGGAGGAGCTTCGGAGCTCCGAATCGCGAGCCGACTCCGGATCCACGGAGGCAAAGCTAGTGCGGTGCTTTTCATCCATTTACTTTTCAATCGAGCCAAAGAGGAACGCTAGGGTAACGATTCTCTTCTTGAGCATGAATAGCTCTCCTTCTTTTGCATAGGAAGCCCGCTCTCGCGAGTTTGCGGTGAGTTGGAGGCGTTCCTATGGGTAGACATGAATAGTCCCCGTTGTTAGAGTCCGTAAGAGAGAACGGACATAGGCATGATGTGTGAATCCTACCCGGACATGTTGGACCGGATCGGTGATGTTGCATTGCATAAATGCCGGAGAAGACTCCGTGCGATTGGGTGTTTTTCGGGTTTTCTACGCGGTAGATTGCAACAGGGAATCTTGGGGATTAATCCTAAGGTGCACCCGGAAAACTGGGCGGATGCGTGATCTTGCCAACATGGAGGCCTGAGAGCCAACTTGAACATAACCGAGTTATGTGAAACTGTGTGACGAAAATGGGATTCGGGAGAAGTTTGACCTGCGCAAATGGCTTAAATTGTCGTTACGACGTGAGCACGGGTTAGATGGAACCGTAACCATTTCTATGTCGTTCGGGTTAAAGAGACCTAAGGTTACGTGGCACTTGCCGTTGGCATAGATGGGAGTCTTCGGCGGTCAATGACTTAAATTGTCGTGACCCATGCCGGGAAGACAAATTGCTCATACATTTTGCCGTCAAAGTGGCGGTGGTGAGTCCGGAATGTCTATGGCTTTAACTGACGTGACATCGACTGGTTCACCGAGAATGTGCCCTGAGTGCACGGGGTGTGTGGCCATTGGAGCCTACGCCTGTGATGAAATGAATATTATTATGTTGCTCGCTTGTGCTACTAAAATTGCAGGGAAGGAGCATTGCCGCCCCGAGTTGGGGGCGTGAAGTGCAGCTAGATCTGATATACTCTAAAGGGGGGTGAATAGAGTATATGGTGCTTTGAAACTTTTTACAACAGTTGTTGTAATAAGTGTGAGCAGGGAAGCAGAATAAAACTAATCACAGCACTAAGTTAAACAAAAGCTAATCACAGAGTAATCAAGGCCAGAAACAAACATAAAAACAAGCAAAACCAGAAGACACAAGGAAATATAGTGGTTCCCCTAAACTTGGGTACATCCACTCTTCTACCACCCTAGGTAGGAATCCATTGCAGGATGAGTTGATCAGGTGTCCTGGCACCAATGAGCTTTTGATAAGGTGCTCAAAAACCAAGCTAGATTTTTTGATCAGGTGTCTTGCCACCAATGAGCTTTTGATAAGGTGCTCAAAAACCAAGCTCAGACTTTTGAAGGGAGTTTGAGAAACCCTTTACAGAGAGGGGGTGAGAGAGGGATGGAAGTCTTCCCTTTCTCAAACAACTGAGAAGACTATGTGGATTGTTGATGTCAAAGCTCCCCCTGAATCTTTGAGATCTTCAGGAAGAAAAGCTTTGCTGAGGGTGATAGGCCTTCAAAAATTGAACTCCAGCAATAGATGATTTCAGCAATGACTGAAATGTTGAGTGTCTGGAGTCTTGAAATATGTTGGCCTTGAACACTTTTAAACTAAAGAGATTTGAAGATATTTGAAAGTTTGATCTCCTTGGATGTGTGTTCTTGAGAAATCTTTGAGACAGAATATTGTTGAATGTATCTCTGTAATCTGTGTGTCTCTCTCTGTCTATCCTGTATTAGAGACTCCAAGAATTCTATCTTTTATTCTCTGGTACAGAATAGAGTAACATTCTCTGTCAAGTATAGCCGTTAGCCTGCATTAATTGCATCCTTAATTGCAAAATCTCTTCTGGAGGAAAGTCCATAGAAATATTCCTTGAGAAATCCCTTGAAACTTGGTCCAGAAATGAATGAAAACGGCTAGGAAATCTCTGAATTAATTGCAGAATAACTCCTTAACTGATTTGACTTTGAATCTAGAAACATCCTTGAAGTTATCTGAAATCGTCGAACTGAGCTCTGTTATCATCGAGCTGAGCTCAACGATCTGGAAATATACGGCAGCAAAATATCGTCGATCTGAGCTCACAGATCGTCGAACTGAGCTCAAAGATCGTCGAACTGAGCTCAGAGATAAAGATCCACAGCAGAGTCAAAATCGTCGACCTGAGCTCACCGATCGGCGAACTGAGTTCGACGATATAATGAGGTTGAGCTCAGCGATCGTCGAATGGAGTTCGACAATCTGTCGAAGTTGAGCTAGACGATCGTCGACCGGAGTTCGACGAATCGTCGTGCTGAGCTCGACGATCAGACTTAGTCTCCAGACAGAGAATCCTGGTCTTCAGGGCAGCTTCCAAACCTAGACTTCTAACCCTTAGACTCAATTCTAATTGACCTATTAGGCTATACAGGAGGTCAAGCATTTGATTCCTAGAGACATAGTGATCCTGACCCAAATTAGTAATAGGGTGTTCCAACAATCTCCCCCTATTTGGGTTAGGATTACTATTTACAGACTTTGGAAAAAAAATTTAAATAACAACATACAATCAGTAAAACAAAAACACAACAAGCCAGACATTGCAAAACCACAGAAATATATAGCATCCAGATAATCAGAAATTGTCACCTTACAATATCATTTCTTCTCTTTGCCCTTAACCATTTTAATCTCTCTGTTAGGATTGAGGGCTTCCTTCTTTGATCTGGTGTCATCTGTTGCACCTAAAGATGTTTGTTGTTTAAGCCTGGGAACCACTGCTTCAGGATGTAATTCCATATACCTGTCAGCATCAAAGAATTTACTTGAAGCATATCTCTCTAGATCTTTCTGTCTTTGTTCAGACATTGTTGAAATGTTGGAAGAATCTATTCCTTGCTCTCTGGCCTTTTTAATCTGATCCAGTGTAGCTAGTTATTTTAACCTTGTAGTCCAAGCAGCTGGATTATTTTCAGGATCCTCGAAAGGTACAGGAGGCTCATATCTGTTGGAGGGATTGTCTTGAGGAGGCCTGGCAGACACATTTTCTTTCAGCTTGTAAGGGAAAGAACCAGATGTTGTATCAGTTGTAGTTTGTCTTTCCCTGGAATATGGGTGTTGCCTGGAGTACCCTTTGGAATAGACTTGAATATCTTTTTGATTTCCTCTATATCCTCCTCTCCTAGAATATGAACCCCTGGATTGGCTTTCCCTGTGGTAAGATCTGGCATGAGGCTGATAGGGAGCCTGACTTCTGGCTGGGGGTTGAGCTGCAGAGCTTCCACCTACACCTGCATCAGGAGGAGGTGGTGGAGGAGGATGAGAGTACTAGAATTGGGATGAACCCTTCTCATATTTTCTTTTCTTCTTCATTGCTTTCAGCTGGTTCTTGGAGTATTGCATCCAGTGTTCAGTGATAGGGCAGTCATGTAGAATGTAATATGGAATATCATTGTTGTCCTTAACTTTAGCAGGAGGTACCCTCTTCATTGCTTTTCTCCTTGCCTTTTTTTACCGGAAATGGTAGCAGAAGAGTCATCAGTGTCTGTTTTAAATTCATCAAATTCAGAACTCTGGTCATCATATAGAGGATCTATTTTCTTCATCAAGTCCTTCTTGAGCTGAACAGAAGCAGATGAGGCAGAGGTTATAGCAGCAGGTGTTGAGGTAGTAACAGTAGAAGTGACAGCAGCAGATGTAGAAGATGTTGCACTAGGAGTAGAAGCAGAAACAACAACAGCAGCAGATACTGGAGAAGTGACAACAACAGTAACAGTTTCACTAGCAGCAACAGAAACAGAAGGACTATCATCAAGGACTGCAGAAGGCTCAAATTCAGGTGCCTCTGTCATAAGAATGTCCTTGGAAATTGGTTCATCAGTAATAGCAGAAACTTCAGCAGCAGTATCAATATTCTCAGAAGCAACAACAATCCTTTCTTTAGGAGAAGCAGCAGCAGCATACACTGAATTTACAAAGGAGGTGATAATGCTAGGGTCACAGCAAGAAAAAGGCACAAGTGCCTTGGATAAATCTTCTGGAGGCTGGACAGCATTGACCTCTGGCAGACAGCTGAAGTATGCAGAATCAAAAACTGATAGCAAAGACCTGAGGTCTATTGCAAGGACTGCAGTTGAAATCTGGCTTTGTGCATGAGGCACAACAACATCAAGAGGAGGAGCAGCAGAAGAAGCAGTAATAGCAGCAGCAGCAGACAAACAGCTTACAGAAACAGCAGTAGCAGCAGCATGAATATTCACTTCATATGGCATCTCCCCCTGCCTAGATGCAGACATGTCTGGACACACTGCTGTAGGTGCTGCCTGAGGGAAGAGGGAAGAGAGCCTGGCAGAAAGAGCTGCCACTGACAGGTGGAGGGGAGCCAAGGAGGTCTCCAACAGCAGAGTTGGCCTGGGGGCAACAACTCATACAGCATGTCAGCAAGGGCTGGGAGGTCTACTTGCTCAAGGGCTGGAGCAGAGGTAGAAGAGATAGGAGCAGCTGAGGGTTCTGGTAGTGGAGAGCTGGTGAATGGTGGAAGGGATGACTGAGGTGTGGGCAGGGTGGATATGGAGGATAGAGGGATGAAGATAGCTGGTGTGAATGTTGGTTGGTCTATGATTTGGTGGAGAAGGTCTTGAAATGAAGTGGAGGATGAGGGTAACTCAGGAGGAGATGATGGTGAATCATCCATAAAGGAATCATCAAGTAGGGTGAAGGATGGAATGGAGGGTGATGAGGTCACATCTGGTGGAGGGTAGGAGAACAATGGGTGGAATTCTTCTGCTGGTGGTGAAAGAACAGGTGCTGGAGATGGTGTGGATGTTGGAGATGGGCTGGATATGATGATGGTGGATGGAGCTGGAATGGTGGATGGTATGGGAAGGGATGGAATTGGAGGAGGAGGAGAAGAGGCAACAACAGCAGCCAGGTCATCTGTAGGGGCAGAGACCTGTGGAGTAGTGACTCTTAGAGTCCTTGTGCCTGAAGGAGTACTAGAGGAGGGCCTGCTAGGCTTGCTGATGTTTCTGTCCCACTTTCCAAAGAGGGCACAATACAATCTCTTGGAGGCATTGATATGAACTCCAGAGGAGACCAGCAGGGCAGGGCACCTGTGCTGCAGAAACACTCCAATGATTCTCCCAAAGTTAACAAAACTTTTGTTGATTTTCTTTTTGATGAGGTCAAAGAAAACCTCTCCCCAATTCAGATTCTTCTTGTCCACAAGAGCTTCCATGAGGCAGAGCTGATATCTTGAAATTGTATCATGGGCTGAGTGCTTAGCCAGTAGCACTTTCCCAACAACATCTGTCATGAACCTATATTCTACAGACAGGTTCCTTTTGAAGAGCTTGCTAGGGTTTCCCTCTGAATGACCTATTCTGGCAAGCAGTTCAGAATACTCATCTCCAGATAACTCAGCAGTATCTTCTCCATTTCTCAACTCAAAAACTTCTGATAGAATTTTTGGGGTCAAGGGTACCTGACTTCCAGCTATAGATCCAACAATGGTAGAGTTATCTTGATTATGGGCAGTATAAACCCACTCCTTTATTTCATCAGAAGCCAGCTTGATCCTGGTGGTCATTATGGAAGTCAGATTCTGGTCCTTGAACAAACCCAATATATCTTGAAAAACCTGGTTAGTTGTGCTGAAGGATTCTATATCAATATCAAAACCAGCATCAAACTTCATTGCAGCAAGAACAGCAACTGACACAGCCATTGGTACCTGCAAAATTCAACAAACAAAACGACCAAGTGTAGAACTGTTTGGAGGGAAAGAAAATTCTTGCAGAGAAATCGAAAGCGCAAAAGAGAATGACGGCGAAAAAAGAGTTTTATATTAGGGTTCGACGCAGAATTGGAAAGATCATTGAACTCAGTTCGACGATCGAGGCTTCTAAGGAATTTGAAGAGACTTCAACATCGTCGATCTCCGTTCGACGATATTGGAGAGCGTCGAGCTCTGTTCGACGATCGTTCAGAGAACAAAATCGTCGAGCGCCGTTCGACGATCGTTGACCGGAAGAGATAGTTCATACTATCTAAGAGACGCTGAACTCAGTTCGACGATTTTTTGAAATCGTCGATCTCCGTTCGACGATCTTGGGCCAAATCGTCGAGCGCAGTTTAGAGATCAGAAAAATTCTAGACACTAAGAAAAGTCAGAATGTTTGCCTAGTCTTGGTCAATTTTTAAGCTTTCAAAATCTTGGATATTATTTAAGACTTCCTCCATCTAACATTCCTAACTGATTTAGGAAGAAGGTGTGTTTCTTTTCATCCAAGGGCTTGGTGAAAATATCTCCCCTTTGTAAATCAGTTGGGATATATTGTAGTTCAATTTTATTCTTTTCAACATTATCCCTTAAAAAGTGATGTCTAATCTCTATATGTTTTGTCCTACTATGGAGGACTGGATTTTGAGCTATAGAAATAGCACTGGTGTTGTCACAAAAGATTTTAGACTTCTCTAAGTTGTAGCCATAGTCTAGGAGTTGGTTTTGAATCCACAAGATTTGTGAACAACAGCTGCCTGCAGCCATATATTCAGCTTCAGCAGTTGAAGTTGACACAGATGTTTGTTTCTTACAAAACCAAGAGACAAGTCTGTCACCAAGGAACTGACAAGTTCCACTGGTGCTTTTCCTGTCAATTCTGCATCCAGCATAGTCAGCATCAGAGAATCCAGTTAAATCAAATGCTGAATCTTTTGGATACCAGAGACCTAGATTTGGACAACTTTTAACATACCTGAGAATCCTCTTTACTAATGTTAGGTGTGACTCTCTAGGGCTTACTTGGAACCTAGCACATATACATGTAGCAAACATTATATCTAGTCTACTAGTTGTAAGATACAGTAAAGAGCTAATCATTGCTCTATATGTTGTCTGATCAACAGGTTTCCCATGTTCATCAGCATCCAATACATCATTAGTAGGCATGGGTGTTTTCATACAAGATGCTTCAGACATACCAAATTTCTTAACCAATTTATTTGCATATTTGGTTTGAGAAATAAAGATGCCTTCAGCATGTTGCTTGACTTGCAATCCTAGGAAGAAGGATAGCTCACCCATGCTACTCATCTCAAATTTAGAATGCATTAGGTTGGAAAACCTTCTGCACAATTTGGAGTCAGTAGAACCAAAAATGATATCGTCTACATAAATTTGTACTAGTAAGGTATGTGACTTATGGGTTCTAATGAAAAGAGTTTGGTCTACTCTACCCCTTATAAAACCATTTTCCAAGAGAAAGCATGCTAGGGTCTCATACCATGCTCTAGGAGCTTGCTTGAGACCATATAATGCTTTATTTAGTCTAAAAACATAATCAGGATAAGTAGGAGAGATAAAACCTGGAGGTTGTCTGACATAAACTTCCTCTTTGATGTCTCCATTTAGGAATGCACTCTTGACATCCATCTAATATACCTTGAAGCCTTTGTGAGCTGCATAGGCTAGAAAAATTCTGATGTCTTCTAATCTTGCAACTGGTGCAAAGGTCTGGTCGTAGTCGATTCCTTCTTCTTGAGAGTATCCCTGAGCAACTAGCCTTGCTTTTTTCCTAATAATTACTCCTTGATCATCCAACTTGTTTCTGAATACCCATTTTGTTCCAACAATGGAATGATCCTTAGGCTTCGGCACTAGTTCCCATACTTTGTTTCTCTCAAATTGATGCAACTCCTCTTACATTACAATGATCCAGTGTGGATCTTGCTCTGCATCTTGAATGGACTGAGGTTCAATTTGAGATAGGAAGCAGGTGTGCAACAGGTTTTGGTTGACCTGATTTCTGGTTTGCACACCAGCTGAGATTTCTCCAATTATTTGGAAAATTGGATGGTCTCTTGATGTTACTAAATCAACAGGGGGTGTTGATTGTTCACCAACCTGTGTTGTTGTTTCCTCTTGTGGTACAATAACTGGCTCTTCAAGTTGTTCTTCAATATGTTGAGCATTTTCTTCATCTCCACTGCTTTCATCCTCTTGAGTAACCTGTAACTTGTTCAAGTCTTCAACTAGAGAATGTTCCTGCAAAGGTTCTATGGTAGAAGAAGTCTTCTCCTTGAAAGCCATGTTAGTTTCATCAAATGAAATGTGAACAGATTCCTCAATTTTTAAAGATGATTTATTATAGACCCTATAAGCCTTGTTGATCATGGAGTATCCCAGAAACACTCCTTCATCAGCTTTAGCTTGAAATTTTGCTAAATATTTCTTGTCATTGTTATGAATGTAGCAAATACAACCAATGACTCTAAAATAGTCAACTTTAGGTTTCTTCCCTTTGAGTAATTCATAGGGAGTCTTTCCCTTTAGTTTATGTATCAGACTTCTATTCAGCACATAGTTAGAGGTGTTCACTGCCTCTGCCCAAAAGGATAGAGGAAGGTGATCATCTGACAACAATGTAGTGGCAGATTCAATAAGGGTTCTATTTTTCCTTTCAGCTACCCCATTTTGTTGAGGAGTTCTAGGAGCTGAGAAAGTATGTCTGATCCCTTCACTCTGACAGAACTCTTGCATAAGAAAAGAATCAAACTCTGTCCCATGATCACTTCTGATCAGGGTAATGTGAGTATTGAACTCAATCTGTATACATTTGAGAAACTCTGTCAGACACTTAAAGTTATCAAACTTCTTCCTTAGAAAGAACACCCAAGTGAATTTAGAGAAGTCATCTACAACTACTAAAGTGTAGGATTTCCCTCCGAAGCTTTGTACTGTGATGGGTCCAAAGAGATCCATGTGTAACAGATACAGTATCCTAGGTGAATCACTCTTATTAAGTGACTTAAAGCTGTTTTTAGTTTGCTTGCCTAATTGACAAGCCCTGCAGAGTCCTTCCATCTTATAGGTGCCAGAAGGTAGTCCTCTAACAAGGTTGTCCTTGGATAGCCTAACAATAGTTCTAAGGTTTAGGTGTCCTAATCTCTTATGCCATAAAATATTTGGTCTACAGACAGAATTAAACAAGCAGATATCTACATCAGTTGAAAGAAAATCTACTAGATAGATGTTACCTTTTCTTTAACCTGTCAACACAGTTGTGTTGTCCTCTGACTTGATTTTGCATGAGGCTTTGCTGAAGGTCACCTGGTAGCCTTCATCACACAGCTGACTGATGCTAATTAGGTTGTGCTTCAGTCCTTCCACATAAGCTGCCTTCTTGAAAGTTATTGATCCAATCTGGACTGCACCATATCCTTTAGTCTGTCCAAAGTTTGAATCACCAAAGATAACTTTGGGTCCATGCTTGGCTCTAAAGGAAGTGAGATTGTCCTTGTTCCCTGTCATGTGCTTAGAGCACCCACTATCCAAGTACCATTGCTGGTTAGATATTGGATAGGTCTTCACCTGCACATAAGACAATTCATTTGTTTTTGACCCAGTTTACCTTGGGCCTAGGTTGATAACCTCTAAATTCTGAAATGAAAGACATCCCAGGTTGACTCTTATATCCTTCAGGATGATATCTCCTTGGAGGTATAATCCATTCAGTATAAGGGTTAAAGATTTGGGATGAAGGACCCTTAGGATTCAATTTTGATTTGCCTTTGAAAAATTTTCCAGAGCTCTGACCTCTGTTCGACGATCTTGGAGCTGCGTTCGAAGATCTTGGGTCAGATCGTCGTGCTCCATTCGACGGTCGACTATGGCTGAGGTCATTTGAGGTATGCGTTGACTTTGGCTGAGATCGTCGACCTGCGTTCGACGACTTTGGCTGAGATCGTCGATCTGCGTTCGGCGATTTTGCCTGAGATCGTCGAGCTGCGTTCGGCGATCGTCGATCTTCATTCGGCGATCGTCGATCTCTGTTCGACGATTTCTGCTGGGAGTTGGTTTTCTAAGGCAGATCAGAATTTTTCCTAGCAACCTCTACAACTCCCTTTCCTTTGTCAGAAATGAATTTGATTGGAGTTATTAGAACAATAGGTTGGCTGGATGAAGCACCCAAGCCCAGTGTACTGTTAAATCTGGAGTTCACTGTGCTTGTGATGTCCATCAGCTTGATGCTTCTCCCATTAAGGGATTCTTCAAGATTTTTGGCCTCAGAGAGCTCACTTTTCAGTGAAGCTATCTGTTCCCTACAGCACTCCAACTCCTGAGAGAGTTTGAGGTTTTCTGACTTTAAAGTATTGTGTTCAGATAATTGATTTCTGAGAGAGATAATCTCTTTCTCAGACTTTAGCAGGTCTAAACACAGTGCTTTAAATTCAGATTTAAAATCCTCTGAACTAAAATCAAAAGAACCAATTACCTGATCTTCTTCAGGTTGAGTCTCTGAATCTGACTCTGACTCCTATTCTTCTGAATCATGCTTTGAGGCATTGATTGCTATCATGCAGAACTCCTTTTCTTCTGCATCATCCTCATCATCACTGGAGCTGGATGAGGCTTCTGACTCTTCTTCAGTCTCACTCCAGGATTCAGCAACAAACCCTTTTCTTGTATGCTTATTTTTGCTTGAAGAAGGTTTCCCATTGCCATTCCTTTTGGAGTCTTTCTCCTTTCTTCTTTCTTTCATGTCCCTTCTGTCCTTGTTCTTGCTCTCTGGACAGTCAGGAACTATGTGCCCTGGTTTCCTGCAACCAAAGCAAATAATGTCTTTATTATTACTAATGGACTTGTCATACCTTGGCTTATCCTGCTCCTTGTATGATCTTCTTCTGAAGTCTTTTCTGGCCATTTTGTAAAATCTTTTGGCCAGCAGACTGAGTAGTTCATCATTGTCTGTGGCTTTATCTTCAGGCAGATCTTCAGTTGCCTTGAAGTCTATGGTCTTCTCTTTTCTTGTGGCTGGTGAGGCAGCCTTCTGTTCTTCCTCTCTATTTTTGATGAGTAGCTCATAAGATTTGAGCTTACCCAATAGAGCTTAAGTAGTGATCTCATTCAGACTTCTGGCATCCTTAATTGGCCAGATTTTTGAATCTAAAGTGCTAGGGAAGCACATTAGGATCTTGTCATTAAGTTCAGTTAGAGAGATCTCTTTGTCCAATGTCCTGAGTTCACTGACAATTAGACTTAGCCTGTTGTACATGTCTCCCACTGACTCAGTTTCTCCCTTCTTAAAATTCTCATATTGAGAGATGAGATGGTGAAAGTGCAACTAGATCTGATATACTCTAGAGGGGGGGGGGGTGAATAGAGTATATGGTGTTTTAGTACTTTTTAAAACTTTTACAACAATTATTGTACTAAGTGTGAGCAGGGAAGCAAATATAAGAATCTAATCACAGAACTAAGCTATGCAAAAACTAAACACAGACAAATCAAGGCCAGAAACAAAAAGTAAACAAGCAGAGCCAGATGACACAAGGAAATATAGTGGTTCCCCAAACTTGGGTACATCCACTCTTCTACCACCCTAGGTAGGAATCCACTGCAGGATGAGTTGATCAGGTGTCCTGGGCACCAATGAGCTTTTGATAAGGTGCTCAAAAACCAAAGCAGATTTTTTTGATCAGGTGTCTTGCCACCAATGAGCTTTTGACAAGGTGCTCAAAAACCAGATTCAAACTTTTGAAGGGAGTTTGAAAAACCCTTTACAGAGTGGGGGTGAGAGAGTGATGGAAGTCTTCTCTTTCTCAATCAACTGAGAAGACTAAGTGGATTGATGTCAAAGCTCCCCCTGAGTCCTTAAGATCTTCAGGAAGAAAAGCTTTGCTGAGGGTGATAGGCCTTCAAAGATAGGTCTCCAGCAAAAGATGATTTCAGCAAGCTGAAATGTTGAGTGTCTGGAGTCTTGAAATGATGTTGGCCTTGAACACTTTGAGAGCTGAAGAGATCTGAAGAATTTTTGAAAGCTTGATCTCTTTGATGAGTGTTCTTCAGAATTCTCCTTGACAGAAGATTTTGAAAGAGTCTCTGTAATCTGTTTTGTGTGTCCACTTCTTGTTAATCTGTATTGATTCAAAAAACATTCTGTCTTTTATTCTTTGTTTCAGAATAGAATATTATTCTCTGTCAAAGATAGTCGTTGGTCTGCATTGATTGCATCCTTAATTGCATAATTTCTTCTGAAGGAAAGTCCACAGAATTATTCCTTGAAAAATCACTTGAAACTTGGTCCAGAAGTAAATGAAAACGGCTAGCAGATCTTTGAATTAATTGCATAATAACTCCTAACTGATTTGAATTTGAATTCTGGAAGTTATCTGAAATCGTCGAACTGAGCTCTGCTATCGTCGAGCTGAGCTCAGCGAACTGGAAAATTCAATCAGCAACATAATCGTCGATCTGAGCTCGAAGATCGTCGAACTGAGCTCAGAGATAAGGATCCAGTGCAGAGTCAAAATCGTCGACCTGAGCTCATCGATCGTCGAATAGAGTTTGACGATATTGTCAAGTTGAGCTCAACAATCGTCGAATGGAGCTCGACGATCTGTTAAAGTTGAGCTCAGCGATCGTCGAATGGAGCTCGACGATCTGTTGAAGTTGAGCTAGACGATCGTCGACCGGAGTTCGACGAATCGTCGTGCTGAGCTCGACGATCAGACTTAGTCTCTAGACAGAAAAACTTGGTCTTCAGGGCAGCTTCCAATCCTAGACTTCTAACCCTTAGACTCAATTCTAATTGACCTATTAAGCTATACAGAAGGTCAAACAAGGATTCCTAGAGACATAGTGATCCTGACCCAAATTAGTAATAGGTGTTCCAACAATCTCCCCCTATTTGGGTTAGGATTACTATTTACAGACTTTGGAAAATCAAATAGCAACATACAATCAGAAAAGCATAAAAACAACAGCAGCTAGACATTGCAGAAACATCACAGATATATATATATATATATATATATATATATATATATATATATATATATATATATATATATATATATATATATATATATATATATATATATATAGCATCCAGATAGCAGTCAGAAAAACCAAAGATTGTCACCTTACAGAGTTACTTCTTCTCTTTGCCTTTAATCATCTTGATTTCTCTGTTAGGGTTCAGGGCATCTTTGTTGGATCTGGTGTCATCTGCTGCACCCAAGTAAGTTTGCTTTGAAGTCCTGGGGACCACAGCAGCAGGATGCAACTCCATATATCTGTCTGCATCAAAGAATTTTCTGGAGGCATATCTTTCTAGCTCTTTTTGTCTTTGCTCTGACATTGTAGAAATATTTGAAGTGTCTAAGCCTTGCTCTCTGGCTTTCTTTATCTGGTCTAATGCAGCCATTTCCTTCATCCTAGCAGTCCAAGCAGATGGATTCTTTTCAGGGTCCTCAAATGGTACAGGTGGCTCATACCTATTGGAAGAATTGTCTTGAGGAGGCCTAGCAGACACTGTCTCTTTTAGCTTATAGGGGAATGGACCAGAAGTAGTATCAGATGAAACATGTCCTCCCCTGGAGTAAGGGTGCTGCCTGGAATGCCCTTTAGAATAAACCTGAATATCTCTTTGACTACCCCTGTATCCTCCTCTCCTGGAATAAGAACCCCTAGACTGGCTTTCCCTTTGGTATGATCTGGCATGGGGTTGATAGGGAGCCTGGCTTCTAGCTGGGGCTTGACTGGCAGAGCTTCCACCTGCACCTGCATCAGGAGGAGATGGTGGAGGAGGATGAGGGTGTTGGAACTGGGAGGAGCCCTTCTCATACTTTCTCTTCTTCTTCATTGCTTTCAGCTGATTTTTATAGTACTGCATCCAATGTTCAGTAATTTGGAAGTTATGCAGAATATAATAAGGAATATCATCATTATCCTTTACTTTTGCAGGAGGGATCCTTTTCATAGACTTGCTCCTAGCTTTCCTTTTTCTGCCAATAGTGGCAGATGAATCATCAGAGTCTGTTTTGTATTCATCAGACTCAGAACTTTGGTCATCATATATAGCATCTATTTTCTTCATCAATTCTTTCTTCAACTGAACAGCAGCAGATGAAGCAGAGGCAGAAGTAGCAGCAGCAGGGACAACAGCAGATGGGGCAGCAGATGGAGCAACAGATGGAGCAATAGAAGCTGGAATAGTGACAGTAGCAGATACAGAAGGAGAAGCAGAAACAACAACAGTAACTTCAGTAACAATAACAAAATCTTCAGCAGGCTCAAAGACAGTGGCCTCTGTCATCAGAAAATCCTTGGATATCTGCTCATCAGAGGCAGTTGGGATTTCAGCAGCAGCAAAAACAGTTTCAGAAGCAGATTCAGTCTTTTCTTCAACAGCAGCAGCAGCAGCAATTTCTGAGAGCACAAAAGAAGATATAATGCTGGGGTCACAGCCAGAGAAAGGCACCAGTGCATTAGATAGGTCTTCTGAGGGCTGGACAGCATTAACTCCTGGGAGATAGCTGAAGTATGCAGTATCAAAGGCAGAAAGCAAAGACTGTAGGTCTATTGCCAGAGCTGGAGTAGGAGCCACAGCAACAGGAATAGCAGATACAAAAACAACAACAACAACAGCAGTATCATCAACAGCAGGAGCAGAAGCAGCAGCAACAGCAGCATGAAGGCTTGCTTCATATGGCATCTCCCCCTGCCTGGATGCAGATACATCTGTATCAAGGCACACTGCTGGAGGTGCTACCTGAGGAAGGAGGGAGGAAAGCCTGGCAGAGAGAGCTGCCACTGACTGTTGTAGAGGAGCTAAGGAGGCCTCCATGAGAAGAGAGAGCCTGGGGGCAAGTAGCTCATACAACTTGTCAGCTAAGGCTGGGAGATCTACATGCTCAATAGCAGGAGCAGAGGTAGATGGAATAGGGATGGCTGAGGATGCTGGAAGTGGAGGGCTGGAGAGTGGAGGGATGGATGGCTGAGGTATGGGGATGGTGGAGATGGAGGACAAGGGGATGGATATGGATGGAGTGAATGTTGGTTGGTCAATGATGTGGAGGAGGAGATCTTGGAAAGATGTTGAGGAGGAGGGTAATTCTGGAGGGGATGAGGGGGAATCATCCATGTAGGAGTCATCCAGAAGGGTGAATGATGGTATGGATGGAGATGATGTGATATCTGGTGGTGGATAGGAGAATAAAGGGTGGAATTGGTCTACTGGAGGTGATGAAATGGTTGCTGGAGATGGAGTTGAGGTTGGAGATGGGCTGGATATGGTAATGGTGGATGGAGCTGGAATGGTGGATGGTAGAGGTAGGGTTGGACTTGGAGGAGGAGAAGAGGCAGCAACAGCAGCAGCCAGGTCTTCTGCAGAAGCAGAGACCTGTGGGGGAGTGACTCTTGGAGTCCTGGTGCCTGAAGGAGCATTAGAAGAGGGCCTGCTGGGCTTGCTTATCTGCCTGTCCCACTTGCCAAAGAGGGCACAGGTAAGTCTCTTGGAGGCATTAATGTGCACTCCAGAGGAGACCAGCAAGGCAGGGCACCTGTTTTGCAGGAAGATTCCAAGAATCCTTCCAAAGTTTACAAAGCTTTTATTTATTTTCTTCTTTATTAGGTCAAAGAAGACCTCTCCCCAGTTCAAACTTTTCTTATCTACCAGAGCTCCCATGAGACAGAGCTGATGTCTGGAGATAGTATCATGAGCTGAGTGCTTTGCCAGCAGCACTTTTCCTACAACATCTGCTAGGAACCTGTATTCAACAGACAGGTTCCTTTTAAATAACTTGCTAGGGTTTCCCTCTGGATGACCCATCCTAGCAAGTATGTCATCAAACTCCTCTCCAGATAACTCAGCAGTATCATTTCCAGTTCTCAGTCCAAAAACCTCTGTTAAAACTGTGGGGGTCAAAGGTACCTGGTTTCAGCAATGGAGCCAACTATAGTAGAGTTGTCTAGATTGTGAGCAGTATAAACCCATTCCTTTATTTCATCTGAGGCCAGCTTTATCCTGGTGGTCATGAGGGCAGACAGGTTTTGATCCTTGAATAAGCTCAGAATGTCTTGGAAAACTTGGTCAGTAGTGCTGAAAGATACCATATCAATGTCGAATCCAGCATCGAACTTCATGGCGGCTAGAACAGCAACTGATACGGCCATTGTACCTGCAAAAATTCAACAAACAAAACGACCAAGTGTAGAGCTGTTTGGAGGGAAGAAGATTTTTGCAGAGAAATTGAAAGCGCAAGAGAGAACGACGGCGAAAAATGAGTTTTATATTAGGGTTCGACGCAGAAATGGAAAGATCGTTGAACTCAGTTCGACGATCGAGGCTGCTAAAGGAATCTGAAGAGACTTCAACATCGTCGATCTCCGTTCGACGATATTGAAGAGTGTCGAACTTCGTTCGACGATCGTTCAGTGAACAAAATCGTCGAGCGCCATTCGACGATCGTTGACCGGAAGAGATAGTTCATACTATCTGAGAGGCGCTGAACTCAGTTCGACGATTCTGGAAATCGTCGAACTCCGTTCGACGATCTTTGGGGAAATCGTCGAGCGCAGTTCAGAGATCAGAAAATTCTAGACACTAAGAAAAATCAGAATTTTTGCCTAGTCTTGGTCAATTTTTAGCTTTCAAAATCTTGGATATTATTTAAGGCTTCCTCCATCTAACATTCCTAACTGATTTAGGAAGAAGGTGTGTTTCTTTTCATCCAAAGGCTTGGTGAAAATATCTCCCCTTTGTAAATCAGTTGGGATATATTACAGTTCAACTTTATTCTTTTCAACATTGTCCCTTAAGAAGTGATGACTAATCTCTATATGTTTGCTCCTACTATGGAGGACTGGATTTTGAGCTGTGGAAATAGCACTTGTATTGTCACAAAAGATTTTAGACTTCTCTAAGTTGTAGCCATAGTCTAGGAGTTCGTTTTGGATCCACAAAATTTGTGAACAACAGCTACCTGCAGCCATATATTCAGCTTCAGCAGTTGAAGTTGACACAGATGTTTGTTTCTTACAAAACCAAGAGACAAGTCTGTCACCAAGGAACTGACAAGTTCCACTGGTGCTTTTCCTGTCAATTCTGCATCCATCATAATCAGCATCTGAGAATCCAGTTAAATCAAATGCTGAATCTTTTGGATACCAGAGACCTAGATTTGGACAACTTTTAACATACCTGAGAATCCTCTTTACTAATGTTAGGTGTGACTCTCTAGGGCTTACTTGGAACCTAGCACATATACATGTAGCAAACATTATATCTGGTCTACTAGCTGTAAGATACAGTAAAGAGCCAATCATTGCTCTATATGTGTCTGATCAACAGGTTTCCCATGTTCATCAGCATCCAGTACAGCATTGGTAGGCATGGGTGTTTTCATACAGATGCCTCAGACATACCAAATTTCTTAACCAGCTCATTAGCATATTTGGTTTGAGAAATAAATATGTCTTCAGCATGTTGTTTGACTTGCAATCCTAGGAAGAATGATAGCTCACCCATGCTACTCATCTCAAATTTAGAATGCATTAGGTTAGAAAACCTTCTGCACAATTTTGAGTCAGTAGAACCAAAAATGATGTCGTCTACATAAATTTGTACTAGTAGGGTATGAGACTTATGGGTTCTAATAAAAAGAGTTTGGTCTACTCTA
The DNA here is from genome assembly GCA_039583875.1 of Platanthera guangdongensis. Classification (NCBI taxonomy): domain Eukaryota; kingdom Viridiplantae; phylum Streptophyta; class Magnoliopsida; order Asparagales; family Orchidaceae; genus Platanthera; species Platanthera guangdongensis. The sequence goes on along the minus strand of CM077150.1, from coordinate 67,649,502 downwards.
CCCCTTATAAAACCATTTTCCAAGAGAAAGCATGCTAGGGTCTCATACCATGCTCTAGGAGCTTGCTTGAGACCATATAATGCTTTATTTAATCTAAAAACATAATCAGGATAAGTTGGAGAGATAAAACCTTGAGGTTGTCTGACATAAACTTCCTCTTTGATGTCTCCATTTAAGAAAGCACTCTTGACATCCATCTGATAGACCTTGAAACCTTTGTGAGCTGCATAAGCTAAAAATATCCTGATGGCTTCTAATCTTGCAACAGGTGCAAAGGTCTGGTCGTAGTCAATTCCTTCTTCTTGAGAATATCCCTGGGCAACTAGCCTTGCCTTGTTCCTTATAATTACTCCTTGATCATCCAGTTTATTTCTGAATACCCATTTTGTTCCAACAATGGAATGATCCTTAGGCTTTGGCACTAGTTCCCATACTTTGTTCCTCTCAAATTGATGCAACTCCTCTTGCATTGCAATGATCCATTGTGGATCTTGCTCTGTATCTTGAATGGACTGAGGTTCAATTTGAGAAAGGAACCAGGTGTGCAACAGGTTTTGGTTGACCTGATTTCTGGTTTGCACACCAGCTGAGAGTTCTCCAATTATTTGGGAAATTGGATGGTCTCTTGATGTTACTAAATCAACAGGGGGTGTTGATTGTTCACCAACCTGTGTTGTTGTTTCCTCTTGTGGTACAACAACTGGCTCTTCAAGTTGAGCTTCAATGTGTTGAGCATTCCCTTCATCTTCACTGCTTTCATCCTCTTGAGCAACCTGTAGCTTGTTCATATCTTCAACTAGAGAGTGTTCCTGCAAAGGTTCTATGGTAGAAGAAATCTTCTCCTTGAAAGACATGTTAGTTTCATCAAAAGAAATATGAACAGATTCCTCAATTTTCAAAGATGATTTATTATAGACCCTATAGGCCTTGCTGATCATGGAGTATCCCAGAAACACTCCTTCATCAGCTTTGGCTTGAAATTTTGCTAAATATTTCTTGTCATTATTGTGAATATAGCAAATACAACCAAAAATTCTGAAATAGTCAACTTTAGGTTTCTTCCCTTTGAGTAATTCATAGGGAGTCTTTCCCTTCAGTTTATGTATCAGACTTCTGTTCAGCACATAGTTGGAGGTGTTCACTGCCTCTGCCCAAAAGGATAGAGGTAGATGAGCATCTGACAACAATGTAGTGGCAGATTCAATAAGGGTTCTATTTTTCCTTTCAGCTACCCCATTTTGTTGAGGAGTTCTAGGAGCTGAGAAAGTATGTCTGATCCCTTCACTCTGACAGAACTCTTGCATAAGAAGAGAATCAAACTCTGTCCCATGATCACTTCTGATCAGGGCAATGTGAGTATTGAACTCAATCTGTATACATTTGAGAAACTCTGTCAGACACTTAAAGTTATCAGACTTCTTCCTTAGAAAGAACACCCAAGTGAATCTAGAGAAGTCATCTACAACTACTAAAGTGTAGGATTTCCCTCCTAGGCTTTGTACTGTGATGGGTCCAAATAGATCCATGTGTAATAGATACAATATCCTAGGTGAATCACTCTTATTAAGTGACTTAAAACTGTTTTTAGTTTGCTTGCCTAATTGACAAGCCTTACAGAGTCCTTCCTTCTTGTAGGGGCTAGAAGGTAGTCCTCTAACAAGGTTGTCCTTGTATAACCTAGCAATAGTTCTAAGGTTTAGGTGTCCTAATCTCTTATGCCATAACACATTTGGTCTACATATAGAGTTAAACAGGCAAATATCTATATCAGTTGAAAGAAAATCTACTAGATAGATGTTACCTTTCCTTTTACCTGTCAACATAATTGTGTTGTCCTCTGACTTGATTCTGCATAAGGTTTTGCTGAAGGTCACCTGGTAGCCTTCATCACATAGCTGACTGATGCTGATTAGGTTGTGCTTCAGTCCTTCCACATAGGCTACCTTCTTGAAGGTTACTGAACCAATCTGGACTGCACCATATCCTTTAGTTTGTCCAAAGTTGGAATCACCAAAGATAACTTTGGGTCCAAGCTTGGCTCTAAAGGAAGTGAGGTTGTCCTTGTTCCCTGTCATGTGCTTAGAGCACCCACTATCCAAATACCATTGCTGGTAAGATGTTGGATAGGTCTTCACCTGCACATAAAACAATTCATTTGTTTTTGACCCAGTTTACCTTGGGCCTAGGTTGATAACCTCTGAATTCTGAAATGAAAGACATCCCAGGTTGACTCTTATATCCTTCAGGATGATATCTCCTTGGAGGTATAATCCATTCAGTATAAGGGTTAAAGGTTTGGGATGAAGAACCCTTAGGATTCAATTTTGATTTACCTTTGAAAACGTTTCCAGGGTTCTGACCTCCGTTCGACGATCTTGGAGCTGAGTTCGACGATCTTGGTTCAGATCGTCGAGCTCCGTTCGACGGTCGACTATGGGTGAGGTCAGGTATATGTGATCGTCGACCTGCGTTCGACGACATTGGCTGAGATCGTCGATCAGCGTTCGACGATTTTTCCTGAGATCGTCGAGCTGCGTTCGGCGATCGTCGATCTTCATTCGGCGATCGTCGATCTCTGTTCGACGATTTCTTCTGGGACTTGGTTTTCTGAGGCAGATCAGAATTTTTCCTGGCAACCTCTACAACTCCCTTTCCCTTGTCAGAAATAAACTTGATGGGAGTTGTTAGAACAATAGGTTGGCTGGATGAGGCACCCAAGCCCAGTGTACTGTTGAATCTAGAGTTCACTGTGCTTGTGATGTCCATCAGCTTGATGCTTCTCCCATTAAGGGATTCTTCAAGCTTCTTGGCCTCAGAGAGCTCACTTTTCAGTGTAGCTATCTGTTCCCTATAGTTCTCCAACTCCTGAGAGAGTTTGAGGTTTTCTGACTTTAAAACATTTTGTTCAGATAATTGATTTCTGAGAGAGATGATCTCTTTCTCAGACTTTAACAGGTCTAAACACAGTGCTTTAAATTCAAATTTAAAATCTTCTGAGGTAAAATCAAAAGAGCTAATTACCTGATCTTCTTCAGGTTGAGTCTCTGAGTCTGACTCTGACTCTTCTTCCTCTGAATTGTGTTGTGAGTCATTAATTGCCATCATGCAGAACTCCTTTTCTTCTGCATCATCCTCATCATCACTGGAGCTGGAAGAGGCTTCAGACTCCTCTTCAGTCTCACTCCAGGATTCAGCAACAAACCCTTTCCTTGTATGCTTATTTTTGCTGGAAGAAGGTTTGCTATTGCCACTCCTTTTGGAGTCTTTCTCCTTTCTTCTTTCTTTTCTGTCCCTTCTGTCCTTGTTCTTGTTCTCTGGACAGTCAGGAACTATGTGCCCTGGTTTCCTGCAACCAAAGCAAATAATGTCTTTATTATTGCCAAAGGACTTGTCATACCTTGGCTTATCCTGCTCCTTGTATGATCTTCTTCTGAAGTCCTTTCTGGCCATCTTGTAGAATCTTTTGGCCAACAGGCTGAGAAGTTCATCATTGCCTGTGGCTTTTTCTTCAGGCAGATCTTCAGTTGCCTTGAATGCTATGGTCTTCTCCTTTCTTGTGGCTGGTGAAGCAGCCTTCTGTTCTTCCTCTCTATTCTTGATGAGCAGCTCATAAGATTTGAGCTTACCCAACAATGCTTCAGTGGTGATCTCATTTAGACTTCTGGCATCTTTAATTGGCCAGATTCTTGAATCCCAAGTGCTGGGGAAGCACATTAGGATCTTGTCATTAAGTTCTGTCAGATAGATCTCTTTGTCTAATGTCCTCAGTTCACTGACAATTAGACTCAGTCTGTTGTACATGTCTCCCACTGACTCAGTCTCTCCCTTCTTGAAGTTCTCATATTGAGAGATGAGATGGGATCTTCTGTCCTTTCTCTCATCAGCTGAGCCTGAGACTATTTCTGAGAGTTGTCCCAAATTTCCTTGGCTGAATTACATTCAGCTACCTTTTGAAAATGTCATCTGACATTGTCTGGGCTAGAATGTTCATAGCCTTGGCATCAGCTACTTTCCATTTTTTGATGTCAGCATCTGTTCCTGATGGAGGTGGAACAGCATTTGTGCTTGTGCTCTCTGGGGGTCTTGGACACACTGTCAAAACAGAATTAAAAATATCTTCGTCAATGGAGAATTCATGTAAAGTCTAATCCTTGCTTTCCAAAGTGCAAACTTTGACAGATTGCACACTGGAGGTCTGGTGCTAGCATAATCTTTGTTTTGGGCCATGATCTGTGCAAACAAAATCTAATAATAAAATATAAAAGAAGGATCTAGTTTGGGATCTTGGGGTTCAGGTGTTAGCCTGTACAACCAAACAGATATGGTATGTTTAACCAACCTCGCTCTAATACCAATTGAAAGTGCAACTAGATCTGATATACTCTAGAGGGGGGGGTGAATAGAGTATATGGTGTTTTAGTACTTTTTAAAACTTTTACAACAATTGTTGTACTAAGTGTGAGCAGGGAAGCAAATATAAGAATCTAATCACAGAACTAAGCTATGCAAAAACTAAGCACAGACAAATCAAGGCCAGAAACAAAAAGTAAACAAGCAGAACCAGATGACACAAGGAAATATAGTGGTTCCCCAAACTTGGGTACATCCACTCTTCTACCACCCTAGGTAGGAATCCACTGCAGGATGAGTTGATCAGGTGTCCTGGGCACCAATGAGCTTTTGATAAGGTGCTCAAAAACCAAAGCAGATTTTTTGATCAGGTGTCTTGCCACCAATGAGCTTTTGACAAGGTGCTCAAAAACCAGATTCAAACTTTTGAAGGGAGTTTGAAAAACCCTTTACAGAGTGGGGGTGAGAGAGTGATGGCAGTCTTCTCTTTCTCAATCAACTGAGAAGACTAAGTGGATTGATGTCAAAGCTCCCCCTGAGTCCTTGAGATCTTCAGGAAGAAAAGCTTTGCTGAGGGTGATAGGCCTTCAAAGATAGGTCTCCAGCAAAAGATGATTTCAGCAAGCTGAAATGTTGAGTGTCTGGAGTCTTGAAATGATGTTGGCCTTGAACACTTTGAGAGCTGAAGAGATCTGAAGAATTTTGAAAGCTTGATCTCTTTGATGAGTGTTCTTCAGAATTCTTTTTGACAGAGGGTTTTGAAAGAGTCTCTGTAATCTGTTTTGTGTGTCCACTTCTTGTTAATCTGTATTGATTCAAAAAACATTCTGTCTTTTATTCTCTGTTTCAGAATAGAATATTATTCTCTGTCAAAGATAGCCGTTGGTCTGCATTGATTGCATCCTTAATTGCATAATTTCTTCTGAAGGAAAGTCCACAGAATTATTCCTTGAAAAATCCCTTGAAACTTGGTCCAGAAGTAAATGAAAACGGCTAGCAGATCTTTGAATTAATTGCATAATAACTCCTAACTGATTTGAATTTGAATTCTGGAAGTTATCTGAAATCGTCGAACTGAGCTCTGCTATCGTCGAGCTGAGCTCGGCGAACTGGAAAATTCAATCAGCAACATAATCGTCGATCTGAGCTCGAAGATCGTCGAACTGAGCTCATAGATAAGGATCCAGTGCAGAGTCAAAATCGTCGACCTGAGCTCACCGATCGTCGAATGGAGTTCGACGATATTGTCAAGTTGAGCTCAGCGATCGTCGAATGGAGCTCGACGATCTGTTGAAGTTGAGCTCAGCGATCGTCGAATGGAGCTCGACGATCTGTTGAAGTTGAGCTAGACGATCGTCGACCGGAGTTCGACGAATCGTCGTGCTGAGCTCGACGATCAGACTTAGTCTCTAGACAGAAAAACTTGGTCTTCAGGGCAGCTTCCAATCCTAGACTTCTAACCCTTAGACTCAATTCTAATTGACCTATTAAGCTATACAGAAGGTCAAACAAGGATTCCTAGAGACATAGTGATCCTGACCCAAATTAGTAATAGGGTGTTCCAACAGATGGGATCTCCTATCCTTTCTCTCATCAGCTGAGCCTGAGAATATCTCTGAGAGTTTGTCCCAAATTTCCTTTGCTGAATTGCATTCAGCCACCTTCTGAAATATGTCATCAGACATTGTCTGGGCCAAGATGTTCATGGTCTTGGCATCAGCTACCTTCCATCTCTTGATATCAGCATCTGTTCCTGATGGAGATGGAACAGCATTTGTGCTGGAATTCTCTGGGGGTCTTGGGTACACTGTCAAAACATAGTTAAAAATGTCTTCGTCAATAGAATTCATGTACAGTCTGATCCTTGCTTTCCAAAGTGCAAACTTGGATAGATTGCACACTGGAGGTCTGGTGCTAGCATAATCTTTGTTTTGGGCCATGATTTGTGAAAATCAAAATCTAATAATAAAATACAAAAGAAAGCAGATCTAGCTTGGGATCTTAGGGTTCAGGTGTTAGCCTGTACAACCAATCAGGTATGGTATGTTTAACCAACCTGGCTTTGATACCAATTGAAAGTGCAGCTAGATCTGATATACTCTAAAGGGGGGTGAATAGAGTATATGGTGCTTTGAAACTTTTTACAACAGTTGTTGTAATAAGTGTGAGCAGGGAAGCAGAATAAAACTAATCACAGCACTAAGTTAAACAAAAGCTAATCATAGAGTAATCAAGGCCAGAAACAAACATAAAAACAAGCAAAACCAGAAGACACAAGGAAATATAGTGGTTCCCCTAAACTTGGGTACATCCACTCTTCTACCACCCTAGGTAGGAATCCATTGCAGGATGAGTTGATCAGGTGTCCTGGAACCAATGAGCTTTTGATAAGGTGCTCAAAAACCAAGCTAGATTTTTTGATCAGGTGTCTTGCCACCAATGAGCTTTTGATAAGGTGCTCAAAAACCAAGCTCAGACTTTTGAAGGGAGTTTGAGAAACCCTTTACAGAGAGGGGGTGAGAGAGTGATGGAAGTCTTCTCTTTCTCAAACAACTGAGAAGACTATGTGGATTGTTGATGTCAAAGCTCCCCCTGAATCCTTGAGATCTTCAGGAAGAAAAGCTTTGCTGAGGGTGATAGGCCTTCAAAGATTGAACTCCAGCAATAGATGATTTCAGCAATGACTGAAATGTTGAGTGTCTGGAGTTCTTAAATATGTTGGCCTTGAACACTTTTAAACTAAAGAGATCTGAAGATATTTGAAAGCTTGATCTCCTTGGATGTGTGTTCTTGAGAAATCTTTAAGACAGAATATTGTTGAATGTATCTCTGTAATCTGTGTGTCTCTCTCTGTCTATCCTGTATTAAAGACTCCAAGAATTCTATCTTTTATTCTCTGGTACAGAATAGAGTAACATTCTCTGTCAAGTATAGTCGTTAGCCTGCATTGATTGCATCCTTAATTGCAAAATCTCTTCTGGAGGAAAGTCCATAGAAATATTCCTTGACAAATCCCTTGAAACTTGGTCCAGAAATGAATGAAAACGGCTAGAAAATCTCTGAAATTGAATTGCAGAATTAACTCCTTAACTGATTTTGAACTTTGAATGTCTTAGAAACATCCTGATGAAGTTATCTGAAATCGTCGAAATCTGAAGCTCTGCTATCGTCTGAGAGATCTCGAGCTCAGCGATCAGGAAATATACAGCAGCAAAATATCGTCGATCTGAGCTCACAGATCGTCGAACTGAGCTCAAAGATCATCGAACTGAGCTCAGAGATAAAGATCCAAAGCAGAGTCAAAATCGTCGACGTGAGCACACTGATCGTCGAACTGAGTTCGACGATATAATGAGGTTGAGCTCAGCGATCGTCGAATGGAGTTCGATGATCTGTCGAAGTTGAGCTAGACGATCGTCGACCGGAGTTCGACGAATCGTCGTGCTGAGCTCGACGATCAGACTTAGTCTCCAGACAGAGAATCCTGGTCTTCAGGGCAGCTTCCAAACCTAGACTTCTAACCCTTAGACTCAATTCTAATTGACCTATTAGGCTATATAGGAGGTCAAGCATTTGATTCCTAGAGACATAGTGATCCTGACCCAAATTAGTAATAGGGTGTTCCAACAGGGCGGAATCGTTATAATTTGGTCAGCATTGCTGACTGTTGCCCTTTTGTTTGCCACCGTGCTGTGGTTATGTTGCTTGTAGGTGCTGCTGGACCAAGCGATCAATAGTGGGCTAAAGCCCAAGTGCGAAGCCGGCCCTCGAAGGCCTATTTTGGCAGTGTTTACTATTTTACTCATGTATGACCGGCCTGCGTGCCGAGGTTTGCAAATCATGTAAAATCAAGTGAAACCTTTGTAAGGCCTTAAGGCTTCTTTTGGTTATTGTATTACATTCTTATTTTGTTGTTAGTGGACATTCGTGCTTTCAATGCTGGGTTCTTATTTTGCAACTCTTATAAACTGCTTCCGCTAGAATGCTCTGTGTAGGACGTTGTGATTGGTTGGATGGTTTTCATAAGTAACCACCCGGTCTGTCTGTAGTATATGGCGTCGGGCCCCGGCCGGACCTACTGCTATATGCTATGCGACGGATAGGGGGCGTTACACTAAGTGTCGACACTGCTTCACTGGACTACTCTTCATTGAGTGTCGACACAAACTGTATGTGTCGACACTTACTATCTGATGTCGACTCTTTCTGCCTGGTGTCGACACTTTTTGCCTGGTGTCGTCACAATTACTCCAAGTATCGACACTGCTTCTCTGGGTGTCGACACAAGTCTTCTTAAGTGTCGACACTTTTCTTCTGGGTGTCGACACATGGACTTAGAAACTTTTTCAGCTTTCCCTGCAAATACTTAACCTGCACATGGCAACTCAAAATACATCAAATACATTTTGATGTATATCATTGAGTAGGGTGAGGCTTCTTCAAATCAGATACATTAATTCCAATGTACCCAACAATCTCCTCCTATTTGGAGAAGTCATAACCCTTAGTCAATGATATACACCATACATAACAAAATTACAGTATGATGTTAAAACAGGATTATGCAATCAGGGAAAGTACATAAACATGTATTGAACAAACATATACACACATATATCTCAGAATAATTATGTAATAGAATTATCACACATCACATAGTTCTAATAACTTCATCATTTTCATTTACCAAAAGTTTACAGAATGTTTTTCTACAAGTGATTACATATGTAAACTAAAGATCAATGTTATTCTATTGTTGCTCATGTTCTTTGATAACTATCCCCTTTCCAGATTGTATATTTGCTTGACACTTACTATCTGATGTCGACTCTTTCTGCCTGGTGTCGACACTTTTTGCCTGGTGTCGACACAATTACTCCAAGTATCGACACTGCTTCTCTGGGTGTCGACACAAGTCTTCTTAAGTGTCGACACCTTTCTTCTGGGTGTCGACACATGGACTTAGAAACTTTTTCAGCTTTCCCTGCAAATACTTAAACTGCACAAGGCAACTCAAAATACATCAAATACATTTTGATGTATATCATTAAGTAGGATGAGGCTTCTTCAAATCAGATACATTAATTCCAATGTACCCAACAATCTCCCCCTATTTGGAGAAGTCATAACTCTTAGTCAATGATATACACCATACATAACAAAATTACAGTATGATGTAAAAACAAGATTTTGCAATCAGGGAAAGTACATAAACATGTATTGAACAAACGTATACACACATATATCTCAGAACAATTATGTAATAGAATTATCACACATCACATAGTTCTAAGAACTTCATCATTTTCATTTACCAAAAGTTTACAGAATGTTTTTCTACAAGTGATTATATATGTAAACTAAAGATCAATGTTATTTTATTGTTGCTCAGGTTCTTTGATTACTATGCCCTTTCTAGATTGTATCTTTGCTTGTACAGGGGCATCAGCACCTTCAGCATCAGCAGGCTTCTTCCCTTTCAGATCCTTCTTCTTTAGCTCTTCAGCTTTGATCTTTTGCCTCTCAATGTAATGATAAGGCTTGGGAAAGTACTTGCTAGGCTCCTGGGCAGTAGGAGGTAGCTTTCCCATCTTAGTCTTTCTCCTGTATTGCACAATGGCTTCTTGCCTATTCTCATGCTTCCTCCACTCCAATTCAGAATACCACTTGTTTCTATCTGTGATATTATCCTTGGCATCTTTCCATGCAGTCAGAATGATATTCCTGGAGGTGGGGCTCCATTGTTCAAAGTCAGGCCTTTGTTCAGCTTGCTCTCTGAACCTCTTCTTAGACAATAGAGTCTTTTGTTCCTTGAGTAGCAAAGCTTCTTGTTATTTCAATATAGCCTTTGGCACTGGCTGAACCACTTTCTCTATGATGACATTTTGTTTTCCCTCAGGTGGGCTATACATGGACTGTATATCTGCTTGTACCATATCAAAGTCTGGTGGAGGATATATTACCTGAGCTACTTCAGCTTGCTCACCTCCAAGATAGGCAGGATTAATCCCAGACTCTGCCACATTGTCATCATCACACAATGGAGGATATCCAAGGGTGGATCTGATATAATTAGAAATCCACTTTGCATGATCAGAGCTAGCTTTGACTAACACTCTCTCCCCCTTTATGACTTCTCTTTCTATGTGATCTCTTAGATCATACTTTTGAAATCTTATTTGGGCATCCAAATAGTTTACTCCATCTTTAAAGTAAGGTCTCAACCTTTGGAGTTTTTCAGTTATAACTTTTTGAGAGTCTTGGATAGCAGTTTTAACAGCTGAGATTCCCTCTTGTAATGCTTTATCAAATTCTGCCTTAGTTGTAGCATTAGCTGTAGTCTGCCCTGTAGCTATATTCTTCATTTCTGTGACTATGGCATTGCGTGAAGCAGTCAAATTATCATTCATCCTGAGTTGGTTCTCCAGTACATAACCTTGTTTCACTGCAATATCATCCACTTGAGCTTTTATCTTCTCCTGATGTGTAGCTAGGTAGACTACTACATTCTCTCCCTTGTGGAAGCAGTCAGTCATTTCCTTCTTATTTAGATTCATCTCAAATCTAATAGACTTAATATCCTGCGCCAGATCAAACTGTAAAGATTTTTGCCCTTCATCTACATACTTTTCAATAGCTTGCCTTTGCTCATCAAGCTTTAACTGTAATGCAACCATCAAAGAGCTCTAATCAGCAGATAGAGCTGGCTGTGGTGCTATTGTTTGTGGAGCAATAGTTTGTAGAGCCTTTTTATAAGTTTGGCTCCTTCTCTTAAATACTTGGAATTTCCTCTTTTTGGCTCTAGTAGCCTCCTCATCTTCTAAAGCAGATGTGCTTGCAATTTCTACCCTCTCCTTAGGGCTAGGTGGTAACACCTTATCAGTTCTTTGTTCCTCAGCTTCCTTAGGCTTCTCAGGCTCTTGCCTTGTAGTATCTGTAATAGTTTCCATTTGCTCCCCCTCAACATGGGCATTCTCCCCCTCAGCAGCAGCACTTGCTTTCTCGAAGTCTGTTTGATCCAGATTAAGGAAGAGATCTTCCATTATAAATTCTTGTTGAGGTAGTGGTGGAGAAACTCTTGGCTCATCTACAACTTGATCAGAAACTACTTGAGCTGTAACAGATGTGTCCTCCATGACAACATCTGGGGTTTGACTATGAATCTGAGTTTGCTGATGAACATTCTTTAATGAATCATACAAAACATCATCCTCAATTTGAAAATCTAATGCATTAATCTCAGTGATTACCTCAAGTATAGTATGGGTAGCTTGTTCACTTTCAAGAGGAGTTGACTCTTCAACTACTAGAGGCTCCCCCTGGATGGAATCCTGGTGTATGGGGCTAGCTGGAGGTAGCTCCCCCTGCCTCTCTGCATCAACCTGTCCAGCTGGAGACTTTCCAGCAATTCCAGTGTCTTCTTCATCACGAGTGAAGACAACTTGTTCTTTTGAACTGCTGGATGATACTTGAGCCACTGGGGCTGTCTTCTTCTTCTTCTTTAGTGGGGTTTCCTTCTCAGGAGTTGGCATCTCCTTTGTCAAGACCCTATCCCATCTTGAGAAGATTCTCATGTCCATTTTCCTCATGTGGTTGATTTTAGATCCAGCAGTTTGGCTCATTACTTCTGGTATACTACCAGCCAAGTAAAGACTTAGTATCCTACCCAAATTGGGTTTCTTCATACTTTCTTTAATCTTATCAAACAATACTGCAGATCAATCAGTATTTAGCAGGAAGATTAACCTTGTCATAAGGTTGATCATATATGCTGAAATCCTGTCATGTCCTCCAGACTTGCACAGGATCATCTTGCCAACAATTTCTGAGAGAAATTTGTCTTGGCTGTTCATGCCTTTCCTATTGAACACAGATCCAATTTTCATATTGGAATCCAGTCCACACCATGTTAAAGCTTCTCTGATCTTAGAACCAGGAACTTCAGCTTCTTCCTTAGTCCTTGGTAGGTTTAGTACCTTTCTCAAACTCTTAGGGGAAATCTTCACCTTTTCTCCACGAACCCTTGACTTTATCTTGAGTCCAGACTCGTCTAGGGTTGCGCCATTCAGAAATTCTAGAACTTCTTTCTTCCATATCTTTGTTGGCTCTGAAACAAGAAAATCTAACATTGAGTTTGCAACTAGGGTTACCACATCCTTGATCTCTGATTCTGCGTCATCAAACGCATGCCGCACCAGTTCATATCCTTCATTCACGTTCTCTTCGAGCTTTGGCGCCATTAGGGTTTGAAGAATTTGAATTGAGAGAAGAGAGGTGTCGACACACAAGTTTGGTCTTGAAACTTTGGTGAGCGTGTCGACAGACAATGGCGAAATCCTATTTATACCTTTCTAGGATTGAAGATGAAAGGCCGCGTCAATAAAATCAAATTGTGTCGACACTGTTGAAAAGTGTCGACACAGACTTATAATGTCTCGACAACCATGTGTCGACACAAGTATAGTCGACAGAATATATGTGTAGACACTTGTTTATGTGTCGACACCACTTAACTCGACACATAGTCGAGACTTTACTTGTTAAATTCTGTGTAAATTCTAAGTGTCGACACCACCTTGGTTGTGTCGACACCGACCCTGTATGTGTCGACACTAAGTTTCTGAAGTGTCGACACCAACTTCCTAGAAGTGTCGACACCTTTTCTCTTAAGTGTGGACACCAATTCTCTGTCTCGACACAGACAACTCTGTGTGTCGACACTATTTTACTTAGCCATTTCTGTAAACTTATTCTAAGTTTATCATACCTAATTTAATTTTAAACCTATTGAACTTGGTTTCTTCTAGGAGCTTAGTATACATGTCAGCTAGTTGATTATCTGTATTAACATATTTCAGTGAAATATCTTCTTTTTCTACATGTTCCCTTAGAAAATGATAATTTATTTCAATGTGTTTAGTTCTACTATGGGAAACAGGATTGTTTGCAATAGATATAGCACTAGTAGAATCACAAAACAGTGGTGTTCTACTTACTTGAATACCATAATCCTCAAGCTGATGTTGTATCCATAGAAGTTGAGTACAACAACTTCTTGCAGCCACATATTCTGATTCTGCTATGGAAATAGCCACACTTGTTTGCTTCTTGCTACTCCATGATATCAGTCTTCCACCTAGGAATTGACAGGTTCTAGTTGTACTTTTTCTATCTTCCTTGCAGCCTGCAAAATCTGCATCTGAATAACCTGTCAGTTCAAAGTCTCTATTCCTAGGGTACCAGAGGCCTAGATAAGGAGTGCCCTTTAGATATCTCAAAATCTTTTTGACTACTGTCAAATGAGACTCTTTAGGGCATGCTTGGTACCTAGCACAGACACATGTAGCATACATGATATCTGATCTACTTGCAGTCAGATACAACAGGGATCCAACTATCCCTCTATACAAAGTCTCATCTACAGGTTTCCCTGCATCATCTTTGCTAAGAGACATACTTGACCCCATAGGAGTTTTCATGGTACTGGAAGATTCCATACCATACTTCCTTATTAATTCTAAGGTGAACTTAGACTGGCATATGGATAAACCATTCTCAGTCTGTCTAACTTGGAGACCCAAGAAGAACTTTAGTTCCCCCATACTGCTCATCTCAAATTGTCCTTGCATTAGTTTTGCAAACTTTCTACAAAGACTATTTTCAGTAGACCCAAATATGATGTCATCTACATATATTTGGACTAGTATGATCTTGCCTTGGATTCCCTAAGGAATAGAGTCTTGTCTATTTTCCCCTTGAGAATTTATTTCAATGAGGAAACTAGACATGGTTTCATACCAAGCCCTAGGGGCTTGTTTTAACCCATACAAAGCCTTCCTAAGTCTATAGACATAATTAGGTTGAGTTGAATCAACAAAACCTGATGGCTGTTCCACATATACCTCTTCCTTCAGATTACCATTCAGAAAGGCTGACTTAACATTCATTTGGTATACTTTAAATCCTTGATAGGTTGCATAGGCCAGGAACATCCTTATGGCCTCCAATCTGGCTACTGGAGCAAAGGTTTGATCAAAGTCAATACCATTCTTCTGCATATATCCCTTAGCAACCAGTCTTGCTTATTTTTTATAATTACTCCATGTTCATCCATCTTGTTCCTAAAGATCCACTTGGTTACAATTATATTGTGGTCTTTTGGTTTAGGAACAAGCTCCCAGACTTTGCATCTCTTGAACTGATTCAGCTCCTCTTGCATTGCCTCAATCCAATGAGGGTCTAGGATGGCTTCTTCAAACTTCTTTGGCTCTACTTGGGATAGAAAACTGGAGTAGAGTACTGCACTCAGATTTCTGCTCCTTGTTTGTACCCCTTGTCTTAGATCACCAATGATTTGATCTGCTGGATGATCTCTTAGATGTCTATTAGCTGGAGGCAGCCTGACTTCAGGTTGAAATCCTTCAGCTACTTCATCTTGCTGTACTCCTTGGACTTCTTCTGCATCAGGTGCATGTAGTACTCCCCCTGGACAACAGCCACTATCATCTACATGCTGACTTGCAGTAGGTCCTTCTTCAATAGTGAGCTTGTCCATCTTCTTAGTCACACCTGTGGACTGCAAAATACTTTAGACAACTCATTGTTAATAAGTCTAGTTTCATCAAATACTAACATGTACTGACTCTTCTATAACTTGAGTAGTCAAGTTGTAGACTCTATAAGCCTACTATTGTTGCTGTACCAACAAAGATCCCCTCTTGGGATTTGGCAGCAAACTTGGTCAAGTAAGACTTTATGTTAAGTATAAAACATTTACAACCAAAGATCATGAAATAGGATAGATTTGGTTTCTGCCTTTCACAATCTCATAGGGGGTCTTATTGTGGCTCTTGGTGATAGTATCTCTATTAATTACATGGCATGCAGTATTAACTGCCTCAGCCCAGAAATATTCTGGAAGAGATGTGTCAATTAATAGGGTTCTACCAGCCTCAATCAAGGCCTATTTTTCCATTCAGCAATGCCATTTTGCTGAGGTGTTCTTGGTGAGGAGAATTCATGAAATATCCCAAATTCCTCACACCGTTTTGTCATACTGTCAGACTGAAACTCAGTACGATGGTCACTTCTGATTTTGACCTCTGTACTGTCCAATTCATTCTGAATTTGTTTAACAAAACTGTATAAGATATTAGGTGTTTCAGATTTGTCTTAGGAAGAACACCCCAGGAAAACTTGAGTAGTCATCTACAACCACAACTGTGTAGACTTTCCTCTAGGTTGTGAACTGGCATAGGACCAAAAGAGATCCATATGCAAGAGGGATATAAGACCTCACAGCATCTTTTTTTCAATGCTATTAA